>QEPC01014991.1:741737-774036 GCA_003113815.1 Sphenodon punctatus | reverse complement strand
AGTCCAATAGGAGCGAGTGGTCGACAGTATCAAAGGGGTCAGAGAGGTAGGAGGAGAACCAGTCAAAGACAGAGCCACGGAAGCCCAAAGAGTAAAGCGAGTCCAAGAGGAGCGAGTGGTCGACAATTATGACCTATTAGAGATTAGAAAGCCATCTGAATGATAAATAATCATCCACTATCATTACACGCTTATGTTTCTGGTCACTGTCAGAGACAGGCTGATTTGATTCCCTGTTTGTTTATTTAAATGTATACCCTATCCTTCAGCTAAGGCTATGAGTGGCTTACAATGTACAATACAAACATATTTGAAAGAGGCTGAAAAAGCAGCAGATTTGACAGGAAGAGACGCTGCAAACTGAGAGGTCTTGGGGAAAAGAATAAATTAAGACCCAGGGGCTGCCCCTCCACTCCAGGCGGGCACCCTGAAGCTGTCTCGGGCTGTGTGATGTGTAAGTTACAAATCACTGAGGGAGAGTAGGAACAGTATGTGATGGGGAACTAGGTGTTGGGGAGGTGAGCGCTTTGCCCCTAGCCCCTGCACTAATCTCTGCGACTGGTAGGTGCTGTTTATAGAGATCCATCCATATGCAGGCAGTGACATCAAATACTTAGTCCCTGCACTCATCTCTGTGACTGCTATGAGTGCAATGAACATTTAATACTCAGGCACTGATCTCTGAGAGAGAGAGTCTCTTCCAAATGCAACACTTCCCTAGGCAGCAACAGGGCTCAGTGAGAACCAGCTGATTAAGTGTAGCCTAGGTTTTAGGAGATACACACACCCATCCTCCATTCATCTCTCACTCACCAATTCCCCATGTATCCCTCACTTAAACACACACCCATGCCATAGGGCATTGATAGAGAGCAGGGTAATGCTTAAACATGTTTCAGGTGGACAAGGGAAGGTTGTGAAGAGAACTGTTCAGGATAGGGCTGAGCAGCTGGTACAAACCAGAAAGTAAACTTAGGCGTAGAGGAAAGCACAACCTCTGAGCCCTGTATGGAAAGTTTCATCTTGACCATACAATAGGGCTGGAGTAAATTTTACACTTTAATGCTCAGAGATAGAATTGGCGTTTGTTTCCTTTGCAGCGTTGGGTCTGAGCAATTTGCTCATGTTAGAATAGCTATCCAGGTGTATGACAGCTGAACAGCACCCAGTGATTTCATTCAATTTAGGAACTAATTGTGCCATGCTATTTGCTTTCTCGAGTATTGCATGCTCTGATAGAAATAGATACCTGGTGTTTGTTGGCAGGGCATGAAGCTATTAGCAGTTAGGAAACTCCCAACTGGCTCCAAATGTGGTAGCATGGCTCATCAGCAACAGTGGCTACCTAAGAGCACATCAGATGAACTTGCTGTTCCTTATGCTGGCTTCCCATAGACTGCAAAGTTTAGCCCAGGCTTACAGTTCTTTCCTTCAAGATACTTAATGGACCAGGGCCAGGATGCCTGAAAGCTATGGGATGTGGATGGTGAACACCACTGTTCTGTGGAACACTGTGGAATTGTCTGCATCATGGGTAAAGCTTGTCTGTTTGGGGACAGAGCATTTTCAGCAGCTGGCCCAAGCCTGTGGAGCCATGCTACCACTTTTAAACATAGCGTGACTGTGTTGAATTTAAAAATTCTTTTAAAAGGCAAAGGCAGCTGGGAGGAGTGGAGAGGGCAGATGCTGCATGGGGATGATCCAGCTTTGTACCCCTGCAGACCTGGGTGTTGCCCCTGCACTGTAACAGTGCGTGCAGGGGAACTGCTTCGCACTCATCGCCCTGACTCCTAACCCCTGCACTACTCTTTAAAACTGGTAGGTGCTGTTTATAAAGACCTGTTTTAGAGACCTGTATAAAGACCCACACAGTTAGCGGACTGCTAGCCAAAAAAGCTATATTCCTAAGAGAAGACAGACCAAAAGAAATCAATCCATCTGTCCCCTCATGGTTTTATATTCATCATTCCATTTAGCTGGGTGGCAGCTTCTCCTGGGGGACACATCCACCTAAAGTTGGGTGGCTGGGAAGTTATCCCCATTATGTATTGTCATCGCACACAATAAAAATGTTTCCAAAAACCTTATTTAATTTCTTGTTATCTTTCTGGCCAAATCATGTCCATGAGAAACTCAGTCTACTCCTCTAATCTTGACTGAGGTCTCTTCTTCCGCCTTCAAATTTGAAGCTTGTTAAGACTCACTTTAAATGTTCATTACATTGTTTGTAAAATGTTCATTTAATTAGGTCACCATCATACTGAGGCAGCTGGAGGAATTATGGCAACTGCACACACACACACACGTTTGTCTTCCCCCTTCAAATTTTATTTACATTTCCTTAAAATGTTCATTGCACTGTTTGAAAAATGTTCATTCAATTGTTTCAAGAAACAACAACAAACAAGGAGATTTACCAAATTAAAAACCTCCGATTTAAGATAGTAGTTAAGGTGCAGATCATTTTCACAAATTAAAAACCACCTGGTTAACATACCAGTAATGCCACCCACAAATTCCACCATGCCACACAACACTAGGAAATTATACGCTAAGGCACACTGTTTCCAGACAAGTGTGAACAAGAAGCTAGCCAACTAACTCATATTCGTATGAAAAGAAACAAAAGAACATCGACTATTCTAAAACACAAGCACATGAATTAGTAAAGCACCACAACAAATGATTACACAATGTCAAAACTGTGACTTAACATCCGTCCCAGAAAGATAAGGAATATCCTTCCTTCATACCATGAAGGATTGACAAGGGTCATAGGGCATACTATGAAGAATTGTGCATATCAGTTCTGATATTGTGTGATATCAGTTCTATGGAACCATTTGTAGGTTTGGTGGACCAACTAATTCTAACTTGGACAACAGAGCTACAATTCCATTCGAATGTTTATTCATAAACATGAGGGAAGAGTTACAGTACGGGAATTAAGGGTAATTTATTCATAAGCATGAGGAGTGAAAGAATTACGGGAATTAAGGATAAGTATAATGTAACAGATCTTTCAGAAAATTATGGGTTAATTTTCATATCAAAACCCATAGACAAAAATTACAACAAAACACCTTTAAACGTTAGCAGCCAAGATCTATTTGCTTTTCTGTATGGCCCAAGAGTCCCCAAAGTGGAATTAGTAATGCACTGAAGTAACAGCAGTATAAAACTCTTCTTTCTTGGATTCCTTCTTCGTCTTCAGACACAGGTCATACCAGGAAGCATTGGGTGTTTTTAGACATAATGGGTGATTTCAGATGTTATGGCCGGGCACTTTCACCACGGGCCGTGAGGTGGTTTGGACCACAGCCGGGGGTGAATGGGGGAGCCAACAGACGTTCCCCCCCCTTCGCCCCCGGCCATGGGGACCGCCGAACCACATCCCGTGGTGAAAGCGCCTGACCGTAATGTCTAAAGGGACACACACACCCCTCCCAGAGGGGGCGGGACCGCGCGATGTAGTGTGCGGCTGCACGGCCCGCCCCCAGTGCTCCCCAGTCACCCGTCCTCCCCGAGACAGGCAGCTGCAGTGGCCTATCTGGCCGTTGCCGCCGCCTGCTGCCCACCACCAGGACCCCGGAACACGGTGGAGGTAAGGTAACAGACGTTACTTTTCCTTCACCGTGTTCCGGATTCCCCCTAACCATGCTTCGTTTGCCGCCGTGGTGCGGGAGAACAAAGCGTGGTTAGATTCACCGCGGGGGGTGGTTGACTGAGGTGAACATCTGGATGTGCGCAAACAGACGTTCACCTTCGTTCACCACCCCCACCACCCCCCGCGGTTGACTGAGGTTGACTGTGGTGATTTCAGACAAACATAACGTCTGAAATCACCCAATGTCAACGGGTGTCTGAATGTGTGTTTTGACCTTGATATGAACACCGGTTTGGCCCTGTATTCACCATGTGGCACTGCTTAGACATACAGCTCATATTGGGGCAAATTGATGTTTTACTCACCATCCAATCTCAGCACGCAAGCACTGCCACATCGTTCCCTGTGCTATACCTGCTAACACACCACGCAATATCATTAGACACAAACTTGGCCATGTGTTCAGCTGAAACATGCAAATTGTCCTTGTGATGCAATGGTGTTTACATTGTGTGTTCAAAGGGTGGCCAAATTGGTGTTGGGATTGTTATGGTGCTTACACACAATGGCCAAACACGTGCTTAGGGGTTTTGACACCCCATCTTTGTTATGTCTAAAGATGCCCATTGTTATAGATGCATTGTTATTTCATGTCCTGGCATGACAGTGACCTGTTCTTTCAGGGACAGATGTTAAGGCACAGTTCTGACACTGTGTAATCATTGTTGTGGTGTTTTACTAATTCATGTTTTTGTGTTTTAGAATAGTTCAATATTCTGTTTGTTTCTTTTCGTACGAATATGTGTTAGTTGGCTAGCTTCTTGTTCACACTTGTCTGGAAACAGTGCGCCTTAGCTTACAATTTCCTAGTGTTGTGTGGCATGGTGGAATTTGTAGGTGGCATTACTGGTATGCTAACCAGGTGGTTTTTAACTTGTGAAAATTATCTGCACCTTAATTAATATCTTAAACTTGAGGTTTTTAATTTGGTAAATATTAAGAATAATAACTGTTCCTGTTAACGAATTCCACACCATTCATTATTTTATTAACTTTTATCATATTCCCTCTGTCGTCTCTTCTCCAAGCTGAAGAACTCCAACCTATCCAGCCTTTCTTCATAAGGAAGCAATTCCAAACCCCTTATCATTTTTGTTGTCTTTCTCTGTACCTTTTCTATTTCTACTATATCTTTTATTGAGACGGGGTGACCCGAACTGCACACAATATTCAAGGTGTGGTCACACCATATATTTATATAGTGTCATTATGGTATTCTCCCTTTTATTCTCTGTCCCTTTATGAATAATTCCTAACATTCTGTATGCTTTCTTGACAGCCGCTGCACACTGAGCTGAGGATTTCAATGTATTGTCCACAATGACTCCAAGGTCCTCTTCCTGAGTGGTAACTCCTAATTTACAACCCAGCATTGTGTACATACATTTTGGATTGTTTTCTCCATGTGCATCACTTTGCACTTGTCCACATTAAATTTCATCTGCCATTTCATGCCCAGTCACTGAGTCTCGCAAGATCCCCCTGCAATTCTTCACAGTCTCTTCATGTTTTAACTACCTTGAACAACTTGGCATCATCTGCAGATTTGATCACCTCACTCCTTGCTCCCCTTCCCAGATCATTAATGAATACGTTAAACAACACTGCTCCCAGTCCCTGGGGCACACCACTATTTACTTCTCTCCATTGTGAAAACTGACCATTTAGTCCTACTCTTTGCTTCCAGTTTAGCCAGTTACCAATCCACAATAGGATACTGCCTTCTATCCCATGACTTTTTAATTTCCTCAAGAGTCTCTCATGAGGGACCTTATGAAATGCTTTCTGAAAATCAAGATATGCTATATCAGCTGGCTCCCCCTTATCCACATGCTTCTTCACGCCCCCAAAATTCCAATAGATTAGTGAGGCATAACTTCCCTTTGCTAAATTCATGTTGACGCTTCCCCCATTAACCCATGAAGTTGAGAGGTTCCAGGTGCATGCGCTTAGCTTAGTTAAAGGGGGAAAGGAGCATTAGTGACCAGACTGTGGGAGTGAGAAACTAGAAAAAGCCTGATGAAAAAGAGAAGTATAGGAAGATTTTGAAGGTCTGGAGAAAGGAAGCAGAGTGTATGTATTCAGAGATGGTGTTTCAGACATAGGGGACAGTATGGGAGACGGGACAAAGGTATTTTAGCAGGCGGTTCTGGTGTGGGCAAGAGTGGTGGCAGAGGAGAATTGAAGATTCCAGGTGGGAACATAGTGGAAAACGAAGGAAGAAACATAGGGAGGAACAAGTCCATGAAGAGTCTTATAGCCAGGCAAAGACATGGGGTGCTTTCAAATGTGATGGGCTGCCTCTGCTGCCACAGATGCGTCTGGGTGGTGGAGGCAGCCCTCATCCTGGTTGGAATCTGCTAGGCTGCCAAAGAAGTGTGATGGCGACCCACGCCAGAAGGGGGTGGGTGACACATGGACGTGCATCTGCATGTCACCGCCCTGCATGCGGCACCCCTCCCCCAGGTGACAGGCAGCCATGATGGCCAATGATGGCTGCCATGGCGCCCAGCCCCAGCTGCTACTCCGGACCAGGAGAGTAAAGTGAGCTATCGGATGTGATAGCCTGCTTTACTCTGGGTCCGGCGGCTGGCTCCCGACTGTGGTGGAGCTTAGCCTGGGCTGTCACTTGGGGATTTCCCCAAGTGACAGTCCAGGCTAAACTCCACCATGGTCAGGAGACAGACCATGGTAACATCTGTGCAGCTGGTTTCAAACGTGACGCTGGCATCTGGATTAATCCATGCTAAAGCAGATTAATCCACGCCAGCGTCCTGTCTGAAAACACCCAAGGAGTTTCTGCTGGATTTGAAGGGGGAGAGGAGGCAGTGGAGGGAGCAGAGAAGGAGTTGCACACAATCAAAGTGGCAAGCAAGATGCTTGACCTTGGTAGCAGAGTGTTCAATAGTAATAAAAGGGTCAGGGTAAGAGCAGGGAAGGCCAGTAGGAAGGAGGTTATAGTAGTCAAGGTGAGAGATGACAAGAGACCAATTTCTGTTTGGGAAAGTATGGAAGCTTTCAGGTCAAATGGGGCCTCCCCTCAGGCAAATTAAGAGTCAGAAATATGAACTGTGCAATGAAGGCTAGGCTATAGAGGACAACAATCACTTGGGAGGGGGCTGTTAGGAAAAAAAGGTCATGGGCAGTTTAATAAAAGACATAACATCTAAACTACTTTGTCTTCACCTCTCGCAGTGAGACCAGCATGGCAATCACACTTTCTCTACACCCTGTGCGGGAAGCAGATGTTATAGTCACTATATACTTTTAGTATCATGAGACGATGAGGAGGGAGTGTATCCATAGCAGTGACACTCCTGGCAGGATCAGCAGCCACATCACCTCAGTGTTAGTATACACACTATATAGCACAACAGACTTGCCAAGAAGGAGAAGCACAAAAAGCCCTCCTTTATCTTGCCCAGAGACACTGGGTAAACTCACACATAACGCTGCTAGAATCCGATGTCTGTGGAGCCTGGAAGCTGTATAAGCCCTGGACCGCTGTTGCGTGTGAGGCAATCTGAATTCCATCCCCACTTTAAACTCAGATCTGATGATTAGATTCAATTAAAGCAGGGCTGGAACTCGAATTGCCTCACCCACATGCAACAGCGATCTGGGGCCCATTATACAGACTCCAGGGCCCCGTGGACATTGGATTCTATCAGCATTATGTGCGAGTTCACCCATTGACTCAGTTGCCTCCTGCTCTTTAATGCAGGAGAGGGAAGGAAGGGCAAAAGAACAATACACCCACATCTTCATGTGTACATCTCTGCCTCCTCCAGGCTGGACAGGAAGCATGGCTGTGATGAGCTGCAGGTCATCATAAGCTGAAGAGTCATTTGTGGCTGAATGTCACCAAGCTATATAGGTGGTGTATGAGAAAAACAGAGTGCTGGTTTGTCATGCGGCGACCAGATGTTCCATTTTAGGTGGGACAGTCATACACTTGAAGCTGTTGTCATGCTGCCCCTGGGAGGCCAAGTGGGACCATTCAGATGATCCCATCTCTCCATCTGGGCAGCATGACAGGCCCCAGGCAGTGCAGCCCAGGGAAACAAGAGAGCTGGACTCTCATCTACCACCTCTGCTGCCAGTGAGTGTGGGTGTGAGAGTGTGTTTGAATGTGTGAACTTGTGGGATTTCAATTGTGACTGACATGCACCTTAATTTTGCTTTAACATTTCTTATGCCTACTTTAGGGCTGCGTAGGGCACCAATACAGCCCTGCAACATGCATAAGAAACGTTAAAGCAGTGTTAAAGCAGTGTTAAGGGAGAGTTATGTGCATATCCCGTTTTCACCCTACATGAGGAATCAACCTTTTAAAAAAACAAAAACTTTTTTTTTTAAACTCCCAGACTATTCTCAAAGTTAGGAAATGGACTATTTCAGATGTGCACAGTTTTTATACATTTGTTAAATTGTGTTAATTTGTCCACATCCTTATGGGAAAAAGGGAGCAATATGGGGCATCCTGCTTTGTGGATTTCAAATCTGGTTACCTTACTCATGCTGGCAGCTGAATCCAACAGGGACATGGCAATGTAAGCCTTACAAGAGCTCTGCAGAACTCAAGTACTCTGTAGCACTTACAGGCCTGCCTCTCAGCTGGGTGCAGATGAGAATCTGGCTCCTAAGGTTTCAACAGATAGTACACTTAAACGATATTTGGTATTAGGGGATCTTTCTTCTTGTAACCCGCACATGTGGACTGAATGCTTCAAGAATTTTCATTTAATTTCATTTATTATTTCTATATTGCACCTCTCACTGATCGTAACTTGAGGCAGTTTACAAAGCAATTTACATATACAATCAATAAATGAAACAATATCAATCACAGTATAACCTCAAAAATACAAAAACTCCAGCCATTCAATAAACAATACAAAGTACCCCTAGTCTCAGGACTAAAATATCCAAAAATACTCCCCCCCCTTGCAACACCCCCCATACCCTCTCACTGGGGTACCATTCCCCCACCAGGTTCTGCCCCCACTCTCACTGGGGTTGCAGAAAATCCATCCTAACCCAGTCCCTCCTTTGCCACCTGCTCTTACCATAGAGCGAAGGCTTATCCCTCAAAACAAAACCCCACCTCACCAACCTCCAATTCCTAAGGCTACTAGACACCAAATTTAAAAATAATTTTAAAAATAGCCTACACCACTGCCTCCCGCCATAACCTCCCCTCAATCCTCAGGTCCCTTCGAAGGGTCCCCAAAGGGCATGGAGGAGTCCTTTGGAGCGCGCCTCTGCAGGAGAGCCGCAGCATCTACCGCCCTTGAAGAGACTGAGCAGAGCAGGGGAGTCTTTGACCCCGTCCCAAGATGAAAAAGGGGGCGGGCAATCCAGCCGCACCTGCGGTACTACTAGTCCTAGTCCTAGCCGAGGGCGGCTTCCCGCAACGGTAACACAGCAGCAGCAGCAGGAATGGGGGGGGGGGAAGGAAGCTCTCCTTACGCCTTCTCTCCCCCCCCCCCCCAAAATAGTCTTGGCTGGTAGGCAGCAGCCATGGTATCTGCTGCTCTTATATTATTATTATTTATATTTATTATTATTATTATTATATTATTATTATTTATTATTTATTGGATTTCTATACCGCCCCATCCTGCACAGCAGCTCGGGGCGGTTTACAACAGTAAAAACATTTAAAACATTTAAATACAACCTCTTGAAGTGGCTGAGCAGGGCAGGGGAGTCCTTGACCCTGCCCCAAAGTTGAAAAAGAGGGCAGGCAATCCAGCTGCACCTGTGGCATTACTAGTTCTAGTCCCAGCCGAGGGTGGCCTCCTGCAACAGCAACAGCAGGCATGGGGAGGGGGGGGCAGCTCCCCTTATCCCTGCTCCCCCCAGCAGATGGTCTTGACTGGGACTGAGCTTTTAAAAAAATTGTGAGCATGTAGTGTGTTCTGCTCTGTCATTCTAGTATAAATAAGCAGAGTAAAAGGTTAAGCACTCTGTAACAATAAGATACATTTTTATTTACACTGTTTAAATTATCTAGTGCTTTTGTAACATCTGGTTGGCACAGGTGCCCTACCATATGTATTTTTAATCCCTGTATACTTTTGTACAACAGAAGCACACGATCGAAAAAAAATTTCTTGTACACCTTCAAGGTAGGAAGTGCCAAACACGAATCGATGCATCAGGGATTGAAGCTCACCCCAGATCAGTCACTCCCTCCACAGCTACTTGACAGACTCACTCTTTGCAGAGGGTGGCAGAACACAAGGGAACATCACGGAATACAGGAAGTGGCAAGGATTTCACATAACACTCAAAATGAGGGCTTGTGCCACTACTAAAGGAGTGAATGAGTCCTGGACAGAGGTTTTAATAAGCACATTGTTGTCTAGGTGGGTGATAAGGATGGGACCCAGAATCCCAGTAAGAGAAGGAGAGACAGTAAAGCACAGTTGGGGGGAGATCCTGTATGAAAATTAACGTGAAATAAATAACACCTTGTTGTTGATGATGAGTTATGTGCAGATGATTAGATTAATGAAAGAAAGGGAATTAGATACTTAAAAGCTCCTTTAATGATCCAATCATGCAAGGTAACAGTCCTATCAGTACTAAGTAAAAAGAGCAAAAATCAAAGGAAGGCCTGAAGCTGCAAACTCTCACTCTCATAATTATTCCATACTCACCTGAGAGGTCTCACTGAAATCAATGGAACTACTTTGGGAGGGTTATCATGTCTTGCCCCTCATTCCCCCCTCCCCCACCCCAAAATGTGAGAACATGGCGGCTTATCTCCTTTTGGAGGCGAGGCGCCAAGAACACATTACACCGGTGCTTCGTAGTCTGCACTTGGCTCCCTATAGCTTTCTGGGCACAATTCAAGGTGCTGGTTTTGACATTTAAAGTCATAAACGCCAGGTCTGGACCCCACATATCTGAGAGACCGCCTGTACTTCAATGCCCCAATGCAGCCCCTACGATCGGCTGGGAGTGGGTGCCAACTCTTAGTCTTGTTTGTGTGGTGAAGGCTCGCAGGGGAGTGTCCTCGGTGGCTGCCCCAATGTTATGGCACTCCCTTCCCCCAGAGGTTTGGGGGAGGAGGTTTGGGGGCCTGAGCCTGGGCATCTTCTGGAGGTGGTGTAAGACCTTTCTATTTGTTAAGGCATTTGGCAGGCAGGGATAGGGGATGGGGGGTTTGATGAGTCTTTGGGGTAGGAGTATGAGGGGGGTTTGGGAGGTTTTCTGTGGGGTTATGAAGGGGGGAGGGGAAAGGTTGGGGGTTTGTGTTTTGATGCTGTTTTATATGTATTGCTTTTATTTGTTTTGTAAGCCACCCTGAGCCATCTAGGAAGGGCAGGGTAGAAATCTAAATAAAATAAAGACATGATCAACAGTCTGACTGTACTCTTCTCAGAATGCAATCTATCAGATTAGAATATTCCTTACAACTCATAAGTGACTCGTCTCCCTTTACGACACTTTTCACCATTAAGACAAGTCTTCTACTTTGAGAGAACAAAATAATAACTAGGAGACTATTTAACCCAATAAGTCTCTTGGGGTCCAATCCCACAAGCCTTCTGGCTTTGGGCACAGGTCCTCCAACTTAATCAAGTTTTTTCTTTCAGGAGGGTCTATGGACTCAGGCTCAAACTCCACTCCCCAAAATGTACACTGGGGTCAGTGGAGGCAGAGGAACGAGACAAAGGTAGGGATGGCTTCGAGTTGGTATCAGCTTGTTTTAATATAAGCATTACAATTAATTAAGTCTGTAATATAAGTCCAGATATAATGATCATGGCACAATGTGCATTTTACAGCCAAATAATAATCATGGACAAAATTATCAGGTTTCTAAAGACTGTTTAGATCTTAAGCTTCCATTTTCTAACCTCAAATGCATTTCAAATTGTCTTTTCCCCTTGGGTGTGCCTGACCAAGATTTTGTAAATTATGTCTGACTTTCTAAACCTTAGCACAATTGGTTTCAAAGAAGCTGACAACACCTAAGGCCTCTGTGGGCATTGCAAGTCAGGCAATGGAATTTGGTGTTTATATCCTGACTACCAGTATGTGTTCATAAGAACACAATTGTTCAGATCAATATTGGAAGTGGAACCACAGCAAACTCAGTCATGCTTGCATTAGAAAATACACTTCCTTGGGATTACAAGTCTGTGCCTGAATGGGGAATGCCGAAGAGGGAGCTCTAGGAAACATCTGGGCATCATTTCGCTCTGCCAAGTGGTAGCAGGTTAGGAAATGTTTTATTCACTGTAATTTCCTCTCCTGTAGAATGTTAAGAGCCCTATTGTACATCCATTCATGTGAATGAGTAAATTCAAATTCACTGCCATTAAATTAGGATTAGGACCTAAATCTTAAATAAGACTGAGGTAACAATTCCTATTCCCCAAGAAATGGATGCATGGATGGGCAGACAGGCAGGACACACCAGAGAGAGAACTGCCATCCTCCAGCAGAATGGGACACACTCGGGGCTCATTCACATGACTCTTTTCCTGGCTGGACTCTTTTTTGCAGGAGTTTGCACTGGCAACTTTTAATTGTTCCCACATTCCCTCCTCTGCTTCAGAAGTATCCTCCTGCCTCAAAACTGAATGCAAGTACTGCCCTGGCTGATAATAGGTATCCCATTATTATGCAGGTCTTTTTGTTTCTCTTATGATTAATGCATTGTCCTAACCAGGCAGACAGCGGGGGATTCGTTCCCTGAAGGGGAAATTGCCTCTACTCCCCTCCATAGCGATTAAGGCTAACTGGTACAGGATTAATTCCTTTCCACAATGCTGTAAATGCAGAAGATGCATTTTGTCAACCTTTGCTTTTCTGGTTTAACTTTTAGGACTGGACATGCATCACACCCAGTGCATCCTGTGACATGCACTTTACACAGGTTCACAAATAAAGTGGGGGTAAGGATCCCCCCCCTTACTAAATATCTTGTGTGAATGCAGCCTAAGATGTTCTATGGCAGCAATTTCCCTTCACCTGGGGACCACTCACAGTGCCCTTATGGACATCACACCAGTGCTCCACAATTTGGGAAGTGAATTAAAGTAGTGCCTCTGAGTATATTCTAAGAGTACAATAGAAACAACTCGAGATTGTAATGCTCTCTCTGGTGTTCTGTAATTCCTCCCTTCCTGGGGAAGCATGTGAGTCTATGAGAAGGGGTCCACAGTTGGTCTGTGGATTTGTCTGTGGCTACAGCACAGTGGACATTGATCCCTGCCAGCCATCTCCAAGGGTCTAGGGCAAGGAATGGCCATAATGTACACTGCTGGCTTGCAGGAACTACAGCAAGCGCATGTAAATCATGGTCACTGCCTCCCCCATCCCTTACTGCAGGAACAAGCCACCAGCCCTGGACAGCCTTAATGAGCATGTGATGCTGCCCCATCTCTCCAGCAGGTGGCCCAAAAATGTGGGGAAGGCTACTCTCCAGAGCCTTTTCTACTGAAGAGCAAAAGCTACCAGGCAAGCAGCTACATTCTCTCAAGGGCAGTCAATCCAGCCTGGGAGCAGGCAGGTTCCCTAGCAGGCTGCCAAGCTCTGATCCCGGCCGCTGCCTCATCCAGGACTCAGCGGGGTTCTGGCTTGAGCTGTGTCCTGCCTCCTCTGGATTTTCCCTGAGAGACGGTGTCAGGTATTGTGAGGAGGGGGGTGGAGATGGCTGGAGGGTTTCCATCCCCGGCTCACGCAATGCAAACTCCCCCGCACGCAACGGGGAGGCGACAGGCAGAGGAGGGGAAACTTCTCAACTTGCTAAGCCCTGAAGATGAACGGGTTTCCCACCTTCTAACACACACTCTCCCGAACACACAAGCTCCAGCAGCTTTCCGGGAACCTGCCCCCAGGCCAGGCATGCTAAGCTAAGGCTCAGTGCGCACGGGATGCGGCCAAAGGCAATTGACAAATAGCGGGTCCCTCCTAGGGCAGGGCGACTGCGCTTTCCCAATTGTAAGGATTTGACGCCACGAGGAGCTGTGCCAGGCGCCGGGGCGAGGTGAGTCTGGCTCCCGGTGAACCCAGAGGGTCCTTTCCTTACCCTTGCTCCTGTGTCTGAGGCAGGCAGAGCTGGGAAGGGCTCAGAAGCAGGGATGCTGCTATGCGGGGATCGGGCGCGATTAGCATTTGCCTGCACATGAGCTGCCAAGCCCCGGGTGGCAAGGCCGGTAGGCTTCTGGCGAGTCTGTCGCTGAGCCTCCTGCTGGAACTGGCACATCCCACCCCGGATCCAGCCAGCGTCGCTGGAAGCATTGGCCAGCAGGTCAGTCTCAGCGGAGATCGGCTACACGCTGCTGGGTTGTTCTCAGCACCCGGCCACTGAGAGGTCTTGCTGCTCTCTAGGAACGGATCAGCCCCGCAGGGCACTGCTGCCTGGTCGTGATCTCTACTGACCCTCACGCTGTGACAGTGGCCGGCGCCCACTGCAGGGTTCCCCGCTACTGATCGTTGCCGGGGGATGTCCCGCCTGCCAATCAGCCCAGTAGAGAAGCGGCGATGGAGCCCTGATTTACCCCACATTCCTTCCCATCCAGGCATGGGGCGGCGGGGGGGAGGAGGGGCAGGTTTCTCTGCGCTGTGGCGAGGGGATCGGTTCAGTTATAAGCACCTATTGCACACCTGGGAGCTGTTCGCGGCCAGGGTATCCTTTCCCTGTGGCAGCCTCTCGGCGGGAGAGGTTGGGCTCCGTGAAGCGCACTATGCCGGGAGCGCGTGTGCGCAGCAGTTAATGGGAATATGGGGGAGCTATTTGCATAGGAACCCAGAGCTGCGAGTAGGTGCGTCTCTGGCTGGACTCTGGAGAGCAATAAGGCGCCTTAGTAGCAGAGCGCGTGTGTCACTAACAATGCTGGGCCAGGAACCCCAGTCCCCCAGATGTGTGGGGGTGGGTGGGTAACTCTGGGGAGAGTTTTAACCGCTTCTCCGCAGTGATCTCTCTCTCTCTCTCTCCCTTCTCTTTGCAGTATGAGGTTGGAGGAAGCGCGCCCGATCGCGCCCCCCCTGCAGAGCTCCCTGCTGCTGCTCCTCTCTCTCCTGCTCGCCATCCACCTGGTGAAACGCTTCGTGCAGCAGCAGCGCCGGCGGCGGCTTGAGCCTCCGGGGCCCTTCCCGTGGCCCCTGATCGGGAACGCGGCTCAGCTGGGCAGCGCTCCGCACCTAGCATTCGCCCGCCTGGCGCGCACCTACGGGGACGTCTTCCAGCTGCGCCTGGGTAGCCGGCCCGTGTTGGTGCTGAACGGGGATCGCGCCATCCGGCGGGCGCTCATCCGCCAGGGCCGCGCCTTCGCTGGCCGCCCGCGCTTCCCCTCCTTCCAGCTGGTGTCCGGGGGCCGCAGCCTGGCCTTCGGCGGCTACTCGGAGCTGTGGCAGCTGCACCGCCGCGTGGCGCACTCCACCGTGCGCGCCTTCTCCACCGGCAGCCCGGCCGCGCGGCGTCGTCTCGAGCAGCACGTGGTGGGCGAGGCGCGGGCGCTGGTGCGGCTGCTGGTTCGGGGCAGCGCGGGCGGCGCCTTCCTGGACCCGGCGCGGAGCTTGGCGGTGGCCGTGGCCAACGTGATGAGCGCGCTGTGCTTCGGCCGCCGCTACAGCCACAGCGACGCCGAGTTCCGCCGCCTGCTGGGCCGCAACGAGCAGTTCGGACGCACGGTGGGGGCCGGCAGCCTGGTGGACGCGCTGCCCTGGCTGCAGCGCTTCCCCAGCCCCGTGCGCTCCGCCTACCGCGCCTTCCGCCAGATCAACCGCGACTTCTACAGCTTCGTGCGCGGCAAGTTCCTGCAGCACCAGGGCAGCCTGCGCCCCGGGGCCGCCCCCCGCGACATGATGGACGCCTTCATCCGCCTCCAGCAGGAGCAGCCCCGCCTGCAGCTGGAGCAAGTGCCCGCCACCGTCACCGACATCTTCGGGGCCAGCCAGGACACCCTCTCCACCGCCCTGCACTGGCTCGTCATCTTCCTCATCAGGTAGGGCCCTTGGTCGGCAAGGAACAGCCCGCCGCGGCTGCAGCCTCCCCCCACCAGGGCTGAGGAGAATATTTATTATTTTATTTATTTGCAAAATAATAAATAAACCCTCTTATCCTCTTTCACAAACATGGCCGTGACTCCTCTGTTATTCAAAATGAAACAGTTAAAATCACATGCAAATAGTGAGCCCGAATAAGCTTTCCCTAGGGGTGACACTGATGTAGTCCCAGAATCGGGTCTACGAAGCTCTTGTTGCTAGGGGTTGTGTAGAATAGTACTTACTTAGCTTCAGGTTAGCCCACACATTCAAGTGTCTGACTGCCAGTCATAACATCAGGCATTTGGAAACAGCTTTAGTATATTTATCAACTAAAGATTGTGTGTGTGTGTGGGGAGGTGTCTTCTCCTTTTGTAGCAGTGCCTAGAGAGCGGCTGTGCCATTGTGCCACTGATCACACAGTGTAACACGGTTCCTGGCTCTGGCCCCCTTGCAATAACCCAAGAGTTATTGGAAAGGATAGCTAAAACCCAACTTAATAAACAATAAGAACATAAGAAGTGCCATACTGGGTCAGACCAATGGCCCATCTAGCCCAACATCCGGTCTCCAACAGTGGCCAATCACGGTGGCTTGGGAGAAGCACCCAACAGGTCACAATGGGGGATCCATTCCCTGTTGTTTTCCCCCAGCTCCTGTCATGTTTCGTGATCCTGTCTGGCTAATAACTGCTACTGGACCTATCTTCCAGAAATTCCGCTGTAGTACTGGCCCTTACCACAGCCTCTAGCAGTAGATTCCACAACCCAATTATACGCTGAGTGAAAAAATATTTTCTTTTATTTGTTTTAAACTTGCCACCCATGAGTTTCATGGCGTGTCCCTAGCTCTAGTACTAGCTGAGAGGGTAAATAACTGCTTCTTGTATATTAGTTCCACACCACTCATGATTTTATAGACCTCTATCATATCTCCTCTCAGTCGTCTCTTCTCCAAGCTGAAGAGCCCCAACCTACCAAACCTCTCCACATACGGGAGCCCTTCCATGCCCGTGATCATTTTTGTTGCCCTTCTCTGTACCTTTTCTAGTTCAGCTATGTCTTTTTTAGATGGGGTGACCAGAACTGCACACAATATTCGAGGTGCAGTCGCACCATTGATTTGTATAGAGGCATTATGGCATCCTTGGTTTTATTCTCTATCCCCTTCCAAATAATTCCTAACATTCTGTTTGCTTTTTTGACTGCTGCTGCACACTACACTGTGAATTTCATTATTTTGTCCACAACCACCCCCATATCCTTTTCCTGAGTGGTAACTCCTAGCTTAATACCCAGCATTGTGTACGCATAGTTTGGATTATTTTTCCTTACGTACATCACTTTGCACTTGTCCACATTAAATCTCATTTGCCATATAGATGCCCAGGCACCCAGTGTCGTAAGATCCCATTGCAGTTCCTCACAGTCTGCTCGTGTTTTAACTACCTTGAATAACTTGGTGTCGTCTGCAAATTTGATCACCTCACTCTTAACACCCTTTTCCAAATCATTAATGTATACATTAAACATCACCAGTCCCAATACAGATCCCTGAGGCACACCACTTTTTACATCTCTTCATTGTGAAAACTGATTGTTTAGTCCTGCCCTTTGCTTTCTATCTTTCAACCAGTTTCTGATCTATAGTAAGACACTACCTCCTATCCCATGACTTTTTAATTTTCTCAAGAGTCTCTCATGAGGGACCTTATCAAATGCTTTCTGGAAATCCAGGTACACTAGATCTACTGGGTCTCCCTTGTCCACATGCTTATTTACACCCTCAAAGAATTCCAACAGGTTAGTGAGACATGACTTACCTTTAGTAAATCCATGTTGTCTCTTCCCCATTAAGCCATGTTTGTCAACATGCCCTGTAATTCTGTCCTTAATGATGGTTTCCACCATTTTGCCTGGCACAGACGTCAAGCTTACGGTCTTCCAGAGTATTTGGTGTGGCATAAGAAAGGCAATTTGCTGCCCATGTTACCCAGCCCAGCATCTCACAGCTGGGATCTCCCGCTTGCATCCGAACACGGGGGTAAAAACGTCATCAGCTGGGTTCTGTGGCACTTTCTCTTATGAATGTCAGGGCTCAAAATCCAGCCCTGTCATTTGTAAGAGATGTGCTGCAGGACCCGGCTGATGATGTTTTTATCTCCTGCGCCCACGTTCAGAGATACGTGAAAGATTCCCAGCCATGAGATTCCACGTCGGGAATTTTGCTGGGCCGGGTAACATAGGCAAGCAGCCTGTGCACCCAGAATGTGTAATGCACTAAATACTATACACTCTAAGAACAAATTGGCCCATCAATGTGGGACCCAAGAGGTTAGCTGGACATTGATGTAAAAGGCATTCAACTGAACTGAACTGGCTATTAGCTTTTCCCACCCCCCTACAGTAAATGCAAGGTAGCAGTGGGCACTGGAATTTTGTGATTGTTTATGATTAGCTTAACATGGAAGCCCTGGGAAACCTGCCAAAAACTGAAGTTATTTCTTTTAAAAAATAATCCACTGTGTGGGTCAGTAAATGTTGCATAAAAAGTGAGGAGCTGGCAAAAAGGCAACCCCCCCACCCCAAGCCACAGATTTTACCAGGTCAAGATCAAGGAGATCATAGGAACAGGATAACACCTACTTAAGCAAGATAAAGAGTTTGTTCACTGGTTACAAGCCATCCATTATATTATTGCTCCTAAAATATGTGCCCCTATTATGGTTGCGTGACTGGTGGGGGAAAAAATCTCATCTTGCTTAGAAAAGGCGCTCTTGTGGAGCAGTCTGTGGCTGCAGTGCTCTGACCAATAACTGTAGTTATCCCATTGACCCGCTGAGATGAGGATTGCAGCCTGTGTATGTAGATGCACTAATATTCACCTCAGATTTCAGCAGAAATCTGAGGGTACTCCAAAATGTTACACTAGCTACATTGCTGTCTTTCAGTCCTGTTTCTGGGTTTGCAAATATGGGACTGATTATTTGCCATTGTCAACAACTGGGACAAACTGCTTCTTGAGAAACTAGAGCAATTTCACCAGTTTCTGGCTCCCACGTAGCCAAAGTAGTGTGTGAAATGGGTCCACCTTGCAGCAAGCCTGTAGGGTGGAAATGGCATTAAAATGCAATGATGTTAACATCCTTCTCACTTCCTAACTTTCTCCTTTAATCTTTTGCATTTTCCATGGGCACAAGACAAGATCTCCTTTGACTCTTCCAGTCAACTATTTAAAAAGCAGAACAATATTGAACACCTTAAATGGAAGGGTGTAATGTCCAGTGTTTGCAGAACCTGTCTGGTAGTCTAACAGCAGCATTTCTTACCTTTTGGCTTCTGCTTGCTATACAGACATGGGGAAATGAGCATGAAAAGCCCAGACTTGAACAGTTAGGATCAAGCTGATAGATTTGTGAAGACAATAGAGTGTGTTGTTAGAGAAATAAGTACAACAAGGACACCAAAGAAGAACAGAGTTGATCTCTTTTTATTACTTTATTCCGATGTTACCTCTTTTTTCAGTTTGCCTGTTTCTTTCATAATCTCTTTCACTTGGAGATCATTGCCAAAGGCCGTGGATCAAGTTTGTAACTTGGAATAATTTTGCTTGTGAGCCTGCAGTGCAGCAAATAAAAAGGCACACTGATATGAAGTAGACTAGGATATACTCACAGGTCAAAGAGATCACAAATGTTCATTTTTTGACAACTTTTCACAAGGTTCAGAAAAAGGATAATTTTACCTAATGCTCTCAGTATTTTATGTATTTGCTTTTAAATCTCTTAATTCAAGAAACAATGGTATCAAGCTTACAAGGGACCTTTAAACAATTCTTTTAATTGAGAATTATTATGAATGAAATAATGGCTCCATTAAAGCCGATGGGAGTTTTGTTTCTGACAATTAGAACTAGGATTTCACCGTCACAGATCCCTTAGGTTTCAAAACTATCTTGCTCAAGTACTGTATATCAAGAATCACCTATTCTTTTTTAAAACAGGTATCCAAAAGTGCAGGCTGAATTGCAAGAAGAAGTGGATAGGCTTGTTGGCAGAGATCGTTTGCCTTGCGCTGAAGACCAACCAATTATGCCCTATGTTACGGCTTTCCTGTATGAGTCCATGCGTTTCAGCAGCTTTGTGCCGGTCACTATTCCGCATGCCACCACAGCCGACACCTCCTTAATGGGCTACTACATTCCCAAAGATACAGTGGTATTTGTCAATCAGTGGTCAGCGAATCATGACCCAGTGAAATGGCCCAACCCAGAGGATTTTGACCCAACAAGATTTCTGGATGAGAATGGATCCATTAACAAAGACCTTACCAGTAGTGTGATGATTTTCTCATTGGGTAAACGTAGATGTATTGGAGAGGACTTATCTAAGATGCAGCTCTTTCTCTTCACTGCCATACTGATGCATCAGTGCAATTTTACTGCTAATCCAAATGAAGACTCTAAAATGGATTTTACCTACGGGTTGACCATTAAACCTAAACCATTTACCATTCATGTCACTCTTAGGGACACAATGGATTTGCTAGATAGTGCTGTCCAAAGACTACAAGCTGAAAAGACAGCCAGTGAAAACAACCTGTCAGAAAATACATGAACACTGAAATTTTAATACAGTCTATAAGAATGCCCTTTAAGTAAAATAAAGTACAATGCACTCTACTGAGCTGTTTGGATGATACAAGTAATGCAAGCCACAGGCGTGTAGGGAATGAAACTTGTGTCCAAGCAATGAGTGAAAGGTCTTTATAATGCCAGAAAGAGAGAGGCAGGGGAGTCAATATATCTGAAGTCGTGAAACAGACAAAGATACATGGTTTGACATAAATGTTTCACTTTGTGAATAGGCAAGAAGAAAATTATTTAACCTCTTCTGCCTTTACTTAGCACCCTCATCCCTGACTTGCCTTAAAAGATTGTACATCCCAACATGAAACAAGAGATGCTTAGAACATTGAAGTCTGAAACTACAGCTGTTCTAGGCAGGAAACTGCTATATGATAGCCCCTTGGTGGGTCTGTACTGTCACTGCCAAGATATGGTTCAGTGCCTCGATAATGAATTTTGGTCTGGCTCCAAGCTAATGTCTTGCCATTAAAATTCCAAAGTATTTACAAAAAACAGACTTATTTATATGCACAACTTCATTTTGAAATATAGTTCATATTCCATATGAGAGCACATGGAATGCATTGCTTTTTGATTGCATCTTAAGACAGATTCAGACTGAGCAAATGGCCAAATTGCAGATTCCATTATATAATCCATTTGTTTATTAGTAAGCAGAGCAAAGGTATTACAGTAAAATCACAGATATTTTGAAAAGAAAAAAAGGGTGAGTTTTATTGTGGACCTGTTCTATATTTTTATGTTTTTAATATGTTGTGAGTGGCCCCGAGCTACAGTAGCAGGCGGCGGCGGCCTATAAATCTAATAAATAAATAATTTTCTCTGCAAAAAATGTTTTGCTCTAAACCTGCTAACCTTCAGGCACATAAGTAATCATTTCTCAAACAAGTACTCCTACAGAAACTTCTCTGGGGAAAGGTTTACAGGAGTAGGTCTTTGATTTCAAAATTTTACTCCACAAAGATCAAATAAGATGAAGAGTGGATATAGAAATGTTCCATAATCATTCTATTAGCCTGAGCTTATTCCTGTAACAATTCACAACATGCTGTTAACAGTGTCTGCTTTCAGGATGAATGTGAAGCAAAAACTATAGGGATTTTGGTATATTTATTGTCATTTATCACAGCTTCAGTGAGACTACTCCAGAGTAAGTGGTTTGTGGATCACAGCTTTTGAATGAGAAGTTGGGAAAGAAAATGTGGCAAAAGGTAAGAGAGAGAGTGACAGAGATTGGAAGAAACCATGGCTGAGCGAGGTAGGAAGCGATGGGGCGATAGAGGAGAAAGAGTCTGCTGCACAATTGACCATAAGGCTGTTAGTGTGGAAATATCCAGTCTTTTGTGATGTGCAAAAGAAATGTATAGGGAAAGTACTTACCATTCTGAATTACCCTCCATTATTTAAAATTAATAATGAACAACACTCATTGTGCAGTCCTCTGCCATTGAGGTCAATGCAAAAGTCTCATTGACTTTAACGGTGAAGGATTGTCCTGCCAGAAGGAGAAAGTCTGCTTTACATGATATAAAACTGCTATTTTAAGACCTGATTTCCCTCGGCCTCCTATGAAATCAATGGAAGTAGACCACATCCAGCTCCTTGCATAGACCATTGCAGAATCAGAACTTAAGGTACATGGAAAATTCCAGCCAGACACTATGACTCATATGAATAAAAAGCTAATGGAGTTACTTGTTTAGAATAAGGATTACTCACATGTGTAAGAGATTGGAGGATTGTATCCTAAATCAGGAAGTCTGGTGGTTTTCCTATTGATATGGTTGGCAACAGGACAGAAGGTCTGATCCTTCTGACAAAGTAAACAAGAACTTGGCAACTGACTTCCAAGAGAAGCAACATGTCACCAAAGAAGAGTTCTCTCCACTCTCTCCCCCACGACTACTCCACTCCTTTCAATCACAACATACCTGACTGCCATTTCAAATCTGTTTGCCTTATCATGGTGAGCATATCAATGTTTTCCAAATTGAGAACTAAAAACAAAGAAACAAAGGTTTTGCTTTTGACTCTAGAGGTGTATCCACAGATATTTTTTGGACCACATACAATTATAGGTATCCCAGAACTTAGCCTATACCTGTGAACTGCTCTATAGCGTACTACATATTTTCATGCTCAGATCTACATTAGATCAAATACTATAACTGTATCTATTAAACAACAAAATATTTAACCTAACTCAAGGATCATTGCTTTATATTTTAAACAGATAATTTTTTGTAATTTTGTTATTTCACACAAAAGCTTTAAATATGTACATACATGGCTGCTAATAGGACTTTCATTAATTCAATTGAAATTTATTTCTACTGATGTCTGAGATCAGGTTTTATACTGCACAGACTGGTTAAATGTTTGCATTATGTACGCAGTAAAATTTAAGTTTATTAGCAACTGGATGGAATTTATGCAGTCCTTATACAAACTAACAACTGTGGTCATTTTTAAGGTGGATCACTATTTACCAAAATATAAAATAAAATTATTCTTATATGGGATCTGTTTAATTAATGGCTTCTGGTTTGTTTGAGATTTTTGTTGTGTGGATAACAAACTCACGGAATTATAAAAAAAACTAAAGTGATGTCTTGATGCAGAGGAATACAGTTAAGAGAAATTTTTGTTTGCCTCATCTAGGGGTGATTTCAGACGTTATGCGGTTAAATTCACCACAGTGAATCCCACCCCGGTGTGAATGGCTGCACCGCGGGCCATGGTGAGACGCGCGGCCCCAACAGACGTGACAGGGGCGGCACCACCGCTCGGGGCCAACCGGAGAGAACACGGGCCGGGGGAACTCAACTGACGTGGCGAGAACCGCGGTGGGAGCCCTACAAGGGTCACGCAGACGCAAACATGGCCGCCTGAGGGCAAACGAAGCCACAGACGGCAGAGGGCCCCACCCAGGGAAGGGAAACACGAAGAGAGGGGGTGGAGGGAGCTGCAGCGGCCGCATGGAAGACGCGTGCACTTCAAAACGAGAAGCACACACAAACAAAGCAGCACACCCATATAACAAAGGGGAGCGGAGCATGGGGGCAGAGGGAGGCACACGGGGGGGGGGACAGGGACCTCCCCCATCCGGGCGGATGCACAGGAGGAGGGGGTGGGGAGGGGTCGGCACGGGCAGCCCACAAGGAGGGGGAGGGGGCAGGAGCCCAGCGGGCAAGGGGAAGGGGTACCCAGCAGACCAAGGCACAGTGAAGCACAACAGGTGTTTATTGAGGGCACAAGCAGCACCAGCCAGGTGCAGAGGCATACAGCGCGGGAGCGCGCAGAGCCAGGGCGCGGGGGAAGGGGCAGCAGCAAGGGGGGCATGGAGCCCAGTTCGGGAGAGGGGGAACCTGCACAATGGCCCGCCACGGAGCCAGGGTCTGATGAAGAAGCACACCCAGTGCGGGAGGGGAGGCACCAGATGAAGGCATGGAAAGCCCCCCCCTGCCCGCACGTGGGAGGAAGGGCATGGGGGACCCCCAGACACACTCTCTAAGGCAGCCAGGGGGCTTGTTGAAGGTCGGGCCACGGTCGAGGACCACCAAGGCAGGGGAGCAGCCCCAGCCCTGCAGAATAGGGGCCCCCAGACCAGGTGCAGGAGAGCGGGGTGCAGTGGTGGGGGGAGGCAGCTCACGGAGACAGGGCTGTCAGCGACATGTCCACAGGAGGCCACACGGAGGGTTCTGGGGCGGTGGCTGCAGGTCCCAGGCGAGAGGGCGACAGGCAGGTGGGTGGAGGCGGGTCACGGGGTCCAGCAGTCCCAAGGAGGCAGCAGGCGTTGGCGTGAGCACCCAGGCCACAGGCGGAAGGAAGGCGCTGAGGAGGCAGCCAGATGTCAGATGGGCCCTGCGCGCCCTACACCCAGCTGCAGGGGCTCCCATCAGGTGGAGTGGGCGGTAACGACAGCAGGTGCACATAGCGGGGCCATTGCCACAGTCCCCGTTCGAAGCCTCGGCTGGCCATGTGGAAGCAGATCAGGTAGAAGGCCTTGAAGGGATCCGTAGAGCTCATCCCAAGTTGCACATCAGAGCGGCTGCACACCTCCGACAGGGCCGCCAGCTCCGGCCCAGGGGGGGCAAGGCAAGCCATAATCATCCACAGGGGGCCAGGGCAGGTGGGACAGCTCCAGCAGACAGTAGTAGGCAGCCCCGCAGGCGCGTGGATACCCACGAGCACCCTGCACGCTGATGAAGTAGGACACAGCCAGGGCAGGGCCACCCTCACACAGGCAGGTCATATATCCCGGGAAGGCGCACACACACAGAGCAGAGGCCGTCTCAGCAGTACTCCACACCACAAGGCCCCCCCCCCATCGTGTCCGGTATGCACCCCTCGGGGAAGGGGGTGAGCCCCAGCTGCTCACAGTGCACGCGGCAGTTGCCAGCGGTCACGACATAGCCAAAGCGCAGCATACCAAAGCTCAGCCACTGATAGGCATCCGGCCGGGTGGGCAAGGAGCACAGGCAGCGCTGAATGATGGTCGAACGCCACAGGTCGCAAAGGGCCATGCTTTCCCGGGTGGTCCAGGCTTGGACAGAGCCCCTGGAGGCTCCAAGCAGGACCTCGGGCTGAGATGCACCTGCCATGGTACAGCTCTTGGAGGGTCTGAGCCGCAGCGGCCGTGGGGGCAGCATGGGATGCGTGGCTGGGGGGCTGGACAGGCAGACGGGCTGCCAAGTCCGACGGATAACGGCAGGATGGGAACAATGGGGCCGCTGTGGAGTGGGCAGTGCACAGCTGCCGGCATGCAAGGCTGGACAGCCCCACGCATACACACCTGCAAGAGGAAATAGAAACGACAGCATGTGCACACACAGGAAGAAGCAGCGGCCAGGGGGCCAAGGCCCCAGCCCCGGGGGGCCGCACAGGGTACCCCCTATGTCGTACCACAGGCAGCACCAGAGGGAGCGCAGCGGGGCCCCAGGGCACCCCCCCCCATTGTCACCCCCACCGGCTGACACCCCATGCAGGAGATAGAGCTCCGGGGTTGATAGCCCAACGGACAGGGGGTGTGTGGCCACCGGTGCTCACTCATAGGCCCATGGGGGAGGGGAAGCGTGCACATATGTGGCATAGGTGCATGTTCAGGGGCAGAAGCGAGCTCACGGTTCCCCAGCCCGTCCCTGAGGCCCCTGTCACCCGGACCCACCCAACCGGACCTGCACCACGACTGCAGCCACACCTATGCTGCTGTAGCCCTGTACCTGAATGAAATAAAGCACTCAGACAGATGTAGGTGTGTCATTGACAATTTATTGTGCTCCCCAGTCCCGCCCAATACCCCAGTACACCCGTGTGCCCTTGTGCCCCTCCCCCCTCCCTCAGTGGAGCCGGGTGCCCCCTTCCTTCCCCATCCCCTATGCTGCCCTGCCCCTCCCCCTTCCCCTGGTGCCCCTTGGCTGGCCCCTCCCCTGGACCACCGGGATGACCGAGGCTACCGACCCCCCCCCCTCCGAGGTGGTGGTGGAGGTGCTGTCAGCCGCCTGGACCTGGAGGCCTGCCCCTACCCCCCCACTGCGCCGCCTGCTGCCGTATCAGGGTCTGGCTGACCGGCTGCTGGCCTCTCAGATGTGTGGGAATGGGTCCCCGGATCCACGGTCCCTGATGCTGTTGGGGTGGCAGGGGTTGCGGCATGGGCAGGGCCTGTGGTGCAGCTGATGGGGGTGGAGGGGGTATGTGTCTGGGTGCTGGTACGGCACCCGGAGGGGCTGCTGCCATGATGAAGGCGCTCAGGGCCCCTGCCTGCAGGAGGGATGTGCCCTGCTCGAGTGAGTGGTCCATTTTCCATCCATGCTCCATGGCCCGGCAGTCCTGCCGGTCCGAGTGGGCCTGGAGTGCCACCAGTTGCCGGTTCATGTCCCGCCTCAGCAGCCACCGGTCCTTCCTCATCGCCACCAGCGCCCGGTCCCTCCTCTCCACCTGTTGCAGTGCCATCATTGTCCCCTCCTCCATCCGGTTTACAGCCACCAGCATCTCCTCCGTCTGGCGCGTGCTTTGTTGCCACTAGCTCCTGTGCGAGATCCTTCCTCCGCCTGCGCGCCCATGCTCGGTGCTCCCGCATCCTCTGGGCCGGCGGTACCGGCGGCCCACGGCCACGGCCCTCCCGTGCTTGGTGTGGCTCTCTGGAGCGAGATAGGGGTCAGTTCATCATGTGGGGTGCCGTTCCCCATCCCTACCCACCATGTTCGTGCTCTGCGTGCTCTTTCCCCCCGGTATGGGCACCACCCACCTCCTGTGCCGCTCCCTCTGCCCGTGCCCCATTCCTGCCTTTGGGGCTGAGGGGGATGACCGGCACCCATCCCCTTCCACCGCCTTGGCCCCCCTCCCATTGGGGTCCGTGTGTGTGCCCTGCCTCGGTGTCCATTCCCTCCGAGACTGGGTAGTCGCTTGGGCTAGTGTATGCCCGGTCTCCTGGTCGGCAGCCCGTGAGGGTCAGGGTGACGGTCTCCCCCTCCCCCTACACCTCCTTGGAGTCTGCTGGGGCATGTGTGCCCTCGCCGGAGGTAGGGCTGGGCGTGCGTCAGGTCCCTGAGGTCCCTGGCATCTTCTCCGTGGTGTCGGTGCCCTGTGCTGGGGCTTGCTCGGGGATCTCCGGCTGCAAGGGGGGGGGCTCCTCTGTAGGCCGCTCCTCCTGGGCGCCGGGCCACTATGGAGCCCTTGCGGTGCGTCCATGTAGGGGGAGGCACGTGTCACCCGCCCAGAGCACCGGTTGTTGTCCATGATGTTCTTGAACCCCATTTTCAGTTCTTTTATTTTTGTCCAGCACAGAGTGGGCGTTCTGTCATATCCGGCCTCCCCCATCTCCGTGACTATCTGGGCAAACACCTGTTCATTTCTGACATTGACTGCCAGCTCACCCTGCATCTCGGGTGTCGCCCAGATGGCAATGAGGTTGTGGGTCTCATGGAGCCCCTCCTGCCCCCCCGTGGTACCTCTGCCTGGGTGCTGGCCCCTCCGCTGCCTCCTCCACAGCCGCGGCCACCTGGCCCTGGCTCCCTCTGGCCTCGGCTTCCTCTAGTGCGCGTGCCCTCTTGCTGGTCTGTTTGGGGGGACGATAGGGGCTGCTGGTTAGGCTCCTGGTGTCAGGAATAGACAGGGAAGGCATCGAGATCGGGGAGGAGCGGGAGACCCGGGGCGGGGAATGCCCGCCGACCCCGCAGGTAACGTACCTAGCCCGGCGTCACTTAGCACGCCCCTCAGCAGCAACCCCTGACACCAAGAGAGCCCCATAGAGGATCCGCCCCAGAACCCGGAAGTGGGGAAACAGGCGAAGGGAATCCCCATGGCTCCAGAGAGGGAGGGGGCGGGGCCAGCATTGGGGCGACGTCACTCTGCACGCTTGCAGGCGCAGCAGGGGCAGGGCTAGGAGGACTTAAGGCCGGCTGCTGCAAGGGCTCAGAGCCGGCGATCAGTTTGTCTGTGAAGCTGGCCCCCGAGCGTGGTGCGAGAGTTTGGTGTGGACTAAACTTGTTCTGAGCGTCTGTGGTTGCGGTGGGTGTGCGAGGAGTGCGAGAGTGAGCGAGTGAGGTGAGTGCTTGTATATTGTGTTTGTCTACGTATTACTGTTGGTGGGACACGTACTATCTACCAAGGGAACCCTTGCGCCTCCCCCCGAGCGTGGTGATAGTTTCTTCCCCCTCCTGTTCCCCTTCCCCGGGCCTCTTCCCCCTACCTTCACCGTGCATCACGAGGTTACTGCCCTGAACACTGTCTTCTGTGAGGTGGGGAGTGTGGGTGTGCAAGAGTGTGGGCAGGGACCTTGTCCCCCCGTGGAGTGTAGAGGGGGCACGCTCACATTCTCCGCTGATCCCGTTCCCTATGATGACACGTCCTCGCTTCTCACGAAGCTAATTGGGCCACCCTGAGGGAACTTCTTTATTCACGGAACTGTGAGTGCCTCCGCCCCATTGGAGTCCCTAAGATACGAGGAGTGTGTGTGGAGTGTCAGGTCTGTGGGTTCCCCTGTCCCCTACCCCTTCAGAAACCTCACAGTATCGCCGGCCCCTACCATGGACCTGGCACAGCAAATGGAGGAGATGGCTCGGGCAATCCAGGCCTTGGCCATGGATCTCAAGAATTTGAAGGAACACGTAGCAGAGGGAGGTGCGGGGAGGTCAGAAATGGAGGAGGCAGCGGCGTCCGCGGCAGAAGTGACCCCCCCTTCTGGGGGCGCCGTCGCCGCTGGCGCAGCTGTAGGGCCACAAGGGAGAGAACCCCGTCACCCCCCCATACAAAAGTTCGGGGGGGATCGTACAAAATTTCAAGGGTTTTTGGCCTTATGTAAGCTGGCGTTTCAGATGCAACCACTTACCTATGCATCTGATGCAGCCAAGGCACCTGGAGGGCCTGGCCCTGGGGCCACACCCTTGCTACTAAAAGATAGCCCCCTTTTGACAGACTTCAAGGGTTTCTTGCAAGAACTCCAGTTCCTATTTGACTACCCCCATCGCAAAAAGGATGCCGAAGCAGCTATTATGACGCTTCGACGGGCGGGGACCCCTTTTAGAGTATATAACACACTTTCAACAATTGGCAGTGGAACTGGGGTGGGCCGATGATGTGTTGAAAGTGCTTTTCTGGAAAGGTCTCAACGAGGAAATTAAAGACCAGCTAGCCTTAACCGGAATCTCCGAGAAGTGGGGCGAACTAGTCAATCTGACTTGCCAGATCGAAGAACGGCTGGCAGAAAGACGACGAGAATGAAAACACGATACAGGTCGAGGGTGGGTACCCCGAGTCCCGACGTCAGGGGCCAGGGTGGTGAAATTAGAGGACCCAGAACCCATGCAGATCGGGGCGTCGAGGGGCCCCCTCGACCCACAAGAAAAGGAGCGGTGGCGAGTGGGTAAACTTTGTTACTACTGCGGCCTTGCCGGGCACTTTTCCAGCGGATGTCCCCAGCTGCCCCCTCACTGACGGAGTTCGGGAAACGAGCGGGGCCGGGGTGGACAGGGGGCGCCCCGGTAAGTAATCCCAACGCCCCTACCCCAACCTCTCACCACGTTGCTACCATTTGGCTCCCTGGGGAGCAACTACGAGTGCCTCTTATGCTACAGGTTCAGGCCCAAAAAGCGGTGATTCTCCCGGCGCTCGTGGACTCTGGGACGTCCGGGAACTTTATCGATGAGTGTTTAGCACGACGGTACGGAGTTCCCCTGGTCCCAAAACTGAAACCTGAAGCAGTCTTCGCCATCGACGGCTCCCCCTTGGTTTCGGGGCCTATTACTTGCTGTACTGCGGCGCTCGCAGGCTGGATCGGGAACCACCGAGAACAACTCACCTTGGATGTGGTGAGTACCCCCGCCTTCCCAGTAGTCTTGGCAATTCCGTGGCTGCGAAGACATAACCCTTCCATTGATTGGACGAGCAAAAGAATCGCCTTCCCCGTCCTCACTCTGTCGGTCCTATTGCCGCTAGGAGGCCCCAAAGCAGGGAGGGACCCCACAGAGGGTGGCAATGGCTTCCACCACCACGGCGACGCTCCCGCCAGACTACCTGGAATTTGAGGACGTGTTTCAAAAACAAAGGGCCTCGGAGCTCCCTCCGCACCGATCATACGATTGTACTATTGACTTACTCCCTAAAACCACGCCCCCCTACGGTCAAATTTACACTCTGTCCGAGCCCGAATTAACAACCTTAAAAGAATACATCAATGAAAATCTGGAAAACGGCTTTATTCGCCCTTCCACATCCCCCGGGGGAGCCCCCCTCTTTTTTGTCCCTAAAAAGGACGGAGGATTACGACCCTGCATCGACTATAGAGGCCTTAACACCATCACCATAAAGAACCGGTACCCGTTACCTTTAATCCCAGAACTCCTCAGCAGGCATCAAGGAGCTACGATATTCACAAAACTGGACCTACGGGGGGCATATAATCTCCTGCGAATGAAGGAAGGTGATGAGTGGAAACTTCGAGTACTTAGTCATGCCCTATGGGCTGCCCAACGACCCTGCTGTCTTTCAGCATTTAATTAATGATATCTTTCGGGACATCATAGATCAATTCATTATTGCATATCTTGACGACATCCTCATTTTCTCGAAGGACCGACAGCAGCACGTTCAGCATGTGAAGGTCGTATTACAACGTCTACACCAACATCGATTGTACTGCAAGATAGAGAAGTGCGCCTTTCACCAGACCGAAGTTCCCTTTCTCGGTTTCATCATTTCCGCCGAAGGAATCATCATGGACCCTGCAAAGGTAAAGGCAATTCACAACTGGCCCGCACCCCAAGCAGTAAAACCCCTCCAACGTTTCCTGGGTAGTGCCAATTATTACAGGCAATATATTTTCCAATATGCGGATGTGACGGCGCCCTTAACACGGCTCCTCAAAAAGGGGCAACCCTATCTGTGGGGGCCAGAACTGCAACAAGCATTCAAATGTCTCAAGGCGGCCTTTACCTCGGCCCCCATCTTGCAGTACCCCGATTTTTTTCCTACCCTTTTTGGTAGAGACGGATGCCTCAAGTGTAGCGTTGGGAGCCGTACTGTCGCAAACCAGACAACCTGGGCACACACCGCAACCATGTGCCTTCTACTCACGACAGCTCACCCCCGCGGAGCGAAACTAAACAATTTTGGATCGAGAGTTGCTGGCAATCTGCTCCGCCTTCGAAGCATGGCGGCACTACCTCGAAGGGGCACGACACCCCGTGCAAGTGGTCACAGACCACAAAAATTTAACCTTTCTACAAACAGGCCGAATTCAGAACGCACGTCATGCAAGATGGGCCCTCTTTTTCGCGCACTTCAACTTTCAGATCCTTTATCGCCCCGGGAAACTCAATACAGTCGCAGACGCCCTTTCCCGGTATGACAAAATCTCCAATAATCTTGCCTCGAGGGGAGAGACCATCATAAAACCCCAGGTATTCGTAGCAGGGGGGCTTACTACCCAACAGATGGAGGCATGGACTGCACAAGACCCAGAACTACGAGCAGCCTCACAGGTCTCTCCCATAAGAGTGCCCCGCCCTAGTAAGGCCATAGTGGTGCCACGCCTTGCGCGACCGAAGATCCTCTGGGCGCACCACGATGCCCCTCTAGCAGGACACCCAGGGCAGCGTCAAACGTTGCAGTTGCTGTCACGACACTTCTGGTGGCCCACCATGAGACAAGACATACAGCGCTACGTCCGCGGGTGCGCCACGTGTTGCCGCACAAAGGTTCTGCGGCATAAGCTAGTTGATCTCTTACAGCTGGCTCCCCTGTCACAAGGCCCATGGCAGAGAGTAAACGTAGATTTTATTGTGGAGCTGCCTCCATCTCAGGGGTATACAACTATCCTTGTGGTAATAGATCAGTTCACAAAAATGGGGCACTTCATCCCATGCAAAAAGCTCCCCACTGCACGCCACACAGCGCAGCTTTTCTTGCAGCATGTCGTTAAGCATCACGGACTGCCCCAGACGATCATATCGGACCGAGGGCCACAATTTACTGCACAATTTTGGCGAGCCTTGTTTGCAGCAGTGGGCACACAAATCGCCCCTACCACAGCCTACAGGCCACAGGCGAATGGACAAGTCAAGAGAGCCAATCAAGCCCTGGAGCAATATCTCTGCTGCTATATGGATTATCTCCAGGACGATTGGGTGACGTAGATCCAGGGCCCCGTGAGAAACGCGCTGCTGCAATTCACGGTTTTTGCGCAGAATCCTGCCTTAGGTAGAATTAGCGCAGAAACCAGGGGAATCCCCGCGGATTTCCCTTTCCCTGCCTGTGAATCAGGGGCTTGCTCTGACTCACCGGCAGTGAACAATAAAGCAAGCCCCTGATTGGCTCACTGGTAGTAAGCCCCTGATTGGCTCACCGGTGAGCCAATCAGGGGCTTGCTTTGTTGAGGCCACAAGCCAATCAGTGGCTTGCATGGCCTCTTGAGAAAAAAAGTTTCCCTCAGCCATTTTCTTCCTGCTGTTTGCTGCCGCCGCCGCCTCCTCCTCT
>QEPC01014991.1:686225-708211 GCA_003113815.1 Sphenodon punctatus | reverse complement strand
GGGGGGGGGGGTTGCCTGATATTTGAAATACCCATACACAGAAAAAATTATAAGTAGATTTTTTTATTAATTGGTACAAGGAAATGGATCGCCAATTTTGCTAGACTTGTTTTGTAACTTTATTGGATCGCAGAATTTTCAATTTGGGATCGCAGAATTTTCAATTTGGGGTCGCAGAATTTTTGGGGGGAAATTGCAGAAGAATCGGGGCCCTGCCCATAGGCTATTACAGCTCTTGTACCCACATCAGATGCAGTTTTCCATAAACATTCATCACGTGATGGTGAATCTTAGTTGACAAAATCCCCTCAACTGTGAGAAATTTAGTTACTGCTCTCTGCTTAAGACATGTATCATTGCCAGCTGCCATTTTGAAATGCTGGCCATGAGTTCTCCTTATGGGGAAAGGGGGAGATTTCACAGCAGTGCCTAAGATACATGAATGTATGCTTTCCATTACTATATCACTTGTCACCATTCTCCACAAATCAAAGAGGATATCAGACCATGGACCTTGAACCAGTGTCCTCAGTGCAGTGGCCGCCAATTCTCCAGAGCCTTGGCTTTTGGTCCAGCTCCTGCCTAGTTGGCCCTGGACCCTTTCCTCTGACACCTCCTCCCAGTTTTCTGATTGGTTGCCTGTTCAGTATAACATTACCTAGCAGCCACCGGAAGCTGGGTTGGTCAACATTTCCTGTCCTTTCTTTGTTCTCTGGCCTTATCCTGTCCCAGGGAACTTTATGTGCCACTTGTCTGTTCCCAGTTCAGCTGTGCCTCAGCTCCTTCCTCCCCACTCCCCAGACACACTGCCGTTCTTTGTTCCTGATTGCCCCTTGCCTTGGACCCTTGGTTCTCAATTCCTAGCCCTGATTCTTGATATGTGCATATATCCCAGACTCCACCAGTAAACGTGGGGCACATCTGCGGCTGAGAGAAGGCTATGGGATGGGACCATCGCTCCCTGCCCTTTTGCTGCTTTAGGCCAGATTTCATGCTATTTCATGCATCTTTGCTCCCTCCTACAGTGCGTAACGGAGGGGATTGATTTGCCCAGAATGATCAGTCACAGACTTCCCTGCAGTTGAACTGAGCCAGCAAGTCATTCATGACTTCCACATGTTTCTATTTTCTAAGCTAATGGGAACCTTATGTGCCACTTACTGTTCCCTGAGCACCAATGCCAGCACAATCAAGAAGAGAAAAATTCACCACTTGATACGAGGCACTGAGAACTGGCTTGATCCCCAGCAAAGGTATAGGAATGCCTCAATTTCTTGGGTAGTGTGGAATGAGTAGATAGGGAATGATTATTTACCCTCTCAAATTGTACTAGAACTAGGGGACACTCCATGAAACTAGCTGCTGGCAGATTTAAAACAAATAAAAGGAAGTACTTTTTCACTCAATGCATAATTAACTTAAGGAATTTGTTGCCAGAGGACATTGTCAAGGCCAGTAGTATAGCTGGGTTTTAAAAAGGACTGAATAAGTTCTTGGAGAGTAGGTGTCATGTGTCCCATATATAGGCATATATTTTTGACCATCTGTGTTTCAATATATTGGAAATCAGAATTGACCTCTCTGTATAATGACTTCCTAAAGAGCTGTCCTATAGTGACCTTTCTACTGAACTCTTGACCAGATACTGGAACAGGAGATGTAATCTGCCTGTGTACTGGAATAGGAGATGTAATTAGCCAGTCTGTCTCTTAAAGAAATCAACATTCACTATTGACTAGAGTCAAGAGACGTGACTCCCAAGCAGGGCAGGAAGAGGCCTTGTTTGTTTGGAGTTTGCTCATTGTTAATCCTATTTTAGATGATAGTCACCTGTTTTAGTATGTATCAACAGGCTTCTTACTATGTACTTTGAGAAAACCCTCCCTGTCAGCAGTTTTGACCTGACGTCATTTTTAGCTGACTTCTAAGCAATTTTCATTCTATAAGAAGGGAGAGGAGAAATTGATTTTTCAGAAACAGTTCCTTCCTTGGAGCTTTTCTCATATCCATATGGCAGTATGGGACAAAGGATTGGGTAATATGAATGTATATTCTTTATGATGCATTGAGTCAGCCATAGCACTAATACTTAGAACATATGTTATATCTTATAGATGTTAAGATCTTTGAATTTGTAATAAGAGCTGTTCTTTGAACAGAAATGTCTTCCCAAACCATGTGTTTTTAACTGACATAGTTTCTCTTTTGTACTATGTCTTTATTTGAACTTAAGTAAACTATTGCTTCATATTTGTATAATATTCTTAAGTCTCATGTCTCATTTATAAATAAATTTGTCTTTACAATACTTTGCTGAGCGATTGGCTTATTAGCATAGTGTAAACTGAGTTTCCACATATTGGAAAAGAGCGCCCTATATCCAGACCAGATCATGTCAGGCCTGGACCACTAAGTGCAAATTCCATTTGAGGAAACTGAGGCACAATGCGACATAGGTCCATTAATGACTATTAACCAAGTAGCTTACAGGATTAACTTCTCACTGTCGGGAACTCGGAGTGAACAACGGGGAATGGATTGTCCATTGTGACTGCTGGTACTTCTCCCATGTGACCGGGATTGGCCACCGTTGGAGACAGGATGCTGAGCTTGATTGACCATTGGTCTGACTCAGTAGGGTATTTTTTTATGTCCTTAGGTATGGTAAATCCTGCATCATGCAGCGGGTTAGACTTGATGACTCTCAGCTCCCTTCCAGTTTCTGTTATTTTCTCTTGTCCTATCTTCTTAGACTTTTCTCTAGGCTAAATATAGCCACTTCCTTCAGCCTTTCCTTGCATGCCTTGTATATTAGCCCCTTTATCATTTTTGCTCTCCTTTAAATCCTCTCCTGTTTGTTGACATCCTTCTTGAAGTGTGGTACCCAATAGTCTAGATGAGGTCTCACCAGTGTTAAGTGGCACTATTACTTCCTGTACGTTTTACACAATGCTCCTGTCACTCCCCAGAGTCTCTGCTAGCTCCCATAAGACTCCCACAAGACAGATCTTTGCAGGGACCCGTGTTGACTGCGTTGCTGCAGTTTGCAGTGATTTTTGCAGAATCAGCCAATCCTCGCAGTGCCATGCTGAAATTGCAGTGAAACTGCAGTGGGGGCTGTCTGCAGGAACTTTAAATCCTGGCTCAGGCATAAACCTGTCGCCTGACCCTAAACTAAAACTGCTGCTGCAGCTGCCATCTGTCAGGGAGGTGTGTCCAGAGGATTTGAGTTGTGTTTGATTAGCAAAGTTGTGATTCTATGTCAAACCTGTTACAAATTTGCTTCCCAGCATGCATAGTTATGCAAATCAAGTTAATTATGCAAATATTAATGCTCACAGTGAATTTGCAGAATTTGGCTTCACTGGTTGCAGAATTTAAGATTTTTTTGTGCAGTGAACTCGGGTCCCTGGTTGCAAGCAGCAGAAGAAACAAGGCCATAGTAATAATATTACTACCTTAAAAGCATACAAAAAGGGGCCACAATTCCCAAAACACTTACCCCAGAGTAGCCCCACTGTCTTCAAAGAGTATACCCTGGAGTAACTGGTTTGAGAACAGCAGCCTAGCTTGCTAATAACTAAAAGTGCTGTGCATCTTAGTTCATTTGTTTTTTTATATGTAAAGTGAGTGAAGGAACTGCTTCTGAAAATCCTAATTCTGGTAGGTGAAGAAAACCTTCTCAGTATTTTGTTCTAAAACCCTGAACAAAAGCTCAATGATACCAATGCAAGTCTTTTCTAAGAACTTGCACAGGCTAAAACATTTCAAAATATAGCTTTATTTTTAGCAGGTACAAGCAAGTTTACAACTCTACTAAGATAAAGAATTGAAGTATAAAGTATGTGACCTTCCCCCTGTGATGTTTACACTTAGTAATGAAAATCATAAATCAATGAACTACAAGAGAAAAATGTTGTGTACCTTTTAAAATTCCCACTGTGGGAAAACAGTTCTTAAAATATAATAAAGTCTGTTATCAGTCAAAGGATGTGACTAAGAAACCACCTCTTGATGTTTACTCCCCCGCCAGCTATCGCCCTGTCTCTAACCTCCCCTTTTTAGGAAAGGTTATTGAACAAGTGGTCGCCCTGCAGCTCCTCCAGGCACATCTTGATGCTATCGGTTTCCTGTACTCATTTCAGTCAGGTTTTCATCCTGTGTATGGCACTGAGACTACGCTTGTGGCCTTGGTTGATGATCGCCGCTTGGAAATTGACAGGGGGAATTGTACCCTGCTGATTTTATTAGATCTTTCAGCGGGCTTTGATGTCATTGACCATGGGGTGTCGTTGACATTGCTGTGGGACCTGACTGGGGTGCGCAGGATCGCTCTTGAGTGGTTCCACTCATTCCTGGCTGGGAGAACCCAGAGGCTGGTGATGGGTGGTGGCTCATCATCCCCTCAGGAGCTCCCTTGTGGGGTCCTGCACGGTTCCATCTTGTCCCTACTCTGGTTCAATGTGTATCTGAGGCCACTGGGTGAGATCATTCTGAGATTTTGAGTGAGGTGCATGGCATCAATATGTGGATGACACCCAGCTCTTTCTCTCCTTTTCATCTGACCCAGGTCCTACAGTCTCAGTGCTTACCTGGTACCTGGCTGCCATTGGGGACTGGATGTGGGCAAGTCAATTGAAGCTGAATGCAGACAAGACCAAGGTGGTGATGGTTGGCCATCTTCTGTCCTGGGGGAGGTGAGAACCCCTGTGATCCTGAATCCATTGCCGCGCCTAGATTGTCAGGTTGTGACAGTGGTTTTTAGGAACTTAATCTGGTGAGAAGGCTATGACTTTTTCTATCAGATTCGGATTTGGCCACCGTCATCCATGCCTTCATAACCTCGAGGCTAGACTACAGTAATGCGCTCTACGTGGGGCTGTCCGTGAAGACTGTTTAGAAGCTGCAGTTGGTGCAGAATGCAGTGGCACACTTTCTGTTAGGAAAGGGTTGCTGGAAGCACATTACACCACTGGCTCCAAAATCTGCACTGGCTGCGGATAGCTTTCCGGGCACAATTCAAGGTGCTGGTTTTAACCTATAAAGCCCCAAATGGCTTGGGCCCCAGGTATCTGAAAGACTGCCTCTTCCCCTATGTCCTGTTTCAGCCTCTGAGGTCGGCTGAGGGTGCCCTCTTGTGAGTGCCAACTTGCTCGTGAAGTTGTTACAACGAGGGTGCGCACGGGGGTGTTGTTGGTTGCTGGCCCACAATTATGGAACTCTCTCCCCTTGGAGATCCGCCTAAGCTTGAGCCTGCTCGTCTTCCAGATGTGAGACCTTTCTATTTGGCCAGGCTATTGGCAGGCAGGAATAGGATTGGGTAGGGAGGTTTGGGGAAGAGGATTGATGGGTGGTAGGTGGGGATAAAGGATGGGGTGAGTAGGTGGTTGGGGTTCTAAGAGATTTTAATGTGTTTTATTGTATTTATATTTTTAACATTGTAATCCGCCCTGAGTCTATGGAGAAGGGTGGGGTAAAAATGGGAAAAATAAATAATAAATATGTACACCTACCAGTCAGGGCCAATGGCAAAGACTCGAGTGAGCCAGACGAGATGAAAACAGGAAAAGTTCAATAAGGGATAGAATTTAATTTCTGATCACACTTTTCCATTTTTTTGTTTCACTATTTTCTTCTCTCTCTCTCTCTCTTTCATATCTGTGTGTGTGTGTATTGTGATATATATTGCAAACGTGTATTACACATAGTCACATAATAAGCAAACTTTCACTCTAGTTTTCTTTATAATCTGGTTGCGAAAGCACACCAGTTTCTGGGCAGCACACATGTGTCATATTTACCAACACAGATGCAGGTGTTCATGCAGGAATGCAACCAGGATATCCTGCTCCTGCCTCCCAGCCCTGTCTCCTCTCCCTTGGTCCCACCTCTGCAACCAGGATATCCTGCTCACCACCCCCTCCATGAAGCAACTCAAGTCTGGTAGAGTTCAGAGAGGGGAGCAACAGAGGGGAACTGTATGGCAGGGCTAAGGGAGGAAGCCCTCTTCTCATTGTGCCCCTGTGTTCATGATAATCATGATCAAACACCTTATTTTGAAATGACATGGAGAGGAAACAAACATTAAACCCTGAAATATCACACTTAAAAGTGCTAAACCAAATAATTGGTTTCACACACAGCCCAGCCTTGGAGCATCCAAATCCATCTCTAATCCCTGTTTGAAACACTCTGCTTAATGTCCGTCTGGTGAAATTTCTGACAGTGAGGCTTAATATCTACACAGCTGGTTGTTACTTGCAGGGGGAATTGCATCATCGGTCTAAGAACTAGCAGCGTTGAAACCTAGTAAAGGGAGAAGGAAGTTTTATCGCAGGAGAACAGATTCTGCTCCTGTTGTGTTAGTGTGGATAGGCTTGGGAATAGGGCTGTTTGTGGGAACCTCTGCTCCCGAGGTTCTTCCTGTATGGAGCTTGGGTCTGTTGGACAAGGGCATAGCTATAAGGAGGACAGGCAGTGCAGGACACACCTGTGTCCCCTGCTGCAGGGAGAGGGGTGGGCTCTTCCATTTGCTGCCCCAAGTCCCATTAAGAACATAAGAACATAAAAAGTGCCATACTGAGTCAGACCAATGGTCCATCAAGCCCAGCATCCCGTCCTCTGACAGTGGCCAATCTCGATCACATGGGAGAAGAAGCAACAGTCACAGTGGACAATCCATTCCCCGTTGTTCACTCCCAGTTTCCGACGGTAAGAAGTTAATCCCGTAAGATACTTGGTTAATGGCCATTAATGGACCTACTCTCTAAGAACTTATCCAGTCCTTTTAAAAACCCAGCTATACTACTGGCCTTGACAATGTCCTCTGGCAACAAATTCTTTAAGTTAATTATGCGCTGAGTGAAAAAGTACTTCCTTTTATTTGTTTTAAATTTGCCGTCAGCTAGTTTCATGGATTGTCCCCTAGTTCTAGTACTATTTGAGAGGGTAAATAATCATTCCCTGTCTACTCGATCCACACTACTCAAGAAATTTAGATCCTGCATTATGCAGGGGGTTGGACTTGATGACCCTTGGCTCCCTTCCGGTTTTTATTATTTTCTCTTGTCCTATCTTCTTACACTTTTCTCTAGGCTAAATAGATTTAATTTCCCTTTCTTCAGCTTGTGCACATTGCCTCTTGTCCTATCCTCCAGAACAAGGAGGGAAACTATTATTCTCCATCATCTTCTTTATAGGGGCCCTATATTCCCCTGTCATATTCTTTTCACTGAGATAAAGCTCCTTCAGCCTCTCCTCATACGACTTGTGTTCCAAACCCTTTGTCATCTTTTTTGTTCTCCCCTGTGTCTTTTCAACCTTTTCTGTGTCCTTCTTAAAATGGGGTATCCAAACCTGAATACAGTACAGTGGACAGATGCCGTCCGCCATTATTGAAGGACCTAGGTGTGGTATCCCTAAAAAAGAAAGGAAATGTCCTTTTTGTAACGATGAACTAGAGGACCTGGTCCACTATATATTAATGTATCCGTTATATAAGGATATTAGGGAAGAGTTGATTTTTCCACTGCCCAAATTTCTTGGTTTTTTTTTTACTAATCTCAAATGAGTAATTTGACTATTTCAGCAACAAAACCAGGTCCATTTATCTAGACAGACTTGGGGCCTTTGCTTTCCATGCTGAAGATATTAGGTGCAAGTTTGTTGACTTTGAAATAATATTATTTATTATATGTGGATGGTTAATTAAAATGTATACTTTTTGGTAATATTATTATATGTGGATGGTTGTTTAGAATTTATACTTTTTGTACTATCTTTGTTTGTTTGTCTCTATTTGAGCTTGATGATGGTGCAAGCTACTATCCTAATAAATACTTGACTTGACTTGACTTGAATATAGTGCTCCAGCTTGGGTTTAATCAGAGCGGAGTAGAGTGGCATGAGGATTTCTCACATCTTGCGTGCAATGCTTCTGTTGATGTAACCTAAAATAGCAGTTGCATTCTTTACAACAGCATCACAGTGCTGACTAATGTTCAATTTGTGATCCCCTATATATATCTCTACAGTGGCTTATGTTGCAACAAAATGGATTTTGGTTAAACATTAGGAAAAACTTCCTAACTGTAAAAACTGTCAGCAATGGAATATGCCTAGTGAGGTTGTGGAAACCGCCTTCACTGGATGCTTTCACAAATCACTGGACAAACATCTGCCTGATGTTGTTGGGATCAAGCAGTGAGTGAGTCCCATAAAAAACGTTTTGACAAATCCAGGACACACCTTTTAATTAATTAATTAATTGATTAATTAATTGATTAATTAATTAATTAAATAAATAAATTAATTCCAAGACTAGGAGTGGTCAGACGGCAGCAGTAGGGGAATGGGGGTCATAATCCTGAAGTGGGGAGCTGGCATGAGGCAGAAAGGGGAAACAGAGAAGTGGAGAAGTTGCAGGAAGCAGGAGACTCCTCTTCCTTGCCATACTCTCCAATAATACCCTTTGGGCCAGTACAGTAATGTGTTTTGTTATTGTTTTATCTTGTACCACCTTCCCAGCAGTGTAAGGTTTTTACCAGTGCAGCAGAAAAAGGGGGTCATTAGCACCTCATTAATCCAGCCAGAGAAAGAGCTGCAACTCTCTGCCTAGGTTAACAACTCCAGCTGCTGTTAATGTTGTTCAGTGCTGAGTGAGGCACCTTTTCTCACTTTAACAAGCATGAGATAAGCTATCAAGGAACAAAGAAAGCTAACACCCAGGCAGGAGGGCACTGTGTGCCTGGGATCAAGATGAAAACTAAAAATAGTAGGAGGGATATGTTTTTGAGAGAGATGATTCTTTAGCATGCTGAAAGCAACTGTCACTGCTTCCATCTGTGATTCTCTGAGTGTCTTTAAACCTAAAAATTAGAGTCAATGCACACAATTGCATTCAATTCTTTTTTTTAAAAACAGAAGAACTTTGAATTTTAAATAGACTGAGTTGTAACTTGAACCATCAGTTCTGCACATAGTCCTGCACGTAGAAACATCTGTGTACACAGAACCTCTCATGCAGACATCCTTGTTTCCCAGCTCAGCCCCAAAGTTAGTCAGTGGGCTATTATTTTCATAAATGCATTCATATCTTTGCAGATTAGGGGAGGCATGAAGTGTACCTACTTTTCTCATATGTACATACTTTATTAAGGGAACTAGCTTTCATCATGTCCCAGAAAAGGAATAATAATAATAAAAATCACAAATACAAGTACAAGAGCCCCTCAGCCTAGGGACAATATATGCGAACGAAGCAATTGTATGCACTAATGGAGTGCAATTTCAATCAAACAGACAGGTAAATCAGGAAAGGTGCCAAAATGACAGAGAGGGCTATCTAATCAAGCCAAGAAACAAAGGGGACTCAAGAGAAGCGTTTACAAAGCTCACGGGCCATCAGGGCTAAACCAACTATAAAATCGGGGTTCTTAGTCGTCGTAAAATATACTAGCAACTGGATAGGAGAGGAGTGCAGCCTCAAAGCAAGCCCAGGGGCAAGGAACAGTACCCTCGCATACAAATAAGGTATAGAGTAGGTCCTCAAAGCATCCTAGATTACAAGAACATAATCTTCTTTCATAAGGGATTCCCAAGCGCCTTCCTAACAATACTTTGGTGGGCAGTAAGTCGAAATGCAGGAGAGTCAAAGCCCTGAAATATATTTCAACCCCAGAGGTGCACTTAAACTCCCTATAAAAGGGGGCATTCTTAAGTTCTCGCATTTTCCCTATGTCCAGCTGGACTGCTTGATCTGTAAGCTGTTTATGAACAAGCCTCTTTCTGCTGCATTGCAGAATGGTAAGCAGCATTTCCATGGAAAGGCCCATCTTATGTAATAAGCTCCCCACCCTATTAGGCCAGGAATACGGGGGGAACCAGGTCTTAGCCTCAGTGTAACAACACCGGGGAAGTCTGTCCTCTGGCATACCTTCCAGTTTGTGCCAATAATTCACTATGGCCATGAGGATTTTTACTTTTATAGGGAGAACACCAGTTTCGAGCCGCAGTAAACATGCAGAAATGCACTTAGGCACTGTGAGGAGGACTCTAAAAAACAGGTTTGGGGGAAATTCAAGGGTCTTAACAGAGGCCAAGCCCCAAATTTCAGCACCATACAGAGCACGTGGTCTGGACTTCAAGTTGAAAAGCTTCAAAGCAGATGTGACCAATCTGCCCCCAAAAAGCCTCCAAAATCTCAGCACGTCCAAAACTGCCTGATGAAATTTGAGCTTGGTCATCTGGACGTGTCTCCGCCAGCTAAGATTTTCAGCAAATCGTAACCCTAAATAGGAGTAAACAGAGACCTGCTCAAGAGCGGTCCCATCAAACACCCACTTATGCTGCCTATACCTCCTAGAACACTTCCCCGCTATCATGATTTTGGACTTTTGATAATTAATGGAGAGATGCATGTTTGTACAAAATTGTCCCACAGCCGCCAGCATTCTCCTCGGTCCCAAGCCTGAGGGGAAAAAAAAAGCCATGTCATCGGCATATAACAAAATTGCAAGAGGCTGCCCCAAAGCCCTTGCAGGAAAACAATGTTCCAGGGTAACCGCCGCCACTATCCCGTTTACATAAAAATTAAATTAAAAAGGGGCCAAAACACATCCTTGCTTTACCCCGTTAGACACAGCGACCTGGTCTGAAAGTCGGTCCTCGTTGCCCACTCGAACCTTCAAGACAGAATTTGAATACAATAGATGCAGGAGGCACACTAATCTCTGATCCATATTAGTGGAAAATAATTTATCCCAGAGGAAGTTACGGTCAAGGAGATCAAAGGCCGAGCACAGATCTAGAAAGGCCATAAACAAACTGCCTTTCTGAATATTAACGTACTTCTCCAATAGATGATTGAGTGTAAAACAATGATCTATCGTAGAGTGTCCTGCCCAGAAACCCGCCTGTTCTTCGGGAAAATAGTTAGCCAGCCTAGCCCAATCTTCCAGCTTGCCAAGTAAATATCTAGCATAGAGCTTGGTGATCACATTAATCAAGCTAATTGGTTGAAAGTTCTGAGGGAGTTTGTTATCACCTTTTTTATAAATAGGTATCACAATACTAATATTCCAACCCGCCGGGATGATTCCAGAATTAGTAATTGTGTTAAACAAATGGGCAAGGATCGGCAACCACCACTCAAGGTTATGCAAGAACAACTCCATGGGTATACCATCAATCCTGGGAACTTTCCGCTTTCGCATGGAGCTAAGTAACAACCTAAATTCCTCACAATCCGCCGGGGGCCACTGCACAGCCTCACTCAAGGTCTCCTGTGGGATAACATACATGTCGGGGATGCGGGAAAAGATTCCCCCAAATTGGGATATCCATACATTGGCCGCTAAGCTTGCCTGTGGGGAGGACGTTCTATACCCCCGGTTAACCAGTGACAAAAAAGGATACGTGATCATGTTGGTTAAAAGCATTAGCCAGCTCTATCCATGCCTTAAGCTGGAAGGACTTTTTCTTCTCCTTAATTAATTTCTTATACTTATATTTTGCCAATATTAATTGGGCAGTATAAAACTGGTTAGAACTAAACTTGACCAACCTACGCCAGATCTTAAGGCGTCCCTTATGCACAACACACTCAGAGTCATACCAATTGGGAAGGGGTGTCACAGACCGATACTGATGACCATAAGATTTTTTAGTTACAAGAGCATTCTTAAAATGTTCTATCAGAGTTTCATAAGATGAAATAGTCATAGAGGGGTCGGTCGGTTGAGAATCCAAAATGTGCTGCCTAATTCCCAGCAAGTCATCTCTAATGTAGAGAGATGAACTAATCTCTCCACCTACTTTTCTCTGTCAAATAGTGGAAGTTATGCCTATCTCACCCCTGGTCCTCAGCAGCACAAGTAGCCAGAATAACTGGTAGGGAGGCACATGGCAGAGGATACAGTACAGCTACATCCTCTGCCATGTGAATTCCTTGGGTTTCTCCAGGCCACCCTAGACTCCTTCTAATACCCTCTCAGGTGAAAACCCCTGGTACAGAGTGTTCTGCCTTGGAACAGGGGGTTGGACTTGCTGGGTCTTGAAGTCTCTTATAACTCTCTGAAAATCATTGGGTTACAGGAAACAAACTTTTACATTATTATTCCACTGGCACAATGTCAGGCAACTGTTTCTTATATACTGTATTGCAATTCCTTCTCACAAAATATACTACTGGCGGTAGATTGTTACCTTAGTGCAGGATAGGAACGAGATCAGTTAGGTTGTTGGAATAGTGAATTGTGTAAGGAAGGAGTTGCTTTGTCATGATGGGCCAGCATATCCACAGGCATCTCTTGGTCTCAGCTGGTTTTAGTCAGATAAATTAGATAACAGGGATGGAATATTCTGGTTCAGCTTGATTAATAATGCCGATGATGGAGGTGGGGGAGATCTTGATATTCATGACAACCACAAATAAGTAAATAACCATAAAGTCAAAGTAAGATAAGGAAGGTATGCCACACTATTTATTTATTTAGATTTTTACTCTGCCCTATCCCCTAAGATTCAGGATGGCTCACATAAAATTATATATATAAAATACACAATAAAACCAGTAAAACTAATAATACACACCCTCGCCCCTGGATCCATCCCTTCCTGTTAAAAGCCTGCCTGGCCAAATAAATAGGTCTTACATGGCCTCCAGAAGACACTCAGACTAGGGCTTAGGCAAACCTCCAGGGGAAGGGAGTTCCAAAACTGTGGAGCTGCCACCAAAAATGCCTCTCTGCATGCCCAGGACTTATGGACCTGGGCCAATGACAGAACTTGCAAGAGGGTGCTCTTGGTTGATCTCGGAGACCACGGACGGCTATACGGAGGAAGGCGGTCCTTTAGATATATAGGACCCAAGCTGTTTAGAGCTTTATAGGTCAAAACCAGTACTTTGAATTGTGCCCGGAACACTATAGGCAGCCAGTGCAGACACTGAAGCACTGGTGTTATGTGCTCCCAGTGACCCGACCCCAACAAAAGGTGGGCCACCGTGCTCTGCATAAACTGCAGTCCCTGAAACACTCTTCAAGGGCAGCCCCATGCACAGCGCACTCCAGTAATCTAGCATCAAGGTAATGAAGCCTGGATAACAATGGCCAGATCCCTATCTGAGAGAAAGGGATGCAGCCTTCTCACCAGATGGTTTTGGTGAAAGGCACTCCTGGCCACCGCCATGACCTAGTGTTCCAGACTCAGCTTAGGATTCAGGAGCACCCCAAGACTATGAATCTGAGTAACCAGGGGAGACTGTACCCAATCAATGATGGGTGTTTCAATTCTCTCCAGGTCACAAGGCCAGCCAACCAACATCACTTCCATTTTGTGATGGATCCAGCTTCAGTTAACTCACCCATATCCAGTACCCAACTGCAGTCAGGCACTGAGTAAATACTGAGACTGAAGGACCTGGATCGGATGAAAAAGATGAATAGATATAGGTGTTGTCTGCATATTGATGGCAGCACCCCACAAATCTATGCATGATCTCACCCAGCAGCATTCGATACACATTGAACAGGAAGGGACAGGGTGTCACGGGGGACGGGGGAAAAGGAAGGGGAGTACTAGGGATTAGGGCCCAAACACACAGGAGAATGAGGGGGAAACAAGGGAGCAAATACAAGGGGTGGCTACCTCTGTAAATGGAGTCTGTCTCAAAGACTAGAATGTCCCTCAGGGTAGTGGGTGGGCTTTCCCCCTTGCTCAGAGGGAAACCCTTTTCATCATCGGGACACAATGAGAGGTAGCCAAGTGCCCCAGAGGACAAGGATAATACAAGGACTGAAGGGGAACAGACACTTGGGGAACTGCACAGGGTCCTGGGCACCATGCACCAAGAAATGGTGGGGAACAAGGGGGGAGGGAAGGGGTCCAAAGGAAAGGGGGAAACAAAAAGGGATGCACAGGAGAAGGAGGTGAAGGATAGGGCTTGTTCACAAGGGAAGAACTTGCTAGGAATATAAGGGGAGAAATGTAGGGGCACGGAGAGGGGGGAGAAAGGTAACCCACACCCAAGATACCACCTTTCTCTACCACAATGAAGGATACAAACAACACGATACACACACTTACCCACTCTCACTTGTTGCAGGGGAAGGGGGACACAAGGATCAGACACTCGAATCCACTCTAGAAAACAAGGCTCAGACAAGGAAGGTTCTCAGGACAACAAGGGGGCCAGTCTCTCACAAGTGATTACCGGCGGAGGTCTCAAGCCCCGCCGGTCCATTTTATAGGCAATCCCCTGATCAGGAACAGGTGTGCTCAGGGCGAGGCCCCCACCTGCCGCTGAGCTGTGCGCTGCACTCAACTTCCTGGGGGCGGGGTCTGGAGCGTCCCTGGGACGCAGGGTAGCTCCACCTCCCCCCGCAATGGTGCCTTCAGCCTCTCTGGACTCGCCGCTGTCGGGTTGTTGCCAGGCAACAGCAAATCAAGCTGCTGGCCTGAGTTAGGCAACACGCGCCCTGACACAGGGTGGAACCCTGCAGGACCCCACAGGAAAGGGGGTGGGAGGACGAAGAACAATTGCCCATCACCACCTACTGGAACATTCTTACAGAAATGAGTGGAACCACTGAAGAGCTGTCCAGTGGACCCCTCCCAAATCCTGCAGTCGTGCAATCTACACCTCATGATCAACTGTATCAAAGGCTGCTGAAAGGTCTAAAAGCCTTCCTGTCAATCCCTTGGTGTAGATCATAGGCCAAGGTCACAAAAGCACAGTCTCCGTACTATACCCAGGACAAAAGCCAGCCTGGCATAGGTCCAGGAGTCTGATAGCATTGAGATGCCCCTGAAGCTACTAGGCAACTACTCATTCAATAACCTTCCCTAAAATGGGGAGGTTAGAGACAGGGTGATAGCTGTCCAGGGAATCAGCGTCAAGTGATGATTTTTTGAGCAGGGGCTGAACAACTGCCATTTTAAGGGCATCTGGTACCCTGCCCTTCTGTAGGGAGGCATTGATTACCCAGACAGCAGAGGTCCCAGTTTCTCCTGGCTGGCTTTCACCAACCAGGATGGGCATGGATCTGATATACAACTGGTTGCCTGCACTGACCCAGGGACATGCTCCACATTGGTAGGTGACACCAACTGAAACTGCCTGATACAAATAAACAGAACAAGACTGAGCCTTCACTACCCCAAACGTTGACTCTGCCATCAAACTAGCAGCTGCCAAGTTATGGTGAATATGAACAATTTTGTCTATGGGTTTTTAGCATGCGAGTCTGGTAACTTGTGACCCATAAAGAAAGAGGCATGTCAGCAAATTAGTTAGCATTGCCTGCTCCACTGGAGAATGCCGAAATGAATTCTCAATTGAATTAAACAATAGCCCACATTAGCGAACATTAGACCCCACTGTTTAGTAGGTATTCACCAGATGTTTGTCCCCACTGGGTATGGGGCTGCTACCCAACTCCCACTCACGGCAGTGTCTCGGAGAATGTGAAGCCTGCTGTGTGGGTGAATTTGGCTACTCATGGATAATGTGTAGGGATGTGCAAACAGGTCGTGGTTCAGGTTCGGCCGTTTGGTTCGGTTCGTGCGTTTGGGTCGTTCGCCAAGTTCGGGTTCGGACGTTCGGTTCGGTCATGTTCGGTTCAGTTTGGGTGTTCGGAAAAAGTATCGCAAGAGCATGCGATCATGATGGAAACCAGAAATTCAAGTGCATGCGGAGCTGTGTGGTGAGAGAGTGTGTTTGGCTGGGTGGCTGTTCGGTTCGTGCGTTTTGGCTGTTTGTGTTTGTTTTGGCTGTGTTGTTTGGCTGGTTGGTGAGTGTTGGTGTGTGGTGGGTGACTGACTGTGTGTTTTGGTTGGCGGCATATAAAAAAAAAAAAATGAAGAAGGCTGCTGTGATGATCCCCCAGCTGGGGGCCAACTTGGTGGTCTTGGAGGAAGAGGGCCCTGGACCGTCAGTGGTGGTGGCTGGCTCTTTGGATAGGGAGCAAGCGGCGGGCACAGGAGGTGCTGCCAGGTTTGTAAACTTTTTTTTTACTTTGAGGACAAGAAAACACCCACACCCAAACATGTGCCAGGCTAGCAAGGGTCTCCACTCTCCAGTTGCCATCCCATTCCCTACGCACCCCCAAGTAAGGGCAGGATTTGCACGTGCCAGCCAGGGCCTTTCTAGTTGCAATCCCTAGCATCCCCTAGCACCCCAAGGAGGGCAGGATTTTCACGTGCCAGCCAGGGCCTTTCTAGTTGCAATCCCTAGCATCCCCTAGCACCCCAAGGAGGGCAGGATTTGCACGTGCCAGCAAGGGTACTTCAAGTTGCCATCGCTACTAGCACCCCAAGGAAGGCAGAATTTGCACGTGCCAGCAAGGGTCTCATCCCTCCGCAGCACCCCAAGGAGGGCAGGATTTGCACATGCCAGCCAGGGCCTTTCTAGTTGCAATACCTAGCACCCCAAGGAGGACAGGATTTGCACGTGCCAGCAAGGGTCTTATCCCTCTGCAGCACTGAAAGGAGGGCAGGATTTGCACGTGCCAGCCAGGGTACTTCAAGTTGCCATCGCTACTAGCACCCAAAGAAGGGCAGGATTTGCATGTGCCAGCAAGGGTCTTATCCCTCCGCAGCACCGAAAGGAGGGCAGGATTTGCACGTGCCAGCCAGGGTCACATCTCCCGTTGCCATCCCTAGCATCTCAAGGAGGGAGGGCTAGAGGCATAATCATAAATGCATGATATTACTTTGGTGTTCTTAATGTGTTCTCATTTCAGAGAGGAATCGGATGCCATCCCCAGCACTGGTGCCAGGACATGGAGGACCCCTAGGTGGAGGTCACCAGTGACACCCCCAGACATTTGGTGGAGAAGGTCGGATGTCTGGAGGTTTTATGAGATGAGCGATGGAATCGCCATATGAAAGGTAAGTCACGGGGCCTGGAACAACAGGGAATGGATTGCCCTATGAACTGGTAGGAATGGAAGTCCCCTGCAGAGAGAGATTGGCCACCCAGTCCACCCACTTGTGGAGACAGAATGCAGGCAGGACTTGACAGACCATTGGTCTGACACAGTATGGCACTTCTTATGTTCCTATCTTTTTATGCTTTTTAGTTCTGCAGCAAAAGAATCAGGAGGCAGAAACAGGGAACCACATCGGGGCTCATTGTCCATATTGAAAAGCTCCACGGCCTGACAGTGAGGCGGCAGGAAGACTCTGGCATGGCCGTGGAGCCTCAGCGCCAGAAGAAGGGGGGGAAGGCAACCCGGAAGCGATGGCATGTAAGCCCTTCCCCCTCCTCCAGCCCCGATGTGGAGTCCCCTGGGCCCCGGGCATCTTCTGCAGCCAAGGCCTTTGGGGCTGAACTTGAGAGGCCTGGCCACCAAATGATGAAGGACGTACGCTGCCTGGAGAACTGCCTGATGGAATAGTTCCAGGCACTCAAGGTGGAGAAAAAGAAGGTGGAGGCGTACGCCCAGTACATCTCCACTGAGATGAAACGCCTGGAACTGTACCACCAGGCGGTCTCCAGGTGGCATCGGGAAATGGAAGGGGCCACGGAGTTTGCCATCTCCCATGGCTATGAGATGGAAGAGGACTGGGTGGCCATCCCTCAGTCCTGTGCTGCGTCCCAACACCTTCTGTCTTTCCCCCAAGTCCCGGGGGACAGGCCCAGAGACTAATAGTTTCCTTTAAATTTTTGGCTTTGGTTTCATAATATAGTTGTTGTTTTGTTGTGTTGTTTAAATAGTTTTAATAAAAGTTATTACATTTGTTGTTACGAGCTTCGTTTGACCTGTCCAATCTTTTATCCCTATGTGCTGAAGTTCTTGCTGGCAGGTGGCAGAATCACATACAGCTTGTCGATCCCTACCCGCAGCACCTGACTCCACATGTAGTGTAGTTAAGGTATTAACCCAAAGATGTGCCAGGCAGCAGCAGGGTCTCAACTTGCAGACAGCCCCCCAGGAGGGGCAGGACTTGTGTCTGTGTGGGTGTGCCAGAGAAAAAGACTCCTTGGCAGCAGGCGGTGGATTGCTGGTTGCTAGGGTACAGAACCCTTTGCACAGACACCATTTTTGTGGGCCCGGTGGGTGGGGGATTTTGGCAGCAGCAGGTTGCCAGGGTACAGAACCCTTTGCACAGACTGCATATAGGACTGGGGGGTGGGGGCCTTTGGCAGCAGCAAACATGGGTTGCCAGGGCAGGCAGGCAGCATGGCTTGAGTGGCATTCAGGCAGGATTTGAGCTTGGCAACCTGGGAGGGCAGGCAGGCAGTCACGACAGCTTGGCATGAGACACAGACAGGCAGGTAGGTGGGCTGAGGCAATGGAATGCAGACCCCAGTGACTGGAATGATGGTCCCAGAATCCCATTGATGGTTCCTGGGATGGGCGAGTATGACTGATTCAGGTACAATGGAATGACAGCCTATGTGATTTTAATGATAATGATGACCCTAGAATTAGTGCATGGTTGGGCACACTTCATTCAATCAAGTGATAGGTGGTAGCAGCAGGTACAGGAACACACACAGGCAGGCAGGCACATATAAAACGTTGTGTTATATTGATATATTCCATCTCATTCTGGTAGGTTTGCAGCTGGATGTGGGCAATGGCCAATGGGCATTGATCAGACGCATGAGCACAGATTGGAGTTCTTCCTGGTTCTGGCAGGTGGCAGCTTGAGCTGGATCCATGTACCTCTCCCCCTCCACCCCCCATCTCTCTCATTCTAGCGGGGAGCCTCTCTCTCTTTCTCTGGCCATATAGTGCATGTGACAGCATGGGTGGGATCATGTCTGTCTCTCCTTCTAGTAGTGGGGAGACTCTCTCTCTCTCTCTCTCTCTCTCTCTCTCTCTCTCCATGAACAGCAGGTTTTGTAAAGAAAAGGTGGAATGACAGCACCCCATGAGCGGAATGACAGGGCACAAGAACCCTGAGGGTGGGTCCTGGGCTGGGACTAGAGTGGCAACTTCTAGATATTGGACACAGCCCTCCCTGCCAGTAACATAGGCCCCAGAACCCTGATGGTGGGCTGGAGTGGCTGTTTCTTGATGCTATTGCACAGATAGCATATAGGCCTGGTCTGGGGGCGATTGGCACTAGCATCACCAGACATTGGTTGCCAGGGTGCAGAACCCTTGGCACAGGCAGCATATAGGCCTGAGGCCATTGGCACCAGCATCACCAGACATTAGTTGCCAGGGTACAGAACCCTTGGCACAGACAACATATAGGCCTGGGGGCCATTAGCAGCAGCAGACAGTGGGTTGCCAGGGTACAGAACCCTTGGCACAGACAGCACATAGGCCTGGGGGCCATTGGCACTAGCAGCAGCAGACAGTGGGTTGCCAGGGTACAGAACCTTTGGCACAGACAGCATATAGGCCTGGGGGCCATTGGCACTAGCAGCAGCAGACATTGCTTGCCTGAGCGGCAGTCAGGCAGACTGAGACAGGGTTTGAGCTTTGCAACCTGGGTGGGCGGGCAGTCAGGCAGCATGGCATGAGAGGCAGTAGGGCAGGCAGGCTTGGGTAGGCTTTGAACTAGGCAACCTGGATGGGTAGACAGGCACCTTGGCAAGGGGGGCAGGAAGGTGGACTGAGGCATGCTTTGAGCTTGGCGTCAAGCTGGGCGGGCAGACAGGCAGTGTGGCTTGAGAGGCAGTAGGGCAGGCAGGCTGGGACATTGGCAGCAGGGCACTCAGATAGGCTAGCAAAGACTGTGCAGCGTGAGAGAGTGAGAGCCAGTCAGTGTCACATAGACCTTGTCTATGTACTCTTGTCCAAACACATAAGGTCACACAGCACCTTAAAGTCCAAGAGCATTGAGGTCCAGGATAAGAATGATGAGGGGACAGGGCTAAGGGGGCTGGGCAGGGGCAGGTGCCTGCTGGCTGGAGAGGGTGGAAGTTACCTGGTACTGTTTAGCTAACCATGGCAAAGCCACAGAACAAGGATTCTGGCCTGAAGGAGAAGTTTAAGATTCTTTTAGGATTGAGATAATCCCGGGCAAGCTCCAAATCATCAGAAGGCAAGGAAACTGAGTTCGTCATCACAGCAGAAATCCTCAAGGAACTCAGCATGGAATGCAGGTTGAGCAACCGGATATGCACCATCGGTCAAATCTGTGAAGTGGAGAGGATTATAATAATAATGTTTATTAGGCGTAGCATAAGTTATTGCCGGCAAAGTCACAAATAAAACATACAAACAAAACAACATAAGCAAAAACAGATACAACAAGAATAGATTAACTCCAACCCCCTGCCAGACCCCCTTTGAATTCAGTTACTGAAGCAGACCACTCGCTAATCCTTATCTAAGTCATCAATAGGCTTGAAGTAAGGACTATGATCTGCAGGGATGTGCGAACAGTCGATCCTAAGAGATAGGCGAGCATTGTTCCGAAGCCTCCGTTGCCCGCAGCCGATCAAAAACGAGTCGGGTACAGAATCTCCCATTCTGCCCCATTGTAATGTTCACACAGCAGCAGCAGCATACATTGGGTTGCTGGGGCAGAACCCATGGCACAGACAGCATAGGTGGCACTGGCAGCAGCGGCAGACATTGGATTACCAGGGCACAGTACCCGTGGCCCAGCAGACAGCAGCAGCAGGATTGACGTAGGCCCCAGAACCCGGATGGTGGGTCCTGGGGCTGGAGTGGCTGTTTCTTGATATGGTGGAATGACAGTGCCTCTGTGTGAGGAACGATGACCCCAGAATCCTGACGGCGGGCCCTGGGGCTGGAGTGGCTGTTCCTTGATATGGTGGAAGGACAGCACCTCTGTGCGAGGAATGATGGCCCCAGACCCATGATGTTGGGTCCTGGGGCTAGAGTGACAGCTTCTAGATATTGGACAGCCCTCCCTGCCTGTAACATAGGCCCCAGAACCCTGACGGTGGGTCCTGGGGATGGAGTGGCTGTTTCTTGATGTAGTTGAACAATGGCTCTCTGTGAGTGGAACAACGGGCCCCAGATCCCGTGGTACAGACAGCATAGGCAGCATTGGCAGCAGCATCACACATTGGATTGCCGGGGCACAGAACTGATGGCACTGACAGCAGAGGCAGCATTGGCAGCAGACATTGGATTTCCCAGAGGCAGCATTGACAGCTGGTGCAGACATTGGATTGCCCGGGCACAGAACCCATGGCACAGACAGCAGAGGCAACATTGGAAGCAGCAGCAGCAGATGACGACATTGAATTGACCGGGCACAGAACCCGTGGCACGGACAGCAGAGGCAGCATTGGCAGTAGCAGCAGCAGACATTGAATTGACCGGGCACAGAACCCGTGGAACAGCAGAGACAGCAGCAGCAGGATTTGCCTGTACACAGCTCCCATGGAGTCAGGATGGTTGGACTTGCCAGGTAATAGCTACGAAAGAAACCAAAAAAGCTAATTCCCTAGGGAATTATGATGGGAAAACCCCACCCACAACTCACAATAGCAAAACAACAGGTGGGGATACCTTAGACAAACATAGCATTCATAAAATCACATATTTTAAAATAAATTTAGACAACCATAAACAATAAATCTCAAAGCAGATATGTATCCACAGGCATTGAAATCCAATTGGGGTACTCACTAGCACTTCAAAAACATATACAGGCAATAAGGAACACCAACACTGCAAACAAACCTATACCGTACTGGACATACTGTGTTTCAGACCATCTTGTGATCATTATCAACAACACCAGTGGCATAATGGCAAGGATTACAAAACAGGTGGGTGGTCTCCAAATTTTGCATATCCTCCATACCCGGAACATTTATAATATCTCCAGAAAACCCCCTGTCCACAAGAATCCATGCATTCACTGCTCTGAAGCAGTCATGGCAACCAAGATAAGTCTACGTTTTTGGAGTATTAGTGAGTATCCCAGTTGGATTTCAGTGCCTGTGGATACATATCTGCTTTGAGATTTATTGTTTATGATTGTCTAAATTTATTTAAAAATATGTGATTTTATGAATGCTATGTTTGTCTAAGGTATCC
>QEPC01014991.1:652344-671095 GCA_003113815.1 Sphenodon punctatus | reverse complement strand
TTTTTTTTTTTAAAACAAGGATCTCTCTCTCACCCAACACAAAAACTGAACCAAAATACACAGCCAGCCAATCAAACAAAGTCACACACAGTCAAACACAGCCAAAACCACACCAACTGAGTCAAACACACACTCACTCGCCACACAGCTCCGCACGCACACGAATTTCCGTTTTTCGGTGCTTCCGCTTCCGATTTCGGGCTCTCGTGCGATTTCAATGACCGAACGGCCGAACACGAACGACCGAACACGAACCGTGGTCTGTTCGCCCATCCCTACCTCCAAGAACTTATCCAATCCTCTTCTAAACCCAGCTATGCCACTAGCCTTGATCACCTTCTCTGGCAACAAATGCCACAAATTAAGTGTGTGGGGAAAAAAACCTCTAATTTGTTTTAAATCTGCTGTCAGTTAGTTTCATGAAGTGTCACTATTTGAGAGGGTAAACAACACCACCCTATTTTATTTACTTATCCCACTTCACTCATGATTTTATAAACTTCTATCATATTCCCTCTCAGTCACCCCTACCCACAACGTTCCCACGGGCGCCCACCAATCCCGCCCCCACCTGCCACGATGTTCGCGGGGATTTTGAGGGGGGCATCTGTGTGAAAATGGCCTATATCTTTTTTGAGATGGGGTGACCAGAACACTATATCTAGCATATTAAAAAACTCTCTGCAAAGTCAACTCATATCCTCTTCAATGGAGTCAGGAGTTCATTCATTAGATCAATTTTCTGGTGTCCGTTACATTAATTAAAAGGTTATTTTGGAAACTACAGCTTGCAGAAGCTGCTAGAAACAGTGCTATGCTCAAGTTACACCAAGAGGGACACTGAGTTCCAAGAACATTGTCCAATGTGCCTCATTTATTTAAATGTATAGCCCATTCTATCCTGGGGGCTCGGGGAAGGTAACATTAGAAAAACAATGTGTGTGTCTCTGTGTGTATGTGTGTCATGTCTCTATGTGTGTTTACACATTCACTTCCCCACCCTCTCCTCCTTCCTCTTATCCTATATTTGAATTCCCCACCCTCTCCTCCTTGCCCTAGCCCCCATTTCCCTCCATCCTCTTCTCCTTCCCCCCTACTCCCCTTCACGCCCCACCCTCTCTCCTGCCCCCCTCCCACCCTCTCCTTCTTCTCCATAGCCCCCATTTATCCCCAAGTTCTCCTGTCGAGCCCTCACACCCTTCTCCTCCATATGAGAAGAGTCTCGTATGATCTCATGCACCCAGAACTGAATGGGAAGGCTACACTTGTTTTCCTCTGTAATTTCACAGAAATCTCTCTCAGATTTGTGCGTTGAGAAGTACTGATTTCTGTTCCCAAAACAAGGAGTGCACACAAGTCAGAAATGAAATGTTACCCACAGCTCTTGTACCTTATAATTCATTTGAAAAAGGAAACCTTCTGGAACACTTTTAAAATATTTGAATAGTATTTACTGGAATACTGGAATATTCCAGAATGATTTTTAAAAACAGAAGTCTATTCCATAAAAATATTTGCTACCTCAAAGCATCAACAGGGGTAAGGGGAGTAATTCAATATATTTTCAGTCACATGGTTAAAAATGCAGCTACTGTATCTGATCGTGGCAGATTTGTCAGGTGAATGACTGACAAAGTGGTGAAGAGCAGGAGACAAATTTAGTTTAACTTATGCAAGGTATTGCTCTGGCAGAAATGACTTAACCTACCTACTTTATATTCTAGAAATGTATCATCACAAATCACTGAACATACAAGAGCTGATAAAAAGATTTTAAAATGTTTTCAATTTTAAACAAGCCTAACAAAAGATTTGCCATGAAAAGGAAGGTATGGGTCTTAACAACTGTGTTAAGACCCATATAAAAATTATCTTTAGTTTTCATGCAACTCAATCAAACCTTCTAACAGTTTCTGCAACCTTGTATTTCATATTAAGAATCTATATTGAAAAATTCTAGTATGTAACATTTTAAAGTGCAATTCCTAAACTGTTTGTAGCAGGTTTTATACTAATGGTAGGCTGCAATATCCAGAAGAGAGTCTCCAGGATCAATTTTACAAGCTTTTGAATAATAATAAAAAATGATCTTGGCTATTGTAATAATTTCTAAAAAACACCCTTTGTCCCACCACCTACCTCTCAACAAAGCTGTTCCATACTCCACAACCAAGCCTCATCAACAGTCAGCACAGCCAACGCAACCTACCCCCATCAACATACCAATATGCAGTTAGAAAGATGCCCTTAGGCCTGTCCCCTAAAAGTTTTGGGATATATGATCTTACTGTTTTTCTCCTTTCCATACTTTCTTCTACCCTTGGAGGCTTTCAGTGCATTGAAACCACCATAGGACGAAGAGGAAGAGCCAGCGGAGGAAGCTTCCTCCAGGAGGGAGTTCAACAGTCAGGGTGCAGCCACCGAGAACGCCCTCTCCATTGTGGCCCCCTGGCTAACTCAAGGGACTTCCAAGAAAGTGTCCCTGGAGGACCAAAAGCATAGCCCCAGGACCCGTGGAGTGAGGCGGTCTCTCAGATAGGAGGGGCCCAAGCCATGTAGGGCTTTGAAGGTTAAAACCAGCACCTTGAATTGGGCTCAGAACGCTATAGGCAACCAGTGCAGAGCTCAGAGCACTGGTGTTATGTGCTCCCTATGGCCCGTCCCTGTCAAAAGACGGGCCTCTGCATTCTGCACCAGTTGTAACTTCCAAACCATCACCAGGGGCAGCTCCACGTAGAACACGTTGCAGTAATCCAGCTTTGAAGTGATGAATGCATGGATGAGAGTGGCCAAGTCAGAGTCCGAAACATATGGCCTGGGCCTCCGCACAAGATGTAGCTGGCGAAAGGCTCCCTTCGCCACCGCCTCTATCTGGCAATCCAGCTGAAGGCTGGGATCCAACAGGACTCCCAAGTTCCGGACCTGGGGGGCCAGCGTGGGCAGACCCCCTCAATGAGGGGAGCCATCACCCCCGCTGCCCGACCCACCAATATCACCTCCATCTTATCAGGATTCAGCCTCAGTCTGCTCCACTGCATCCAGTCAGCTACTGCCTGCAGGCACTGGGAAAGCACAGAGACTGCAGGGCCTGGGTCAGTTGAAAACAAGAGGTATAACGGTGCCAACAGCATATTGGTGGCAACGCACACCAAACCATTTCACAACCTCCCCCAGGAGTTGTATATAGATGCTAAACAATAATGGAGACAAAATAGAACCTTGTGGTACTGTGCAAGAGAGGTTGCCGGGGCTAGATGTTTCAGCCCCAAACACCACCCGCTGGCTCTTTCCTGAGAGGAACGAGCGGAACCATCCAAGGACCATCCCGTCCACCCCCCTCAGGGACCACAATCTTCTCATCAATAACCCATGGTCCACTGTATCAAAAGCAGCTGAGAGATCTAATAGGACAAGTAGTGTTGAACGCCCTGAATCCATCTCTTGGCAGAGGTCGTTCACCAAGGCCACCAATGCAGTCTCAGTGCCATACCCTGGGTGAAACCCCAAATGAAAGGGGTCTAGAAAACTGATGCCATCCAGGTGACCCCGGAGCTGCTGTGCCACTATCTGTTCAATAACCTTCCCTAAAAAGGCAAGGTTAGAGACAGGCCAGTAACTGGCTGGTGCATCAACGTCCAAAGATGGTTTCTTTAACAGGGGCTGCACCACCGCCTCCTTGAGACAGTCCAGTACCCTACCCTCCTGGAGGGAGGCATTGATAACCCCCACCAGCACCGGCCCCGAGGTCTCCCTGGAGGCTTTCACCAACGAGAATGGGCATGGATCTAATTCGCAAAAGGTCACTTCCTGAAATTGATCCCACAAAGATGGACCAGATGGGGCATCCATAACCCCAAGCTCTCCTTCCTCTGCAACAATCCCGGCTCCGAAATTGCGCTGAATCCGAGCAATCTTACCTGCAAAACAGGTGACAAACTCCTCACAGCGGACCTGGGATATCTCCCCCTCCAGGCAGAGGGAGGATGGACTGACCAGCCCCCTCACCACCCGGAAGAGCTCCGCTGGGTGCGACTTTGCGGCAGCTATGAGGGTGGCAAAGAATTCCTTCTTTGCCACCCTCATGGCCACAGCATAGGACCGCAAATGGGTCCGATGCTATAGCCAATCAGATTGAACATGAGAACGATGCCGGCATTGCTCCAACTGCCGTCCCTCCCACTTCATACACCACAGCTCCTCAGTAAACCAAGGAGCCCTACGATGACGAAGCAGTGGCAGTGGACACCTCGGAGCTACCTGGTCGATGGCCCCTTCTAGCAAATGTTCCATGCTTGGACGAGATCATCAGCTGAGTGGCCATCAAAGTCCAAGGACACCTCCCCCAGTGCATCTTGGAACCGCTGTGGTTCCATCAGCCTCCAGGGGCAGACCATTTTAATAGGTCCCACTCTTTTCCTGGGGCTATTGTGTGCTAGGAGTCTGGCCTGCAGGAGGTAATGATCCGACCATGAGAAGGGCATAGAACTAACCTCCCCCACTACCAGATCACCCACCTCAAGACCAGAGCAAAATACCAGGTCGAGCATATGCCCCCCCACCCCTTTGTGCGTTGAGCCATTGACCATTTGGGACATACCCATGGTTGCCATGGCGGACATGAACTCACGCTCCGCCCCTGCAATTCCAGTGCTGGCATGGATGTTGAGATCCCCCAGGACCAAGGCCCTCAGGGAGCACACCACCACCTCTGACACCAGTTTGGCTAGAGTGGAGAGGAATGCCGCTGGGCAGGAAGGAGTCCGGTACACCAGAAGCACCCCAATTTTGTCCCCCGTCAAATAAAACACCACGTGGAGAGCCTCAATTCTTGGAATACATGGCACTGGATATCTCCTAGCAGTCCAGGACTCCTTAAAGACCATAGTTACACCTCCCCCCCAACCCTCAAGTTGAGGCTGGTGCTACACAGAGTACCCTGCCGGAACGAGGTCTGCGAAAATTGGGCCCACCTCCCCGCCCAGCCAGGGCTCCGTGAAGCACGCAAGAACTGTGGCCTGATCCGGGATTAGATCCTGGATCTAATCCTGGATCAGACTGGTGCTTTATTAGTCACAGACCTCGCATTCAACAGCAGCTCTGAACAGAGAGATCTCAGCTCTTGATCCATTCTCCCATCTGGGGGGGGGGGGGGGCAGGCTATGGGAATATGCACCAAGCACCTTGGTCCCCAGGACACTCATACCCTTTGCCCCCCACAACCATACCTCTCCCACCCCAGAACGATTCCCATGGCTGCTTCACCCCCCCCATCCACTCTAACCTAACCCCAACCGCTGGCTGCTCCACCCAGGCCCCAGGGGAACCCCTCCCCCCATCCCCCTATAAAACTGCCCCCCAATCCCCACCATCTGCTGCCACCAAGGTGGTCCCCTCCAAGTTTTTCCTCCCCCTCACACCAGGGTGCCCCACCTCAGAACCTCCCCGCTCCCTAACCAAATTCCCCCTCTCCCCCACTGGAGTTGAGGTCCCAATCCCAAAGGCCATCCCCCAACCCCCCACTATTCCCCTTAATCTAAAATCCCTTATATGCCAATGCCAAACATACAGTCCCTAACCATATAAAAAATGAAAATTACAACAATAAAAACAAGCCGCTCTTCAAGATTTTCTTTCCCAGCTACACATCCGGCTTCTGGAAGGGGGGGTCCCTACACCTCCTGGTCACTGAACATGAGGTGTTCAGTTTTGGGCGGCCGTCCCTGGGAACTAGGACTCCCAAAAGGTACCACAAATGGTGGTCCTAACAGTCCCAAGGAGATCCTCCACCCCGGCAGTCGACACCGACTAAAACTGATCCCACTAAACCGGACAAGGTGGGGCTTCTGCAACCTCTGGGTCACCCACTGCAATAAATGCGGTGTTGAAGTTGTGGTGAATCCGAGCTATTTTTCTCTGCAAAATAATCACCAAACATGTCACAGCGGGCATTAGATAACTCCAATTTCAGGAGGAGGGAGGGAGGACCGACCAACCCTCTCACCACCTGGAAAAAGCTCTGCTGGATGAGATTTTGCAGAGGCTATATGGGCAGCAGAAAACTCCTTTTTTTGCTGCCCTTACAGCTACAGCATAGGCATGTAAACTGGCTCTATGTTGCAATCTGTCAGCTTCAGCACACGAATAACGCCACTGTCGCTCCAACTGCCTCCCCTCCCACTTCAGCAGTCTCAGGCCCTCTGTACACCACAGAGGCTTGAGGAGTCGTCGCTGAGGGAGTGGAGTCCTCAGAGCCATCAGGTTGATGGCCTCCAACAGCAAGGTATTCCATAAAGCCACGAGGTCATAAAGTGGGTGATTGCCAAGATCAGAGGGTAACTCCCCAAGAGCTTTCTGGAATGTCTCAGGTTCCATTTGTCTCTGGGGGTGAACCATCCAAATCGGTTCTACACCCTCCGGGGGGCAGACATACACCAGGAGACAGGAGGTAATAATCCGTCCATGACAAGGGTTCTACTAATACTTGTGGCCAGTCTATTTGATCCATCTTCTCTAATGAGCATACAGCCCTATACTATAAGATAGTGCCAGAGGGAAGGAGGTGGAAAATTGGTTTCCTGGATTGGCCACTGCGGTCCCCTGGGTTTCCTGGGTGACCACGTTTGAGCGGGCATTCTCAGTGGCCACGCCGCGGCTATGGAACTCCCTCCTGGTGGAAATTCGCCTCTCGCCAGATCTCCTCCCCTTTAGGAAAAGACGCAAGACCTAGTTGTTTTGCTGGGCACTTGGTGAGGGGGACGGGTAGTGTGTGGGGTTCTATGTTTTTCTTTTACTTTTTAAGTGGGGATTTTAAATGTAATTTTTATTATGTATTTTATAGTTTATATTTGATGTACACCGACCCGGGCTGCCATCCGGGCCGGGGTTGTTGTGGCGATATAAAAATAATATAAATAAATAAACAAATAAATACAATTTATTTTGCACACAGTTGAAGAATAGGACATGCCAGTCCCGCTGGACATCTTCCCAAACTTGAAGGTCCTATCATCTTGTCCTCTCTTATGTCCAGGATCATATCATCCTATAACTCATTTCAAAAGACACCTAATCATTTTCAAAATTATAGAGGGGACAAGGGGACACATCACCTCCAACTTTAATGTGGACAAGAGGGAATGAATGACAATGTCCCATCCAACTTTTGAGTTCCAAAGAACATTCAGCTGGTCTCTGCTTCATGTAGACTTCAATGGGAGGAAAATGGCATTGGGGGAAAATACGGAATCACCTTTAGCTTAATTGATTTAATTTTCCGAGCAAGAGAAAACTTTCTTATTGGGACTTTAGCAAAGAGGGGGAAACATATGATCAGGTAAGACCTGCCTAGGATGTGTCTCCCTGTTGAGAGAGACACTGTAAAGGAAATAGACAGGAAACGTGCAAACTCTGAAACAATAAACCCTTCCACAGAAATAAACTTCCTTTATAGTTTCAAACATTTCAGAGGGTTTTAACGAACATGATAGTGGCCTGCTTAGGCCTGCTAAGCCTTGCGGGCCACTGGCATGTTTGTTGGCCGGGCCGTCATATGTTGTCTGGGTTTGCTCCTGGGCATGTCCATGATGAGCCCAGGCTGTGATCCTGGGACCACAACCCAGACTACTGTCCACCCGACCAGACCAAAGCGGGCTACAGAAGGCTACTCACATGTGGTGTAGCCCACCGTGGCCCAGGCCAGATCAGGTCTGCCATGGCTGGCCACCATGGCAGCCATCATAGGCTGTTATGGCGGAAGGTAGGGCGCTGGGTGCAGCATAGGGGCAGGAGGCCACATGTTTGTGTGTCTCCTCACCCTTCCCGGCAATCCAGCTGTAGGGACGTTTGTTCCATGGTTGGACCTGGTCACTCAGGACTATGTTGACAGCATATTTCCGAGCCAAGTCAGGCCGCCTCCCTTCCGGGACCATGTGTGGAAACACCCAGAGTTTAGTTTTTAAATGACTTAAATGACTTTTCAACATTATAGATGGGTGGCTACTGAGTTGGGGGGCAGGTTCCTGTCTCTACTTAGTGACTGTACAGTGCCAAGTACAATGCTGTCACAATATAAATAATAATCTGTCAGGGACAGGGCTTCTTTGGGTCAGGAGTACATCCAGTATTTCCCCCCCCCCCCCATATTAGCCCAAAGTTACACCAATGGTTTAATTCATAGCAAAAATAAAACATTTGGCTATATTCATTGGTATTTTCATATGGCTTTTGTGAAGCTGTTAAATGACAAAATTAATGCATCAAAGTGCTTTGACCATGTACCTTAGTAAGCAGTTGCAAATCTGCAGCTGTTGGGTTCTGTAAACACAGAGGGAAAAGCTGACTATTTGCCAATAGAATACCATTTAGGAGAATCATTTAGTCATATTGACTAAAGAGGGCTGTAAGCTACATCTTTTGAACTGGATTCCTGCTCATCCTGGCTGGTTAAGGCCAGTCGGGAGACTCTAGGGCCATTGCTGGCGGGGGTGGTCAATGCCTCCCTTTGGGAGGGCAAAATGCCAGGGAGATTGAAGGAGACTGTGGTACACCCTCTGCTCAAGAAGCCATCTCTTTACATTGACTCCCTTGCCAGCTGTCGGCCTGTCTCTAACCTTCCCTTTTTAGGGAAGGTTATTGAGTGGGTGATGGCCCAACAGCTCCAGGGGCACCTGGACTGCATCAGTTTTTTAGAGCCTTCGCAGTCTGGCTTTCGCCTGGGTTATGGCACTGAGACTGCATTGGTGGCCCTGGTCGACGATCCTTGCTGGGAATTGGATCAGGATCGATCCACTTTCCTGATTCTATTAGATCTATCAATGGCTTTTGACATGGTTGACCATGAGATGCTGGTGAGTCACTTGTGGGACCAAGCAGGGGTGGGCGACACCATTCTCAAAAGGTTCCGCTCTTTCCTGTCTGGGAGAACCCAGCGTGTGGTGCTGGAGGAGCATTCGTTGTGCCCCTGGGGCCTCACATGCAGGGTCCTGCAAGGTTCCATTCTGTCCCCTCTCCTGTTCAATGTGTATATGCAGCCGCTGGGCGAGGTTGTGAGAGGGTTTGGCATATGGTGTCATCAGTATGCCAATGCCACTCAATTATACTTCTCTTTTTCATCTGACCTGGCAGCCTCGGTGCTTGGCAGCTGTGAGGGACTGGATGAGGGCAAGCTGCCTGAAGCTGAATCCTGACAAGATGGAGGTGATACTGTTGGGTAAAGGGGCAGCTGAGTTGGTGACCTCCCCATCACTGATGGGGTCCATCCCTCTCTGGTCCCACAGGTTTGAAGTCTGGGAGTGGTCCTCAATTCCTGACTCCGCCTGGAGGCCCAGGTGATGGCCGTGGCAAGGAGCGCTTTTTGTCAATTAGATCTGATATGGCAGCTTCGGCCGTATATCTTGGACTTTATGGCTTAGAACGTTCATTATAATTCCTAGCCCCATAGTGCAAAATGGGGTTTTCTGAATCGGATTTCTCAAGCACCCTTCCCCATAAACCTCCCTTCCGCTATTCCAGACCATTTAGGTCCCATTCCATGAATTTGTCATGGCATTCAGGGAAACCTACATGCTAACTGATTGGAGATAACCCCAGCAAAAGAAACTTGCCAACCCCGGAAGTAAACAGCCTGAAAAATCCAATGTAAGTGAATGGAGGCACTCCTACCCATCTTAACTAATAGAGCCACTGCCACCAGCTTTATAATTATTAATTATTATTATTATTATATTTTATTTTTATAGCCCCCCTGCTGGATGGTGCTCAGAGTGTTCCACAATCATAAAATACAATAATAAAACAACAAAATAATATAAAAGAGTCAATTTAAAACAATTTAAAAAGGAAAGTAAAAAGGGAAGACAGAAGGGGAACCCAGCAGTGGATTCTAAAAGCACCTCGAGAACAAATAAGTTTTCAAGTGCTTTTTAAAGATGAGGATGAAGAACAGAGATGAACATCATTATTCAGTAAAGAACAAGATAAAACTCCATACAAATATATAAAAAAACCTACCTCCACTCACCAAATATCGGAACATAGAATTTTTTTATTTTTTTTTTGCATTTCTTTCTAAAAATGCTCAGTCTTGGGCTCTGATGAACCTCTTGGGTCATACCTTACAGCTACTTATGGCAGCCCTGGCACAGGTCTTGCCCTGTGAGGAATTAATGGTTGATCAGTTACACCTCTCTTGAGATATTTTGTAATCATATGTGAGCAGTCAGCCCCGCTCCCCGAGGTCATGGCACCAGTTGAAAGCAGCAAACAAAGAAAACCTAGAGTCTTAGGTCTGACTCATCCAGTCTGGCGGCTTCTTTATTCCAGGAAAAACCCATACAGTCTATATACCTTATTAGCCTTCACGCAGGCCTAGCATACAAGCTCTGAGTCTGCCAGTTGAACCAGCACTCTGGACACCTCCCAGTTTTGGCTGAGGTCTGTGTGCCAGAGCTTACACAAGCCTGGGTATTTATAGTCCTTGGAGGTGGGACAAGGCACCATCTGCTCCTTAAAGGGGCCACTGCCTGCCCCATTACACCATAGTTATAGACACCAAAGTCTATCAAATAATAATAAAATATTTACAGAGGAAGATTATCATAAAGTTTTCAATAAGAGAACTGCTCATTCCACTTTGTGTATTGAGTTTTGCATTTGAAGGTTATGCTGTGGGACAGAGGGCACAATCCTTCACCATTAAAGTTGATCTGAACAGAACGAGTGGCTTTAAAGGGATTTTGCTCTGAGGAAAGAGGTTTTTTGACGAGCTATGTTTATTTAGGATCTTCAGTAGGCTTTGGATCAAGTCTTTAGTAAGGATTGCTACCTACCTCTAGTTAACACAGGAAAGGGTGGGTGGGAGCCTGACTTCCCAATGCAATTTTTTCACTCACTTGATTTTTTCTCCTCATAAATCTTTCTGACAAAGGATGCTCAACCTGGTAAAAACCACCACCCAAGCCAGAATCTCAGCAGGAAAATGAGACAAAGAGAAAAAGTAAGAGATTTTAAAAATGTCTTATTATTCTCCAATTGTTTTTCTATGTCCTTGCTGCTGGAAGTGACAGTGGTTCTCTTTGATGTGTAATTAAAGAGCAGAACAGATACGTATACCAATTTTAAAAGGATTACATATCCCAAGTACACAGTTCGAACTTATGAATAGATCATTTGTGCTTGTGAATGATCCAAAGCTCTTGGAAATCAGTTGAAACACTTGCATTGACTTAAAAAGGATTTCAATCCAGCCCGTAGCAAATCTTCTGCTGCCAAAAACATGTGTTGATTGAGAAATGCTCATAATCATTTCAGATGATACCAGGCAAAGAAACACTTCATGCCAATGGGATGAATTGTATGGAAAAGCAGTAATGGTCCCCCTGCCAGATTAAAGATGTGGGGGAGCTTATGCAAAACCATACTTTAGGGGTCCCCTTCCAGCTCACCTATGGGTGGGATGAGAAGCAGGGGAGAGGAGCAGGGCTGGACCTTGGCATCCCCCCCTCCTTCTGCCTTGTTAGCTTGCAGAGCAGCTACTAGGAACTACCCAGTGAGTCACGATTAGAGTCAGTGAGTGTTTTGCCATCAACTTCAATACGGGGAAGATGTGCCCAAGATCTGGAGTCCCACAGAGACAGCAGCACTCGGTAGATATGCACATATCCTGACTGGCTAAGAGCTTGAGGGTGTCCTAGGTTGGGGGGGCCATGCTATAGTATATATTAGTCAGTGTAATGGTTAATCTGGCCCTATTTGGTCCTGCGATGCAGACTTGTCTTCCCTTGCTAACTAGCTGGAAATAGTTTAAAAAGAAGAGCTGGGTGAATACATGAGGCAGGCTGGCCTAGCAAGATTGGGCTAACTTTTCAAAAATTCTTAAATTCTTTTCTTTAAGGCTTTTAAATACCTCTGTACATCTTGGTTTGGGCTAAAATCCTATGAGAAAATTATGCTGAAACCACTAAAGGCATTTTCAGACAAGACATTCCCCACCTGCTACCCACCCACCTCACACCCACTATACATGTTACAGGGCACCCTCTGCAGCCCTGCAACATGTATAGTGGGTGGGTGAAGAGTGTCTTGTCCAAAAATGCCCTGAGGCAGAGCTGCTCTGTCTGGTTTCTGCAGGAGGTGGAGGAGAGGTTACCCCCCTCATGTTAATTATTGTTAGACTACTTAAAAGTGACCCCCAAATGGGAAAAATGTGTGATAATATGAAATTGCAAACAGGCTTGAAAAGGATAAAATAGAGTCAGGGCAGGTTAGGTAGCCACAGATTGGAATGCCTCGTTACAGGATCTGTACATGCTGCCTTCCAGCTCTTCAAAAACACTTTGGGACAGACTAGTGAGTTCCTCTTTTTTGAAGTGCTATACATGCTGGGCCACTGACCATGCTGTCTTGTTAAACTCTGGGTTCTCTCAGATACCATGGGAATTTCCACAGAAAATGTCCAGCAGGTTTCCATGGAAGCACCATGTGTTTGCTCCTAGGGTACTGTATGGTGGTAATTTCCATGATGTCTGAATGCTTCTACCATAAGGTAACCCTCTGATGACCCAGAGTACAAACATTCTGGATATTTTTTTCTTCCTCCATAGATCACCTGGTGGTTACTCTTCCTACATCCATTCAGATGTCACAGAAATTGCCACCAAGCAGTAATCCAGAGTCAACCACCTGGTACTCCATGGGGTCTCTCAGAGAGGACACTATCACATCTGAAACCACCCTCTGCTATATGCCTGAGATGTCAAGGATGACTCCACCTTCTAAAATCTCTTCACACCAAAATGCACTTAATATGTTCTGCCCATCCTATGTTAGCATCATATTAAGATTAAGCATTTATGGGTAAAATAAGTCAGGAAATGCATTAGTTCCCCTTTGCTGCTCATACTGTAAGTATTAAAAATCATATAAATTGAACAGTCTCACTAGTAATCCAGATTCCTGTACATGTGAATGCAGGAGGACCAATGTTACTGCAAGAACTATAACTTTTCTCTTTCTTGATGGTGTGGATGGAAGGGTGTGTGTGTGCACTAGAGAGAGGGGTGGGGGAAAAGCAGGGAATCAGAAAAAAAGCCAAAGCCAGACACAAGCTGTTGAGACCATGCAAATAACTACACATAAAAAAAACAACCCTAAAAAACCCCACCAGGAGTTTGCCTAAAACTAAATTCTTGCCAACAGAAACCACTGAATTCTACACAGTTCTGCAGGGGACTTAGTTTTTCTTTCTGGCCGTGGGGCTCATCTGTCTCAGACTGAATGTATTGACAGTCTTGCGGTTGCTCAAGTGGCCTGCCTGCCTGTCTGCCTGGTGCAAAATCCTTGAAATGCTGCTTCTCTAAGTCTCATTGGTTTAAGATTAAATTTTGGCTTCCCCTTCTTTGAGACTCGACTGAACATACCATTTGGTTTGGCAACAAAGTTGGAATAGATTTAATGCACAGTGCTGGTGGGTGGTTCAGTGCTTAAAATCTTGTGAATATTAGCTCCTCGGGGAGGAAGATAGGTACAGACGCATAAGCTATTAATCTGGTACTGGGCAGAAACTATAGGCTGGGTTTTGATTTAAGACATTTTCGTGGTAGAGCCTGCCACCCAGAAGAAGCATCAACAGGCATAGGAAATTTACTCCAAATGCTTCCCAGAGCACCATAGTGCACACATAAAACCTGCACAAAGCCCTATCCTCCCATGTAGAGCACTACACTCCCCCACATTCCTGACTGCATGGATCTGGGATGGAAACATGGGTGAGGCCACATGAGACAGGCAGGGGAGGCTACCACGCCTTGAGGAGCTTTCCCCCTCCCTGGGCAGCCAGGCCATGCAATACAGTGCAGCATGTGGCAGGCAGCACCTAGATGTTCCCCCTGCCCACGGTTGGGGCGAACAGTTGGTTGCTATGTGACACGGCTTTGGGAAAATTCTGAGAACGTGTCATGAAACAGCCTTACCCCAGGTTTGGGTGGCCTGTTCCACTGGTGGGGCGGTTGAAGTGGAGCAGGCAGTGCCTGCTCTGCTTCTGCTCCGCCTCTACATCTGGCAGCCTGCCTTTGCACGCATGGCCTGCCCAGGTGTGAGGAGGAGCAGAAACGTGCATGCAATCCATGTAAAAGCACCCAATCTGGGAAGGTGATAATGAGTGCCTGGAATAACAGCAAGAGGCATACGTCATGTCCTGAATAAAGAAGAATCCAGATAAGGAGGTTACACTGTATTCAAACAGAAATTACCAGGGTTTCCATATTGGATGGGGTTCTGCAACAGATTTAACTGAAATTGGATTTCATTTGCCAGATTTTTACTGTTTTACATAGATATGTTTTAAGTAGCATAAAATATACGTTTTAATATCTGATTCATAAAGGTTTTTTCTCTCCAAATGTCCATGAAAAATTAGTGGGCAAAAAGTGAAAGTAGTATTTTTAACCCTATTGCTTTTTCCTTTTGTTTTATCAAGAAAAAGCAAAGGAGTACACATACATATACAATCATAATACACCCTTGACATACATTTGTACAGATCAATTGATAAATGTACAATTTAAAGTTATTGCTACAATCCTCTGCTGGTATTACAGAGTAGCTGATTAGTCCTTCAAAAGAACATGATTAATGCCTTTTGCATAGCACCTCCTGTGGTGTCCATTAGCAGCGGACTTCATGTTGAGAGAGACACTCCCAGAGCAAACAACTTTTAAAAAAAAAAAAATAATTAAAAACTGAAAAAAATAAAATTATGAATCAAAATATAGAAAGTAGCATCTTCATATTCTAAAGGCCGGTGTGTCAGATCCCAAAGGCTACTGAAGCCCATGGCAGTCTTTCAACTGACTTCAATGGGGCCAATCCCATGTCACGTGTGCACAGTAACATGCGCGAATGCGCACACAACCGTGAGGTTTGCATGGGTGCCATAGGCCCTGTGCCGAGGGTGCACATGGTTTGTGCATGTGTGCTCTGTAAGGCATGGGATTAGCCCCCACTGAGTTTTGCATCATAGCTCCTAGGCAGGGACTCATGTTCAATGCGTTTTCCCTACTGGTAGCAATGGGGGAAATGCAGTGAACATGGGTCCCCGCTCCTAGGAGAAGATTTTCAGAGGCAAAAATGACGCTTAGGTGTCTGACTCCCATTGACTTTCACTGGAAGTTAGACACATCGGTCTTAGAAAAGCTTCCACCTAGTGAACAGCTTCTCAGTGTTTTTTCACACTACCGTTGCAAAGTACTTTTTAATCACGAGTTCAGGGAGGAGAGCAAAGCTTCTAATTCTTTCTGGGCTTCTTTATCCTAAAAGAGAAAAAGGAAGAAAAAGAGAAAAAAAAATACATGCAATTAAATGTGAAGCACTCCCTTGAGTTAAATTTTAAAATGTTAAATTGTGCTAATGCACATTTCTCTATTAAAGTATATGATATAGTAATAGAACGTACAAAATTACCAGCCAGACAGTTGCATTTTTCCTTTCTAATTATCAGAAAAGTAAAGTATGGGGTAAAAAGAAGAGTTAGATGGCAATCCCCTTCATACAGCTCTGCCAAAGTATTTCTATCTTGAGTTGCAACATCACAGACTGACAAAGCCACATTCCCAAGCGGAGTTTGTAATGTGGCAATGTAGTATCTTCAGGGACATTTCTATTAAATGTCATTGAGACTTTATAATTAAGAGTATAAACAATGTAATTATTAACTTGGGGCCAGTTTATGGCCTTACACTACATAGCTAAGCAAAACCAGTTACACCCCTCCCCATTTGCTACAACCACAACGCGCACACTCCCTTATGTATGAGGATACGGACAATCAGGGGCTGCGTGCTTGGTGCTTTTTTCTCCCCAGTCGAGGGAGAGGAACAGAGACTGCTAAATCCTGGATTCTTCCCTACTCAGTATCTCAACTAACATGGGGATGAAGAATGGTAAGATTCTTACTAGTCAGGACCAAAAGCAGATAACCATTAGCACAGCATAATGTAGGGAAAAATTTGTAGAATTTCTGTCCTGGGTTCCTCCTGGGGCAGCACATAATTAAACTTATACATACAATTAAACCATAGCACTGTCTAACAGTATTAAATACTACATTTGGACTATAAATATAATCCACTAAGTACAGGTATTTTATATATTTTTAAATAAAACCCTAATTCTGATAGTCTGCGTCTTAGCAAATAACACTTTCGTGCATCAGTACACACACAATGTTTAGAGGTTTACATGAGCAGGGACACATATACACATTGGGAGTTTTGTGCTTTCACTTTTAAACACCCCCCCCACACACACACACACCAAGTTTTTGTCCTAGCGAAGATAAATGCAAAGGAAAGTTCTGCAGTTCTAGACAAGTAAAGTTATCACTTCATTATTCAGTCAACCAAAGTGCTGTAACCAAGTACAGAACATTTGAAGATTGTTTATGGGCAAGGAAATCCCTGCTTCTCTTGGTTGTCTATTATTAAATTGTGAAATAAGGACAAATATTTCAAACCAATAGAAAACATATGAGAGAAATGTCAAACTAGATTATACTATCAGACTGGGTCGAAGCATTAATATATTAGCTGAACACTTCCCTTGGACATTTACTCCCAATAGCAACAATAAGCTGGACTAGTCACCGAATCATTTATCAGAACCTAAAAAGTACATACTGTCCTATCCATGCTCTTATGCCAAAATACTTTCTGTAATAGGGAGAAATGTCACATTAAATTTCATTTCACTGAATCTCCTTGGAGTGTCAGTTTCAAGGCTCCCCTGAAACACAGCTGGAAATTTCAAAATCATAGCATCAAGAGACCGCCATGAACTTTGTTCAGGGGAAGCAGACATAGTTTTATTAGGCTAATTAACTCAATGGAATTAAGAAATTATTTTTAGGTCTAAACTAAGAACCAAATGCATAGATACATACAAATCATAACGAGTAGTACAGCCACGCACAGCTATGGCAAATTAGAAAGCAGCAGCTCTTGTCAATAATGTATGTAGTTATCTTAACTAATTATTGTTTGCTCCTACTTTCATAACAAACATGACTGTCATCTGCTTAAATATAATTTCATTGTGCAGTTTTCCTTAGATATTTCCGTAAATTACTGCTATGATCCTCTTGCCACTTTTCATGTGAAAGGGTGAAAACAGACATGACGCTAACCACCCTTGGTGGTTATTTATGCATGGGTGTTTTCAGACGTGATGGGGCCGGTTGGCCCCATCCCGAAAACAATAGTCATCCCCCGCCGGGACGACCCCGTCACGTCCTAACAGACGTGCCGGGGGATCCCGGTGGGGAATTGGGGAGGGGGCGGGGCGCCACGGCCCAGAATCCCGCCGGTACTTCTGGGCTGTGGCGACAGACCAGATGTTACTTTTCTTTGATTCCCCGCCGGGGATCACTTTCACCACGCTTCCCGGGGAATTGGTGCGGCTAGCCCGGGAAGCGTGGTTGAAACTGACCCCATGTAGGGATTAAGCGTGGCGAACATCTGGTGGCCGTCAAACAGACGTGCGAGTCACAGTGACCACAGGTGGGTGTTCACTGTGATCTCGTAATGTCTGAAAATATCCCATGTTGCAGGGCTGTATTGGTGCCCTATGCACCAAGGGTGGTTAAAGGGTGGTTAGCGTCATGTCTGTTTTCACCCATAGTTGCATGTTGTACTAGAGAATATGTGGAAATCCAAAACATGCCAATGTCTTTCTCCAGAAATGAGTCATGATTTCCTAAGACTTCAAAGTTATCAGGGCAAATTAAAGTAAAAATGGAAGTAGCATTTAATAATTACATGCGCTCTATGCTTTATTAAAAATGAGCAAACCCCATAATGAAAACCTATATGTCCCTAGGATTTGTACTGACAAGAATTGTCTTCTACAAAAGATTTATTTCAACTTATCAGCGTAAGTTTTATATTTTGTGTCTTCAGACTTTGAATACCTAAATTTCACCACTTTAAAACAGTAGATAAATGTTTACTGAAATTAAAATGATAGGTAAAATTCTGGTTCTCCTATAGTCAACAGGAATTTTGCTATTGGCTTTAATGGAGCTAATATTTCAGAGACTTAAATGTAATTTGTTTTCATTTTATTAGCCCCATTTGTTTTACTAACTAAAGATTTGAAAATGAATTAATTTTTTGATAAAAAATAAATTTGTTAAAAAATTAAAAAATAATGTTTAGAAAGAAAAATAATTGCACATGCACAAAAGTGATCACTGGATCATTATGTGCATGTGTGCCCTTTTTCAAAATGGCAGCAGCAGCATCACCACCATTATGGAAAAGGGCAGCCGGTCTGTGGGGCTGGAGGGGCTGTTTCTTGGTGCGTTGGAATGACATCGCCTATGTGCGAGGGATGGCGGCCCCAGACCCATGACGGTGGGTCCTGGGGCTAGAGTGGCAGTTTCTAGATACATATGGGCCACAGCCCTCCCTGCCAGTAACATAGGCCCAGAACCCTGATGGTGGGTCCTGGGGCTGGAGTGGCTGTTTCTTGGTGCGTTGGAATGACATCGCCTCTGTGCAAGGGATGGCTGTATCTTTTTTTCTATCTATCTATCTATCTATCTATCTATCTATCTATCTATCTATCTCTACACTAAATCTAACTGCTATTAACTATTCTAAAACCTATTGAACTAAATGGAATATCCTAATAATTAACTACAAAGGCCTTGTCCTACAAACACACTGTATCGCTATCTATCTCTATAACTAAGCTAACT
>QEPC01014991.1:625423-651175 GCA_003113815.1 Sphenodon punctatus | reverse complement strand
TTTTTGCTGGGGCAGTTTTTTTACATTGCAGCCATTTTTAAATGGCTGCAATGCAAGAAAAATCCGGTACCCCGGAATCCGGTACCCGGTCCGGATTACCGGGTCGAATCCGATAATGCCGGTACACCCGATACCGGCATTATCGGATACCGGATTCTACCGGTTTCCCACCCCTAATTCCTACTCTAAATAAATCCAAAACTTAAAACAGGGGAAGGGAATCAGGGATGGAATAAGAGGGAGAGGGGAAAGGATTCAATGGAGGGGAGAAGGAGGAAGGAAGATTGAGCATAGGGAACACAGGGAGGGTTAAAAAGAAAAAATAACACCTAAATCTATCTAATATAATATAAATAAATGATAATATGGAGGTAAATGGGTTGGATGGGTGAAATAGGAGGAGGATGGCAATGGATTAAGAATAGGATGGAACAAAATCTGCTGGGAGAGAGGGAGCCTTTGAAATGCCTGCTGTTCAGGAACAGTGACTATCTCAGAAGGTGTTGGGAAGGGGGGAGGCAATCAGTTTTGTTTCTTGCTGAGCCCACCTCACCGCAAGCCCCATTGGCTCCATGCAGCCTAGTCCATGGCCAATCACAGATTGCGAAGCCAGTGGTCTGAGGCGAAAAGGAATGGTGATTGGGCAGGCTGGCTGCTACTCCAAGCCTCTCCACCCCTGGTGCCCGGAAGTCTGCTCCTCAGCTGACTCCCCCTCCCTGTCACGTTTTGCCTTCCAGTGACACGCTTTTGCCACTCGAACTCACTCAAACGCGATCTGAACTGTTCGGTCATTTCGACGTGCGGAATTGAGTTCGGTTCAGTCAGTTCATGTTCGAATTTGGGTTCGGTCGTCCGAACAGGCCGAGTTCTGAACCGCGTTCACCCATCCCTAGTGGCCACTGTAAGAGATAGGGTGCTGGACTAGACTGACCACTGGTCTGGCCCAGCATGGCACTTCATAAGTCCTTTGCAATAACTTCTTCTCTAGCGATGGAATTAAAAAGACCCAGAAGCTTTTCCTGCAGAACAACTGATATCTGTTTTTAAATGTTCAGCATATTTTTGGAAGCTGTACAGTCAGTCTGCAAAAATATCAGTGTTGAGAAACACTGCCATAATCTTACACAGCATACATATAAGGAAGCAATCATGAGGACAACCACAGGATGACTAACAAGTAAAAATTATACTGTATGTGCCTTGGATTCTCAGAGCTTCTTAATCCTTTGGACTTTTGCACTTATCACAGCACTCTTACCCCTCCCAGATTTTTTAGCTTCACGGTGCCTGGCACAAAATCTTTTCATTTAATTTCTTTATTTACATCCTGCTCCAGTCCTACGGCAACTTGGGGCGGCTCACAAGACATTTAAAAATAATATATAAAAACAATACATAAAAGGGGTTACTAAAACAATAAAAAACAACAACAAAGAAGTAAAACCACTGGTAAACCCTCCCCCCACCCTTATCCCCCCCCCAAAGGCCTGGATGAACAGCCAGGTCTTACAGGCTCGATGAAAGGCCAACAGGCTGGGAGCCAGGCGAGCTTCCTCTGGAAGTGAGTTCCACAGCTGTGGTGCAGCCACCGATTATGCTCTCTCCATCGTGGCCCCCCCGGTTCACCCGGGGGACCTCCAAGAAGGCGCCCCCAACAGACCGCCGAGGTTGGTCCACGGCCCAGGGAGTGAGGTGGTCTCTCAGGCATGAGGGACCCAGACCATGTAGGGTTTTAAAGGTCAAAACCAGCACCTTGAATCGGTCCCGGAACGCTATAGGCAGCCAGTGCAGCGCCCAGAGCACTGGTGTAATGTGCTCCCTATGGCCCGTCCCTGTCAGGAGGCAGGCCACCGCATTCTACACCAGCTGCAGCTTCTGTGTCATCACCAAGGGCAGCCCCACGTAGAGCACGTTGCAGTAATCCAGCCTTGAGGTGATGAATGCATGGATGAAGATGGCCAGGTCAGAGCTTGAAACATATGGCTGGATCCTCTACACAAGATGTAATTGTCGAAAGGCTCCCTTTGCCACTGCCTCCACCTGACGATCCAGGCGGAGGCCAGGGTCTAACAGAACCCCCAAACTCCGCACGTGGCTCCTCCACAAGGGAAGCCATCATCACCTCCGTCTTATCAGGATTCAGCTTCAGTCTGCTCAGCCTCATCCAGTCACTCACTGCTAGCAGGGACTAGGAAAGCACCAAGACTGCAGGACCTGGGTTCGTTGAAAAAGAGAGGTAAAGCTGGGTATCATCAGCATACTGGTGGCAACGCACACCAAACCGTCTCATGACCTCGCCCAGGGGTTGCATATAGATGTTAAATAAAAGTAGAGACAGAATTGAACCTTGCAGTACGCCACAAGCAAGATCCTGGGGGCCAGATGTTTCTTCCCTCAGCATCACCTGCTGGCTTCTCCCTGAGAGGAATGAGCAGAGCCATCCTAAGACAGTCCCGTCCACACCCACAGGTCCACAACCATCTCAAAAGCAACCCATGGCCCACCGTATCAAATGCTGCCGAGAGATCTAATAGGACTAGAAGTGTTGAATGTCCTAAATCTATCTCTTGGTGGAGGTTGTCTACCAAGGCCACCAACGCAGTCTCGGTGCCATATCCTGAACGAAAACCTGACTGAAAAGTATCCAGAAAACCGATACTGTCCAGATGGCCCTGGAGTTGCTAGGCCACCACCCGTTCAATAACCTCCCCTAAAAAGGAAAGGTTAGAGCTGGCAAGGGAATTAATGTCCAATGATGGGTTTTTGAGCAGGGGCTGCACCACCGCCTCCTTGAGGCAGTCTGACACCCTGCCCTCCCGAAGGGACGCACTGATCACTCCCGCCAGCCCCAAACCCAAAGTCTCCCTGGAGGCTTTCACCAGTCAGGACAGGCATGGATATAATTCACAAAAGGTAGCCCTAACAGACCCCAGAACCCCCTCAGCATCGGCCGGCATCACTTCCTCAAACTGATCCCACAAAAATGGACCCGAAGGGGCATTCATAACCCTTGGCTCTCCCCCTTCTGCATCAATCCAGGCCTGAAATCATGCTGGATTCGAGCGATCTTATCTGCAAAGTAGTTTACAAACTCCTCACAGCGGGCTTGGGAAACCTCCCCCTCCAGGCGGAGGGAGGCCAGATTGACCAGCTCCCTCACTACCTGGAAAAGCTCCACTGGATGCAACTTTGCAGCAGCTATGAGGGCGGCAAAGAATTCCTTCTTTGCTGTCCTCACGGCCACAGCATAGGGCCACAAATGGGTCTGATGCTGCAGCCGACTGAATTCAGCATGAAAGCGGCACCAGCGGCACTCAAACTGCTGCCCTTCCCACTTCAAACACCGCAGCCCCTCAGTAAACCAAGGAGCTCTAAGGTGATGAAGTAGAGAGAGCGGACACCTGGGAGCCACCCGATCAATGACCCCACCCAGAAAGGTGTTCCAAGCCTGAACAAAATCGACTGAGCGGCCTTCAAGGTCTAAGGACACCTCCCCCAGGGCTTCCTGGAACCACCGTGGTTCTATCAGCCTTTGGGCAGCGGACCAACCTAATAGGTCCCACTTCTTTCCAGGGGCTGCCATGCACTAGGAACCTGGTCTGCGGGAGGTAATAATCTGTCCATGACAAGGGTATAAAACTTACTTCCCCCACTACTGGATCACCTGCCTCTCCCCTGAATGTGAAAAATCAAACACAACCCATGGCAACAATTATTTGTTTTACAATCCTAGCTTGATTATGGCCAAGTGGTATATTTGTTTCTCCAACTAGGAAAGGATGGAGACTTTACTGTGTCCCACCATCCAATGAAAAGTAGGTTGTAGAAGAGGCAGAGGCCAGCTGCTCAGCTAGAGTAAATCAATGTACTCTCATTGATGTCATTGGAGATACTCCCATTTCAGCACCTAAGCCCTAAGCATTAGTTTACATCTGCTCTCAAACTCTTACAATTTTAGATTCTTATTGCTCACAAATCCCACACCCGACAAAATATATGAAAGATGCTTTATTGAAAACAATGCTCTAATAAAATAAACCATTTTTCTTTTGCTTGGCAAGCTCTACCCAAACACAATTCTTATATTTCAAATGAAATCAGAATATTTTTTTCCATCCAGGAAAACATTATTTCAGTACAGTAGCACACTGTCATCAACACCTGTGAAGAGACACTAGGATTCTCTTCTAGGAAACATCAAAATTGGTTTGATGAGAATGACCGGAAGATCTAAGAGCTGATCAATCGCAAGCGCAAGGCCTTCTGAGCTTGGCAGAATGACACCAGCTCCAAGCAAAAGAAATTGAATCAGCAGTAAGTCAAGGCAGAGGTCCAAAGGAGGACCCATGTGTGGTGATCCCTCTGGACTCTGGGACTTTTCGCTGCAACCAGCCTGTTTACTCCTCACTCCCCAGGGTCCACAGGCCTGGCCCTTGGTCCAGGTTTGCTCTCTCTCTCGTAGTGTTTCATCTTTTCCAGACCTGGTTCCTGGTGGTGATCCCCTATCAGCAGCGTTGTAGCCAAGCAGGGGTGAGACAGACAGCACCCCAGCCTCCAGGTTAGGTGTATGTCACGGGGTTGGGGCCCTCACTCCCTTTAGAGGCTTATTATATATAAAGAACCGGTAACCGTTCAGGTTTCAAGTTCAGATACCAGACAAGATTGATTCAAGACAAGTCACCGCTCCTCGAATCCCTTCTGCCCTCTCTCTCCTTCAACAGTCCACCCTGGCCAGTTACTCTTTTAAAATGCACCAATCACTGTCCAGGCCGGCTTAACATTCCAAAGCTGTCCCATCCCCCAACTACTAACTATGCCTTCCTCTTTCCCCCAGTGTTCTTACATAACACCATGATATGAAGAAAAGATGGTGGGAAAATCAGGCAAAGGAGAGTCAACATCTCACTCATATCCATGATAAGCATGGTTTCTTTAATGCCAAAGTCATTTATTTATTTTATTTATTTATTTTCTTAACATTTCTATGCCGCCCACTCATGCCCACGGCATCTCGGGGTGGCTAACAATACAATAAAACAATAAAATACATTAAAACCAGTATCAATTTAAAAATAATTTTAAACCCCCTAACTCTACCCTCCAATTCCCCCAAATCCCCTACCCCACCCATCTCCCCCATTTACCCCTTCCTCCCCCCTTCCCTCCAAAGGCCTGGGCGAACAGCCAAGTCTTGCATGCCCACCGAAGGCGAGCAGACCTGGGGCCAGGTCGGTAGGGAATTCCACAACCGTGGCCCGATCACCAAGAATGCCCTCTCCATGGTGGCCACCTGCCTTACACGGGGGACCTCCAGATGGGCACCCCCAGTGGGTCAGAGGGTTCGTCCTGAGTCACGGAAGGTGAGGCGGTCCCTGAGATAAGAGGGGCCGATACCATATAGGGCTTTGTATTTATGGCCCTAGTGCTCAGGGACCAACTCCCTTGAGACCTTAGGATGGAGGAGACATGATCAAGGAAAGAGGGGACATCAATGTCCATTGGAAGGAGCATTTTGAAGATCTCCTTAATAGAGACTCTGCTGTTGATGAGTGCGCTCTCAATTTCATCCCGCAACATCCAGTCAGAGATGATCTTGGAATCCCTCCAGCCCTCGATAAGCTGAGGAAAGTTAAGCAGATGAAGAAAAACAAGGCATCTAGAGTGGATGGACTCCCTGCCAAAAATTTTAAACAGGGTGGAGAGGAACTTATATCACAACTTCACGTCCTTATCCTGATGATCTGAAATGATGAGGAAATCCCAGATGATCTCAAGGATGGCATGACCGTGATAATCTTCAAGAAAGGAGACAGGTCCAACTCTATGGTGTTGCCCAGGGCAACAGCTGGCTGGAAGTGGAGCCACAGCATGGGCCTGTGCATCAGACAGCTGCTCCGCTTTGGGCTGGTGCGCTGGGTTTGACTGGCCCACTTCACCGGCAGTGTTTCGGGATGTTCTAGAGCACTGCCAGTGGGGCTATTCCAGGCACATCTAGTGGGGTGCCTTTAGCGGATGACACCTGGGGGTGGAGTGGACTGGCGCAGCCAGTACTGGAGCTACCCGTCCCATCTAAAAACAACCAGTGTCTCATGTACCTCTGACTGCCAACACTTCCTTTAGAAAATAGGAAGATTTATGGCCGGGAGCAGATCATATGATTTATCAAAGCCTTCTGTTTTAGTAATAAAGGAATAAGAGACACATAATATAATCCTATATAAAGTCAAACTCTAAAATCTAATTTGTGACATTAATCCTGTGTCTACCCGGTCTCAGTCTGTAAATATTGTGTGCACTCTTGTGGAGCTTAGCTTGCTAATTACAGCTCAGAACGCCTAAGTTGCCCATTTTCAAAACCTCATGGTACAGGGATTTCAGGGAATTTTGACCCCAAGGAATGAGTCTTGTGAGATAGTTTGCCATTTTGCTCGAGGATTTTTCTTATATGCTTCCTTTGAAGAATTAATCTGAGTTTGAAAATGGCCCACTGAAAAAAAAGCTCCTACATGCAGGACATTGTCCACATAGAACTGCTCCCACACGGGAATTTCCCCTTGGGTGAGTGTATAGTCTGTAGCTGCGAGAATGGAGTAAGAAAGCATTTCAGTGTTATTTAGCACAACGAACTAGGTATTTGGCTGTTGTGAATGAACGCGTACTCTCACTGAAATGCCAAAAGAGCCACATCAATTCACATCACCTGAGAATTTGGTCCTATGTTTCCCAGGAATAAGATTACGCAGGAAGAAGCATTAGGAATATGCTCGTGGCCAGATTGGCAGAGGTGATGAGCTTGGTAAGGCTGCTCTGCTTGAAGGTGCCATCTTGTATTTCCTCACTGGACAATGCTACTTGGGAGTTTTAGCAGCCCTCACAAGGTAATAGAATGAGAGTTAGGGAACCTATGTTCCAGCTCTGTCACACACCCACTATAAGACCTCTTGGTGCACCAGTTCCCCATTCCTAAAGGGGGATAAGGATGTTCATTCCCTCTTTGAGAAGTGCTTTTAGATCTCTGGATGAAAAGTACAGCAGAAATGCTTGCCATTGGCCCAAAGGTGCAGCCAATTAGAAATCACATGATACTTTCAGCAAGAGTAAAGTGTGCAGGACAGGGAGAGCCAAAGCTTTTTGCCTGTGAGACCCCATTTTGATGCTTTAAAATAATCCAGTGACCCCACAGAGCTATCAAATCATGGAAAATATGAGAATGTCAACTGAGATTATGGCACCATCTGTAAATGAAGTGACCCCCACCTGGAGCTACAACCCATGATTTGGGAACTGCTAGTGTAAGGTCTGATTTTTGTAAGTAATTAGGCTTATCACTGAAAGCATGCTCACCGCTGTGTAAAGCAGAAGCAACTCCTACTTTAAAAAAATACCAAACAACCCCCCTCCCCCAAAACCCCCAGTTTGAATGCGTTTGTGGTTACAAATGGAAATGACACATTTCTAGCCTCTTCAAATATGACAGCACTCTATGTTGTTTGACAGACCAGAAATTCTTAACACTGGCAAGACTATTCATTCCCAGTGAATTGCTTCTCTTCCTCCCCATGAGTCTGGTTCCCTTTATTTCAAAGGATCCATTGCTAGGACAATAGCTTCACTGGGATCTGTCTACTACTTTTGTCACGCTTTTGTCCTCCAGTCTCTTCCCTCCCAGACTAGCCAGACTAAACTTGTTGCCATTTTAACTCCCAAGTCTGAATCACACCCGTCGATTTCCAGCACATTTTTTCCTATTTGATTAATAGCCCCCTTCTAATATAATAATCTGAACCGTACACAGTATTCTAACTGAGATGTGACTAGTGGTGAAATTTAGCACCAGCGCAATCAGCCCAGCTCCATGTTCCAAACATCAAAATTATATTGACTACTTTCCAGGGCTTTCATTCATCAAATAGTTTGGCAGCTTTGCTGCATTTTTCCCTATTACATCAATAGCCCTTTTCTAGCGGGAGTGGGTGCGTGGGGGGATGGGTGGGTGGGCGGTGGTGTGTTTCCTTGCACCCCCACCCATCTCCACGCACAGAGCATTGGCGCCCATTGCTCCACGTGTGGGTGATGGGTGGAGGTGGGTGAAGTACAGGAGCACACCCCCACTCACTGCCCGCGGCATTCCCACGGGCGCCAACTGATCCCCACGGGAGCCCCCCCCCTACCCACATACATGTGCGGGGGGGGGGGGGGGCGTCCGTGTGAAAACAACCAATGAAGGGAAAAGTCAATTCAGATCCAGAAACCTGTGGTAACAAGAAATAATGTTTGTGACAGAAAAGAGAAAATCATTTACACTGGCTAGGTAAGCCAATCAGCTGGGGAGCTCTCTTTCAGAGGCATGACAATGAGACAGATGGAAAGGTCACGTTCCCCCCTGAACTTGTGGATCCAAAAATAAGGAAGGAACAGTTCCCTGCATCCAATGTCAGGGAGGGGGTTCATAGTCCCTCCATTTTTACATGATGGGTCATGGCAAGAACCATCTTCCCTCACTCTGGGCTATTGCTGCTCCACTGGGCTCAGTCATAGGGTTCATAAACCAGCCCAGTTTGATGGTCATCATCTATGTGTTTATTTCTTCTAAGCACTAAATAGACTAAAATATTATGTGTTCACCCACACAAACATTCTGGTCTTAACTATGGCTCATCATCCAGCTAGAGGGAGGAATCGAGTGGGGTCACACACGGCTCTCTCCTGGGTCTGGTGCTATTCAACATCTTTATTAGTTACTTGGATAAAGGGGTGGATGGAATACTTCTCAAGTTTGCAGATGACACAAAACTGAGATAGGTAGCTAACACCTTGGAAGACAGAATTTAAAAAAAACAAACTTGGAGGGTTGGAAATCTCAGATGAAATTAACAAAATGAAATTCAACTGAGATAAATGTAAAGTTCTGCGTTTGCGGAAGAAAAATCAAAGGCACAAGCATACGTTGGGGGATACCCAGCTTGTCAGCAGCACATATGAAAAGGATGTAGGGATTGAGGCTGATCACAGGCGGAACATGAGTCAGCAAGTTGAGGGGGCTGCAAAGAAGGCTAATGCAATTTTAGGCAGCATTAACAGAAGGATTGTCTCCACGTCAGCATAGGTAACAATTCCACTTGGTTTGGCACTGGTCAGGCCTCACCTGGAGTATTGTGTCCAGTTTGGGGATCCTCATTTTAAGGAAGTTGACAAACTGAAGCGGGCTCAGAGGAGGGCAGCAAAGATGATAAAGCATTAGGAAAGCAAGTCGTATGAGGAAAGGCTCCAGGAACTGGGTATGTTTGGTCTAGCAAAGAGATGACTAAGGGGAGACATGATAGCCATGTTCAAATATCTAAAAGGCTGCCACCAAGAAGATGGCAAGGGACTGTTCTGCATTGCCACAGAGGGCAGGGCTAGAAATAATGGGCTCAAGTTACAGGAAGGGAGATCTTTGGTTAAATATCAGGAAAAAAATCCTAAGAGTAAGAGCTGTGCAGCCTAGGGAGGTTGTAGGCTCCCCATCACCAGGGGTTTCATGAAGACAGCTAAATAGCTATCTGGCAGGGATGTTGTAGCTGTAGTCATCCTGCATCAAAGCAGGGGGTTGGACTAGGTGACTGCTGAAGTCCCTTACTGAAGTAAGATGCAGGAAACACCTGGCTGAGCTGGACCTTCCTCAAAGAACCATGCTCTAGTATACTTAACACAGACTGAATCAAATGCTGTAATAAAGATACTAGTGATAAGAATCACAAAAGGATTGCAACCGAATCTCTCTGTACACACCTCGTTGGTAACCGGTAAAACTGAAGATGCAGAATCACAGTATTTCAGTGCACTGGCCCTCTGTCCAAGTTCTTTGTAGCACTGTAAAAAAACACACACACACTTGTGTAAAATCAAATCACACTTTTACATTACACAAGACTTCATGTGTTTGTTTGTTTACATTTAAAAGAACGGTTTCAGTTACCTTTGCCAAATAGACATAATTGTATTTGGAATATCCGGGATGCATTTCTTCAGCCTTGAGTCACGAAATAAAAAAAACCCAGAAGACAGAGACAAAAGGTTAGCACGATGAGTATGATATAAGTAACATTTAAAAATCCGACAATGGGTAAAAAAAACAAATGTGACTAACCCAGTGTGGCCTCCTCTGGCCCACGAGCTACTGTCACGTTTGTTTCCAGGCTGCTAGATGTTGGCTCAGACTGACCCCAGGTGTATTGGTGCTAGCCCAGGCTCTCACCTTGGCAAATGGCCAAAGTCACAGCCTGGGCTAGCATCAAGCTGATCAGGGCAAAGCGAGCCAGAGTGTGTTCACACCTCGGTTTCTGCTGGCCCAGATTGGGTCCGCCATGGCCAGCTGCCATGACGGCCGCCATAGGCTGCCATTGCTGCCCGGGGGTGGGGGGGCGCTCTGGTTGCAGCACGGGGCTGGGGCCAGGATGCTACACTTTTGTGCATCTCCCTGCCACCCCGGATCTGGGCCACATGAACACTTGTTCCGTGGCCTGACCCTGTCCAGACCGTGTCTGCGGCAGCTTCCTGATCTGAGTCATTCCGAGTTGTCACTTCTGTTTTTACCCAATGTTTAAAGCCTCCTCAAAACTTCCTGCTGTCTGACTTGCCTTACACTAGAACCTGCAAAGATCTGAGTTTGCAAGCCTGTTCTGACCCAAACCCACAGAAAAAGCACCTAGCCTGGCCCAAGCCCAAAACAGAGTCAGCGAGAATAGCATCCACCCAACCTGTCCCAAGTATTATCTGGTTGGATTCTGCCACAGCCCAACTCAAATTCATTATCGATACTTGGCTACAGTTTGAAGCCAGGCCCAACTCAACCCAGCACATTCTATATGTCAGTATATGATGAGATCTAGCCTGTTGGCTTTAGTCATGATTCCATTCAAACCTGACCCTAGGGTCAGGTAAGACTCCGGGCCCTCTAGGCTGGTCAATCCGAAGCAGGGCTATATGTTCTATTGTCTTTTTAGCTATATTTTGGCTGTGGCAAAATATACAAATCTGACAAAAGTCATTCTTTGGGATGTTTTTAAAGTCTTGGGTCCTTCCCCTAAATTTCATAAAATCACCATCTTAATTGATCGCTGCTGGTATTTAATTGGCAGTACTCACTACTATTATGACGAGGAGGAAGATGATAATGAAAAAATCATGGCAACGTAACAAACAAAGCAACAAACGAACTCAAAACTGCTCACTCTAGGTGAGTGGGCAAATAGAATAGTACAAGGTTGCTTTATCAGTTTCCTTTTTCTTGACTTTACAATACAACCTTCAGAAAAGTATGAGAAAAGTGCCAAGAGGTTTCTGTTAAAACTGCACAAAAATCACTCCAGCTTACGCAAGTCCCTTCTAAAAAGGCCTTAAAAATCAGAGTTCACCACTGGAGTTTTGATATTAATCTGACAGAGGCTAATCTGGCAGGTTGTTAAGTCTTACTTTTTATTCTATTTATATTTTAAAACTGTTAGTTGCTCTGCCATACAGTATTTTTTTAAAAAAAATGATGGAAACGATGACATTTTTAGTACTTAGGAGAAGTTTCCAATCAAACTGCTGAGCATAATTCTTGAGCAGTTTTCTCAAACTCAGTCACACAAACCATTTGGTAGATAGCTACTAAGGAAAGAGGTTGGATAAGATCTACCTTAAGGAAATTCTGCAAAGCTTCATACACAGTTGAAGTTGGCGGTGTCCCAAAAAGTGTAGAAGCTATTTTCTTCTCAATCCAAGACAACTGAGCTACCTATAACAGCAGCAGCAGCAGGGAGAGAAAAATGTTTCTTTATAGTTGCTTCTCAGAACTGCAGTAAATTATTACTTTATATTGCAATGTAGAGAAAGTAAGGTTGCCAAGTTGGTCCCAAATATAGGCAATAGAGACAAAGTAGTACAATAATATCTTTTACTGGACCAACTCCAGTTAAGTCTAAGGGTAACTTCAGAGGTTATGCGCTCCCGGGTTACCACAGTGGATTCCCAACTATGGCGAGCCGGCTAACCCCCCTCCCGTGGTCCAGGAAAGCCCCGAACAGACATGATGGGAGCGGGACCATGGCAAGGAAACGAACAGACGGCCCACGGCCCAGGGCAACGCAGCAGACGTTACGCTGATTCCAGACCGTGGCCAGAACACCCAGAAGACACCAGGGCGGGGCAGGAGGAAGACATGGCCGACTGAGGGCAAATGAAGCCAAAAGCGCCAGAAGGCAACGCCCATACAAGGGAAATGGGAAGGGAGGGGGAGGAGGGAAAAGAGCGGCAGAGGTGGCACACACAACAGGCACAGGGAATTTAAGGACACAGCAGAACACAGACCACACACACACACCCAGGCGCAAATACACCCAACCAGGAAAGGAAGGAAGGGGGGAGCACACCAGGAAGGTCAACACACACAGCACCATGGACACGGGATGTGTGTGTCCCCCGGGAGCCCTGGGACAAGGAAGGGGAGGGGACCAGGCCAGGAACAGGCCAGGACATGGTGAAAGGCACCCAGAACCCCACTGACAGCACAGGCCACCTAACAGCAACACAGACAGCCCAAATCACAGGGGTCCCCACAGGGACAGAGCAGGGTCACAGGGGGAGGGCACACAAGCTGGGGAAGGCACTGGAGTGGTCCGAGGCAGGTCCAGACGGCAAGGATCCCCCTCGCTGATGCAGAAGCACGGCTAGGGATGGAGGCGAGCAGGAGCCTGCAGGAAACACATGCACCCCACCCCAGAGGAAGCCGGGAGGTGCTGTCCAGGGGCCCCAAATCCCGCACAGTCATGGAGGCACCCAGGGGTTGGGGGGTTATGCAAAGACACAGGTGAGCGGGTGGCCGTGCAAAGGAGGGGTACACCATGGGGAGAGCCAGGAGAGGTCACAGGCAGCAGGAACCAGCCAAAGGGGGGGCTGGGCACGGAGAGGGGCCAGCGGGGCCAGGGGCAAGCGACCTAGCTGTAACAGCCGTGAGGCTGGAATGGTGTGGAGCGAGCAGCCAGTGCCCCGAGCCGGCAGGGAGGTGCTGGGAGCACATGTTGGGGCTGTCATCCATGACACCGAAGACACAGGGGGCCTCACAGCCAGCTGCACAGGGTCACAAAGGGGGCTGGGAGGGACCGGTTGGCCAACCAGATGCACGTAGTGGGGCCACTGAAGCATGCCCCGGTGGTAGCCCAACCCTGCCATGCGGTGGGCAATGAGGTAGTAGGCCTCAAATGGATCCGGGCAGGCGAGCCCCACCTGAACATCAGCACGGGACCACACAGCAGCCAGCGCCGCCAGCTCTGGTCCGGTGGGCTCCGACAAGGTGTAGTCAGCAGGAGGGGACCATGGCAGGTGCCCAAGCTCCAACAGTAATACGCTGCCCCACGCGATCGCTGGTAGCCACAGATCCTGTGGATTCAGCCGAAGAAGAAAACAGCCAGGGCAGGGCCCCCCTCCTCCATACAGCTCGTGAACCCAGTGAGGCCACAGACCGAGAGGGCAGACACGGTCTCCGCTATGGACCACGTCACATGTGAGCACCTCATCTCTGGAATGCGCCCATCGGGAAAGGGATGGAGACCCAGCGCCTCTGCATGGAGCTGGCAATCGCGAGCGCCGGCCTCATAGCCATAGTACTGAAGGCCGGAGCTCAGACTCGCACAGGCACCAGGGAGGGTATCCGGGCAGCACAGGAGCAGTTGCACGGCCGGGGACTGCCACAGGTCAGCTAGGGCCACGGTTTCCCGGATGGTTCAGCTATGGGGGGCGCCAGGCGAACCGGGGCGTGGGAGCCCCGGGGCAGCACAGCCAACCATGGTCCAGCGGGCAGAGGGTCTAAGCAGCAAGGAAAGAGGGCCCCACGATCCCATGCGGGCTGGAGGGAAGCAGGGGAGCTCCAAGAACACGCGATAAGGCTGCAGGCTGCAACAAGGCATGGCTAGGGAGTGATGTGTGGGGAGCAGACCCAGCACAGCTGCAGGAACCGAGCGCACAGAATGTCCAGCAAGCACTGATAGCAGGGAGGTGATGACAACAGGCAACCAGCTGCAGATCGCACTGACGGGAACGCAGATGCACCCAGGGGAGGGGTGCCATCTGCAGGCACACACCGGCCCACAGCTGAGCCAATCCCCTGCTCCCTTCCTGTTACTATGAAGCAGTCTATAGAGCTGTTGTTGTAGCTACACCTTGTGTTTATTGTCCATACAGTGCCCCCTCTGTCCTCCCCTCCTCCTCTCCACAGCCTCGCTCGCCCTCCGCTCTCCTCTCCCTTCCCTCTTTCTCCGTCCCGCCACATTCCCCTGCTGCTGTGTGCCCTTTAAATCTCCCTCCCCGGTCTGTGTGTTGCACGTTGCCTAGCAGCAATGCTGTGCGCTCTTGCCACGGCTAGGGATCATTCGTTCTGATTCCGTCTGGTGGTTGGCGTTCAGTTGTTACATTTGGCGGTTTCCCAGTGGGAATCACTTTGACCATTTTTCCGGGGATGGTCCCGTCCCAACCTCCAGAAGCGTGGTTGGCTTTGGCCCCTCCGGGTAATTGACCGTGGTGAACATCTGGATGCCGCTGATCAGACGTTCACGGCTCTTTGGCCACACCGCGAGATTGACTGTGGTTCACTGTGGTTGACCGTGGTATCGTCACGTCTGAAATTACCCATAGTCTGGCTCTTTATTATAAACTACAGTTTAGTTTAAAATAAAAATATATAGAACCCAGAGCGTACTGATAGCTCAGCTTTAGTCAGAGTGTCTGTCTGGATAGATTTATAACAATGGGTGATTTCAGACGTTACGGGGCCCTTTGGCCCCGTACAGAAATCACCGAAATCATTCCCCCCCGGGATCACCCCGTAACACCATAGCAGACGTGCCGGGGAGATCCCGGCGGGGAATGTGGGAGGGGGCAGGGCCACGCGGCGCAACGTGCAGCCGCACGGCCCCGCCCCCTCCACGCACCCCGCCGCCCGCCCTCCGGGGAGACGGCCGGGCGGCGGGGCCACTGCGGCCGCCGCGTCGGGCCGGAAGCGCCATGGCCCGGGATCCCGCCGGGGATCCCGGGCCGTGGCAACCGGCCAGAAGTTACTTTTTTTTGGTCCCCGCTGGGGATCTTTTTGACCACGCTTCCCGGGACATTCCCCCGGCTAGCCCGGGAAGGATGGTTCAAATTGACCCCTTGCGGGTATGACCATGGCGAACATATGGCGGCCGCCAAACAGACGTTCGAGACACGGTGACCACAGGTGGGTATTCACCGTGATTCACCGTGATCTCGTAACGTCTGAAAATACCCATTGTGGGGTTGGGTGGTGTTATTCTCTATCTTGTGCAGATGTTGTAGTACTTATACTGCAAGATGCTTAAGATCTTTGGCATGCCAAATTGCAGAGTCCTTTTTACCTCACTAAAAAACAACACCCCCCTGCAAATATCATATTAAAAAAAAAACCTAAATAAAATGACATAATTTAAATAGGAGAGGTTTTAAAACTTTTTTACAATCATGTAATACTTAAACTCCATGATAAATATTCAAAACAGTTCAAAACAATGACAACACTGTCATCAGATTACCACTGGGTCAGAATATTTTGAAGTTCAGTCTTAATACAGTAGACCCTATAGCTTTTGGGTTGGTTTTTTTTTTTTTTTTAAAGTTGAAATGTATTCTATATTCAAGTTTTATAAAGGATGATTAGTAGAGCATCCTAGCACTTCTATTCAACATTTCTGAACACCAGAACCAGTTTTTACCATTGTCCTTATGTGACTGGTGATCTTCTAAGTCTGGCTCTTTGTTATAAACTACAATTTAGTTTAAAATTAAAATAAACAGAATCCGCCGAGATCAGCCGGGAGCACCCTCTCGCATGTACCATCTGCTCGTCAAGTTCACACAACAAGGACACACAGAGAGATGTTCTTGGTGGCTGCTCCACAATTATGGAACTCCCTTCCTTCATAGGCTTGTCTAAGCCTGAACCTGCTCATCTTTTGAAGACAATATAAGACCTTTCTGTTTGGCCAGGCATTTAGCAGGCAGGAGTAGGGTTTGGGTAACTGTGGGTTGTCGGAGATTATACTTGATTTTACTTGCCTTAATTTTTTTATTTTTAATATATTAGGGAGTGAGGGGATTTTATTTGGTTTCATCTGTGTTTTCAAACATATTTTGATGTATTATAACCTGCACTAAGTCTTAAGAAAAGGTGAGATAAAAATGTGAATGAATGATTCACAGAAAGAAAGAAAGAAAGGAATATGTTGGTGGAACACAGATATTGATGACCAGGTGTTGACTTGCTCACTCTGACACTGTCAAATGGCATATGCTAAGTAGCTTCTCTCTTCCACCTTTAGTATTTCTCATCTGAAGACATTTGAACACGTTGTATGGATGCCAAAGAGCTACATTCCTCAACAACCTTTGGGAGAAAAGCTAATAGGAGAAAGAGGAGACGAAAACTGTAGATGACACACAGAGAAATCACACAGAGGGATGCTACTGTCATGGAAACAAGTTCCAGTGGAACAAGACACAGCATGACACTGGACAGAGGGAAATGGAATTGGTGTGTCACAAGGCACAGAAGCATCTGACTGACTGGCTTACACACTTTCCATAGAATGGCAGAGTTCTGTAATGGTGCCTGTTAGAGTTTCTCTCATTCTAGGGTGTCATCTGAGCAATACACTCATCATTCATACATAATTTTCTTCCCATACACATCTAGACACTTTGCTACAGGGACAAAAAGGATCTCCCAAGGCTTAATAGATTCTTGCCATAACGTTGTGGCTCTAAGGCCTACCCAATGAACAACACTTGAAAAACCTCTAACAAAAAAAGGAATAGCACAAGGACGAAGAGGAGTCTTCTTCTCCTTCAAAGTAATGTCTGGAAAATAATCATGGAAAAGCAGGACCATCCACCTCCAAGAAGTTCTTTAACCATCCTATCTAATGCTTACTTGAAACCGGCTAGGTTTAGTGATAAGAAACGAGGCACTGGGCTTTCTTGGCCACTCCTGGCCTCACACATACAATGGGGCATAAAGAGAGACAAAGGCCCTTTTCACACAGACACTCTAATGTTGATAAAATGGGTGTTACATTTTAATATACGTGTTGTAGGACTGCAGGTGTGCTCTATGGGTGCCCTGCAACATGTATAATAAAATGTAGCACCCATTTTATCAGTGTTAGAGTGGGTAATTTCAGACATTACGAGATCACACTCAACCACCCTGAATCACAGTGGATTCAGGGTGGTGGCTACGATCCCGTGCACGTCTGTTTGAGCCCCACCAGATGTTCACCATGGTGAATTCCTGGCAGGGGTTCAAAGCTAACCATGGGGTATTTTCAGATGTTACGAGATCACAGTCAACCACAGTGAATCTGCACAGGGTGAAAGTGATTCCGTAATGTCTGATGGGGGGAATGGAAGTTCCCTCCCAGATGTTCACCCCCGTGAATCACGGGGGGCGGGGGAGGGAATCAGATTCACCGTGCGATCGGAGGTCCTACCCGGACCATCCCCGATCGCGTGGTGAATGAGATTCCCTCCCCCCTCCCTGTGATGAAGGGGACAGTAACGTCTGTCCCCTCACCACAGCCCAGAATCCGCGGCGGGATTCCGGGCCGTGGTCAATGCCGGGGGGAGGGGGTTGCCGGGCGCTGCGGCCGCATTGGCCGCGGCGCCCGCATGTCTCCTGGTGGGCGGGCGGGCGGGGCAGCGTGGGGGGGGCAGGGCTGTGTGGCCACACGTTGCGCCGCGCAGCCCCGCCCCCTCCCTGGATTCCCTGCCGGGATTGGCCACCACGTCTGTTAGCCCATGATGCGGTGGCCCCAGCGGGGAATCAAAGGGTTGTTTCCGTGACGAGGCCAATTGGCCCCGTCATGTCTGAAAATACCCACGGTTCTGGAAGTGAGGCCAGCCTCACCTCCAGAACCGTGGTTAGGTTGGCCATGATCCGGGACGGGGCTGGGAATGGCCGCGGGTAACGACTGTTACCCAGCCCCGTCCTGGAATCAGGTCCCAACCACAGGACGGGATCGGGCACAGCGGCCTGATTGGCCGCTGCGCCCGCCCACCTCCCCAAGGACGGTTGGCCATGGAAGCATGGGAGGGCGGGGCTGAGCGGCCGCATGCCACGCACCCCTCCCCAATTCCCCTCTGCGATCAAGCCGACAGATCTAAAGGATGGCCAGTCTGATCACGGGTCCAGGGTTCAGCGTGGCTGGCCGAAAGGTCCATCACGTTTGAAATTACCCAGTGTCTGTGTGAAAACAGCCAAACAGAAAAGGGAAAGAGATACAAATAAACAAACAAACCCCTCAGCTAAATAAGTAAAGTGAGTCTGTCTTGCTAGGCACTTAAAAGGGATGCTCCATGATCATCAAGGATTCAGGGCTAAAAAATTCAGATCAGCTCCATGGCAATACCCATGACTTGTGGCAAATACAATTTGGGGATGAGGAGCTTCCATACTCTGTCCCACCTTGCTTTTCTGTTGTAAACAGCAATTAACTACCAACTTTCGAAAGACTTTAGAAAGACAAAAAAAGGATCCATTCCACACTACAGAGCATAAAATAATCACTGTTCCAATGTTTAAGTTTCATTATAAGTGAAATTTTAAAACATTTCCTGCTGCAAGCTATTAGGTACAATACGTCCTTAGCATTTGATCATTAATATAGTCATCACACAATAGTGAAGTGTATCATTAAAAGGCTGCAAGTGGGTTTCGTTTTAGTATCACATGTACTCTCATCCTTTATCCCTGAGGAATTGTACACACGCTGTTTTTCTGGTCTGACCTCAACTTACTTGGCCAAGAAAGAGCAGAATTTCTTGGAGACAGAACAAGTACTGGCCAAGTTTCACTGGTGTTTTGGCAAAGGCCAATTCCTGTTGAATTCTTATTTGCTAAGCATTGTCAATAAGTCTTTCACTCAAAACCACACACACAAAAAAACGTTCAGCAGAGATAAATAATATTAAGAAGAAACTGCATCTATTTCTATTATCCCCCTCAAATCTCCTACTCCTAAAGCCTCTTTCAAAACCCTACATTTTTGAGAAAAATGCTGTTTGACGAGCAAGCTGTTCCCTATGAATTAAAACAACATGGTGTTTCCCCCCTACCTTATACAGCACTGACAGTGCACTAACACACTGTATTGTGGGGAGTGGGAGAAAACATACAAATGTACACTTGGGGGTATGTAGAAGTGGAAGAAAGGATGGTGGTAGTGAGGTTTAATACATTGCTGTCTTGTGTTCAATCCATTTGTGGCAGAACATTTGGCTCTCATGGAGTAGGAGAGAGGTTTTTTGTTGTTATCTTTAGGTTCATTTGATCCAGATTGTCGTATGATAGGAGAGAAAGAGGAAAAATATTTACATTATAACTCTCTGGTCTACTCAGCATCCAAGATACATGCATCCTCCACAAGTAGATATATCATATACAGTGCTGAGTTGCAACCCAGTATAGCAAAAATGACTTTCAGCTTTTCCACTGTGGCATTTATAATTAGCTTCTTTAATTCTGTAGGCTGAATTTTAAAATACAAGTTCTGTCTGGCACTTATTTTGTTTTCTTAGGAGATTTAATCTGAATTGATTTACTAGGTTTTAGTTTTGTCTTTTGGCTGACTTAAGTGCTGTTTTGCACGGCTCAAAACCAAAATAAGAAAAAGAGAGAGAGGGATGGGGGGTGGGGGAGGAACTGTTTTACTTGGCCCTAATACCTACCTTAGAGAAAGAAATACTCTCTACCAGTTTAAAGCTGTAAAACTATTTCAGTGTACACATATCCTTTTCTCTGTAATGGGAATTGTGTGCAGTGCTACTCAACAAGCAGTTTTTCATATTTATACCTGAACAGTTTCCCTTGTGCTCCAGCTGCCCTATGAAACAATTCTCTCCGGCTCCTTTCTTTCAAAGCAAGAGTGCAAAGGGCATGCAGATGGAGCCAAGAATGTGACGCACACATGGTCATTATTTTTAACACATAAAAAGTAGTTATTTGGTGCAGATCTCTACTGGTGCCAATGAAAGAGATGGAATGGAACCACTGACATAATACTTTGTCTTTATGGAGCATTTTAAGGCTACACTCACATGAACAGGTTACTCCCTCTGGGGTAGTTACTCCCCTAATAATGCAGGGCAGTCATTACCCAAAGCGCCAGGGAGGCTATGCAGGGAGATGATGATTGTGTGAACAGTTGGGTCGCTAGTACCTTAGTACATATAATTAACCCCCTCTCCGTATTTATAAAAACTGGCAGCAATGGTGGAAACACAGAATACACAGAACCCTGATTAAAGTCAATGAAAGATGAGCCCTTGACTTCAATGGACAGGAGACTGCATCCTTTCTTTGCTTTAAACATTACGTTGGTGTGAACGAAAGCAGAGTTTAGAGGTTATTACTTTAGGAGTAAATACTTGTAGGAACAAGCTTTTCATGTACAAAGTGACATGTTGTTACATGTTACACTAGGTCATGTTTCATGTTGGAAACACACTGATGTAACATGCATTTGAAACCTAGAATCCAGAGACTGAGGTTGCCGCATTGGTCCCAAGTGACAGAGGTGGAGACAAAGTAATTTGAATTATATCTTTTATTGAATCAACTATTGTTGGTGGAAATGTGCTACCTTTGGACTTCACGGAGTCCTTTCTCAGGCAAGGAGGAGTTCTGACTCCTACCTTGGATTCTTTTTATTTCTGGTAATAAATAGAGTCTTTCAAAAGTTCTGACTCCTACTTGCCTGATGAAGGACCGTGTGAGGTCCGAAAGGTCACACATTTCCACCAACAGTAGTTGGTTCAATAAAAGATATAATTCAAACTACTCAGTCTCCAAACCTAGAATCAGCAGCCACATGCCAGCTACTTATTTGCACTGCACGGTACGTCTGAGGGGCATTTGGGTCCACCATCCAGGGCAGGCACCAGCATGTAACTGTTGCAACGTGGATCAAGCTGCTGCTGCTGCGCTCTCCCTGTCCCCACACGATTATCTGGTTTCCTGGGGGCTGCAAGCAGCAGCAGCAGCAGCAGCAGCAGCAGCAAGTCCCTGAGACCAACAGCAGACTACCGTTAATCCTGCCAGTGCCACGATGGTCCCCTCTGGTTTTTAAAAGCTATGACAGATGTTTGTCTACCTTCCAGCTGTGCTTCCAGTAATGACAGGTTCTCAGCTGAGTCCAATGGAATGTAGGTCAGGCACTGATAACCCATTGCCATTCTGGAGCCATGATTCCGGCCCTCGCAGCACTAGCAGAATTTTGCTCTTATTCTGCTGTGGGAAGTATGCTTCCTCATATATGGTAGACAGAGACAAAACTCAAAGTATGTGCAAGTGTAGCCTAGTGGATAAGGGTTGGACCTGGGAAACCAGGGTTCAAATCATATCATAACCATGGGCTGACTACGTGGTCTTGGGCAAGTCCAATGAATGTTAGACCCCTTGTCTCTCCCTCTGTTCCCCTTCCTATGTCTCTCCCCCAGCTCCTGTCGCTCAGATTGTAAGCCCTAGGGGCAGGGACCGTGTCTATTTTATTACTTTGTAAAGTGCCATGTACACTGCTGGCGCTATATAAATGTTTGTTAATAATAATAATAATAATAAGTCCACTACCTCTCAGCTCAGTTCCTCATCTGAAAAATGGGAGTAATAATGACCTACCTCACAGGGTTGTTGTGTGGGTGAACTAGATAAGGACTGAACACTATTAATGCTGAAATCGCTATAGAAGTGATGATAATAATTATAAAACAGCAAATACACACAAGTGAAAAACCACAGGAATACAAAGTAAATATTAACTATATTTCTTCTGAAATCTGTGAAGAACACTAGATTGGGGGAAAGGAAGTGTGATTTGTTTAACACGCACTAGGCAGTGATGATAGTCTGAATCATAACCATGTGTGTGGGGGCGGGGGGTCACGAAGCACAGTAGTTACTTCATTTCAACACTTTCACTTCAATGAATATCTCATTTGTCTCATACTTCAGTTGCTTCATTATGCACACATTATTTCAGGACACAGAAGGCAATTTTTTGAAGACACAGAACACACTTACTGAATAGCACCATCTTCCATTCAGATAATATAAAAAGGGATCTTGAGGTTTCAGCTCAATTGCTTTGTCTAGATGCTCCTGTATGAAAGAAGACAAATGGGGAAAATCAGCTGTTTCTATCTGTCTGGAAGTTATCTTTCAGATCCTTTAAAATATCTAGCAAATCACTAGCTAAACTTTGTGAGATTCTCTCGCATATGAATGTAGTCGTCTGCAGCTTTGTGCTAGAGATCTGCAAATATTTTAATTGGCAAAATCTTTACTTACAGAACAAAACCACAGGCACAATTATTGAACAGTTTTGTATATAATGTTCTAAATACAACATGCTCTGGTACATGATGTAGTACACTGAAAGAAAAACAGCTAGTTGCAAGATCTTAATCAAACAAAATCTAGGCCCTTTCCACATGAGATGTCCCCACCCATCACCACAAAGTTTCACATGTGGAGATGGGTGGAGGCGCCCGTGGGAATACCGTGGGGGATGGGTGGGGGGCGCGCTCCCATGCTACACCCATCTCCACCCATCACCCACGCATGGAGCAATGGGTTCCAATGCCCGATGCTCTGTGGGTGGAGATGGGTGTGCGCCTGTGGGAACGGGTGTGCGCCTGTGGGAACGGGTGCACACCCACTGCGACCGCACACACCCATCCCCCCGCGGCCCATTTGAAATTGTGGGAAGGGCGCAATCTGCTTTTCTGAGAAAGATCCTCACAGGATACTCCAGCTCCTATGGTCAGGTTAGAAACTGGATCAACAAATATTGAATTGTCTGCTAGACTTTCTAGGATTCACTATTGGCTTAAGATTAGGTCACTATTGCCAGGGAGATTCCCTAAACAGGTACTCCTGGATGCCATGGGAGGACAAGAGATCAGATATGGATGATACTTGTCCATTCTAGTCTAGGCAATAGAATTCCCATCATCTTTCAGAGAGGGATAATTGATCAACAACTAAAAGATATTTCTTTACAAGACGACATAGCTAGGTCAGAATGTTACGTTGCGCACCTATGTGTGCCTACATTATGGATGAATGAATGAGGGTACCTGCATATCTTTCCTTGATTAATTATTTTCCCTATAGGGTGATGCTTACAAAACTTAGATTTAATCAGCTAGGTATTCAAGCACAGATAGGAGCCTGGGGGTAAGATTCCCTTTAATGAAAGGCTATGTTCTTGTGATCTGGGTGGTGGTGAAGATCTGATTCACTTTTTGTGAACATGTTCCATGACAAGTGATCTGAGGAAAAGATATCTTTGTTCATTAGTGGAAGAACTTAAGATGTTCACCAATTTGGAAATGATTATCTGGATTTTGAACAACCACTCAGTTAAGGTATTGAATGCCTTAGCTTGTTTTCTATGTATTGTTTGTAATTGGCGAAAGGGCACGCTTAGATAAAGTGGCTGTGCTTCATTGTTATGATATTTATATTGATTGTATTATTTTATTGTACTTATTTTTGGCAGAATGCTGTTAATAAATTAATTAATTCGTTCATAACATCTGTACCATCAATGATTGTTAATTATTATATTATTATTATTATTATAAGCATTTATTTAGCGCCAGCGATGTACCTGGTGCTATATAAACAAACAAGATAGACACGGTCCCTGCCCGAATGTTAAGTTTTGTTTATAATCGATGTATGAAAGCAAAATACTTTATATTGTTAACTGATGTGAACATTTTAAAAAAATATTTGAAAAGGAGGGAAAAAAAGAAAAAAGAGAAAAGAACACCACCTAAACATACCTTAAAAAGATAGCCATTCTTGATTTTATTCTGGATACTTTCAAACTCAGTCATGTAGCCACACATAACTGCAAACCTGAAACAGGAAATGGCAAAAAAAAAGAAAATCTCTGTTTATAATAATTTTAATCCTATTCCTTTGAATCAAGTTATTAAATATTTCAGTAATTTATTCACAAACAGAAAAGTTTTCCTCAACACTGACTGGAACAAAATTTGACTGGAACAAAATCTGGCAGAAAATGTACACTCAGAAAACAGGAGAGCAGGAACAGAAGAGCACATAAAATGTATTATTATTTGTATTATTATTTATTTATATATATAGCACAAGCAATGTGCCTGGCACTGAACAATCATTAGAGACAAATCCCTCCTGCGGGCTGACAGTCTACAAGATGATCATTTATTCATGTGACCATTTTGTATTTATCCCTATTTGAAACAGTCAGATGAATAAATGAATGGCCACCTAATAGGACTGAAAAGGAAGAAGAGAAATTGGAGAGGAGAACACAGGGGAAAACAAGGATACATTAATGAAGCTGAGATGTCTCAAGAGCACACACCTTGCTCCGCAGCCAAACTCATCCACCTTGTCCATCACTTTGACCACGTTCAGCCCCTCCTCTCTGCCCTACACTGGCTCTCTCTATGGGAACGCATTCAGCAAAAGCTCCTGGTCTTCACCTTCAAGGCTCTTCATGGCCTTGCTCCCCTATATCCCTTTGCTCTTCATGGCCTTGCTCCCCCATCTCTCTTGAATCCCACCACACTCCAGCCTGGGAGCTTTGCTCCTCCTCTGCCTCACCCTCACCTACCCATGACCCCCTTGTTCCTCTAAACGTCTTTGCCCCTTCTCCCTTGCTTGCCCCTCATGCCTGGAACACCCTCCCGGGATACATTTGCTCTGTTCCCTCCCACCCAACCTTCAAATCTCTCCTGAAAACCAACCTCTTCCATCAGGCCTTCCCTAGTTTGTCATGAGTGAAACTGCATCCTCTCCCGCTAACTCAGAATCTAGTTCCCTGTAATTAAATGAAGCTCCTGCAACTTTTCAGCCTCATGAATGTACTCATGTCCCTCCCAGCAGTGGTGCACCCTCTAGGATAGCAGGGGCAATGCCCCTCCTGGCCCAGGGCCCCAGGACTCCCCCTGACGCACTGTGCACAGCTGCATACAGCAGCACTTTAAAAAAAAAAAAAAAGCCGCGCTGTGGGAGCCATCTCGAAGAACCTTGTTTAAGAGGTGAAACCTTCAGAAGGTTTCACCTCTTAAGGTTCTTCGAGATGGCTCCACATTGTCACCGGTTGTGTGCGCATGTGCACACAACCGGTGACTCACACACACACACCCCTGAAGGCTTCCTAAGGAAGCCTTCAGAGACAAAAGGGAAAGCATTTTCCCTTTATGCCGAATGGGTGGCTAGAAGCACCGTCCATTCCGCATAAAGTGACCCTGCAATGAAATAATGCCGGCAGGGGGCACTATTTCATTGCAGGGTCTGGGCAGGGGGAAAGTCCATACCCGAGTGCCACACACAGGTGCCCTCATGGACGGGGGAGGCTGGGAGCTGCTGCGCATGCAGCTCATAGCCTCCCCTCCCCCCCTCCCTTCCTCCCTCCCTGTCAAGTCAAACTTGGGAGGGAAGCCTGGGAGGGAGGGGGGAGGGGGAGCCAGATGTGGCAGCTCCCAGGCCCAGATCTGAAGCAGCGCGCGTGGGAGCAGCAGGAAGCTCCTGCTGCTCCCGCACACGCTGCTTCAGGCCCAGGGAGGAGGCAAGAGGACAGATTCAGGAGCAGAGAGGAGCCTGAGCCGGCCCACGGTGAGTAAATTGTGGGGGGCTTGGGGTGGGGGCACACGGGGGGGAGGGGG
>QEPC01014991.1:600163-613312 GCA_003113815.1 Sphenodon punctatus | reverse complement strand
GGGGGGGAGGGGGGGAGGAAGAAGGGGAGGGTTGTGACGGGAGAGGATGGTGACGGGGAGGGTCCAAGTCCATTTCTTGCACCTGGGCCCATTCAAACCTAGCTATGCCCCTGCACTAGATGACCTCTGAGGTCCTCTACAGCCCAACAATTCTTGTTAGATAAATAAATTATAATATTAATAGCACATTAGCTAATCAATTGCATTTGTATATGGCAAAATGTGCAAGCAGAGAAAAAAGAAATGAAAGTGTGAATGGGCAAGCGTTCAGTGCATAGAAATCCCCTGTGTGGATTTATGGAATATACTTTAACGAAAGGCATTCTCAGGGTTCACAGCTGATATAGCTAATTCACTCTTAAAATTGGCCACACATCATAGTCAAGTTCCCCATCTAGTGGCGCATTTAGGAACTGACCAACGTCTTCAGAGCAAAGAGCTCTTAGCAATTTTGAGTGTGATAATCTACTGCATGGCTTTTAAATTCGTGAACAAAATGTTCATATACTGTGTCCATCAAAAAATGATAACAGAAGGTAAAATGTCTGGATAAAGGAAACCAAGAAAACATATGGATCACTCTCCTACACTTAGAATTCTTGTCCCCTGAACAAATTTAATACACAGTGAAAGTCAATGTGCTTTACGTGGGGCTACCCATCGTGATGTTTCAGAGACTGCAGGTAGTGCAGAATGCAGCGACCTGCCTCCTAAAGGGGGCGGGTCGCCGTGAGCACATTACACCAGTGCTCCAAGCTCTGTACTGGCTGCCAATAGCCTTCCGGGCCTGATTCAAGGTGTTGGTGCTTAAAGCCCTACATGGCCTGGGCTCCACCCATCTGCGGGACTGCCTCACACACCCCCGAGCTCTAGATTGGCCCCTGTGGTCTACCAGGAGTGCCTTTCTCGAAGTCCCTCGAGTAGCTCGGGGGTGACGACAGAGGTGGTGGTTGCACATAGGCTGTGGAACTCCCTTCCGGCGGAGGCCCAGGTAGTCCCGGACATCCTCTCCTTCCAACGACAATGCAAGACTTGGCTATTCCACCAGGCTTTCAGTAAGGGAGATGTGTAGGATGGGGGTTTGAGGGTTAGGGTGTGTGTGTGGGGGGGTCTTTTTGCTTATTCTTTTGACATCCCCCATTGTGGATTGTATTGTTTCAGGGTTTTATATATTTTGTATTTATTATATTTATATTGTATTTTTACATTTTTTAATATATATTTGTTAGCCGCCCTGAGCTGCTTTGGCAGGAGGGGGCGGGGTATAAATTTGTAAAAATAAATAAATAAAACAAATTTCCAGCAACATTAATTACTCTATGTTTGCTTTTCCTTTAGGGAGACTACTGAAATGAAGTCAATGATATTCTGACCCATTAAATGAACTTAGACTATGGAGGTACCCAAGTCCTCTTCCCTGTGAAAAAGGGCAGCTCCAAATGTGAACACTCCACTTGCAAATCAGAGGGCACATGTTCTGACCCAATACTTTTAACAGGTATATATTTCTAGATCATTGAATGGGTTACCTCTGGAGCAGCGCCACTGAAGTTATACTGCCTACTACCATGGGGACAAGAGAGCTACATGGCCAAAGAGTGTAAATTTGAATGTGGATTTTCACATGTTAGCAGCAGCAGGGAGTAGCTACCCTGGAGCAAGGGGGTCCAAGCCTCTAAGGAGGGCGGTCCTTTGCAAGTGGCCTGAGCACCGGGTAGGAAATTTTCAAAGTGGGCAGGGGAGGAAGCAGGGCCAACACTTTGCCACTCTAAGGAATCAGGGTTTGAACCAGCTCCGGTAGGGGCTGGCTCGTCAGTGCCACCAGTACACTTTGGCCAGGGCCCAGGGGGTTTGCTGAAGGTCCTACCAGGGCTGTTCAGGCCAAACCCCTCCTTCAGCATTCTTCCAGCTTCCTGGTTGGCAGCTGGCCTGTATATAGAGCCAGCCTGAATCCACAGGAAGTCATTGGTTTCCTGTCTCTTCCCCTTCCTGTTCTTCTCTCATTGGGTGTTTTCTAACATGACAGTGCCGAAGCACTGCCACAGACTCACCCGGTCCAGAGTGGGGCCGACACCGTGGCCGGAATACAGCCAGGCCCCCAAACTAACATGACAGGGGCCTGGCCGCCAGGAAGGGTGGGGAGCTGGGCAGACATGTGTCTTCTGATGTGATGGTGCTGCTGAAGCACTGCCATGGACCTACCTGGTCTGGAATTGAACCAGGACCACGGCCGGAATACAGCCAGGCCCCCAAACTAACATGACAGGAGCCGGGCTGCTGTGGAGGTGGGGAGACTCACAGACGTGTGTCCTGTCTCTTATACACATCTAGATGTGTATAAGAGACAGGCCACAAACTTACCCTCTCTGAAGTGGGGCCACCACTGTGGCCGGGATCCGGCCAGGCCCCTGAACTACTGTGATAGGGGCCTGGCCGCCAGGAAGGGTGGGGAGCTGGGCAGACATGTGTCCACCAGGCCCCACCCCCATGCTGTGCCCAGCGGCCCATCCCCCTCCCTGATGAGTGGTCATGGCAGCCAGTGGCAGCCACCATGGCGCCTAGCCCCCTGGTCACTCCGAACTGTGGGGAGTAAGGTGTGGAATAATGAGGAAGGGACCAGGGATTGCAAATGGAATGGACTGACTGACAGGGAGGAACAGGGATAGGGTGCAGCAGGAAGTAAGTGGGTGGGATGACAGGAGGAATGCCATGACAAACAGGAAGAATGACAAGAGTCTGAGTGAAATAACTGATTCAGAAGAGTGATAGGATACCATGGGGAGCACTCTTATAATTTCACCCAGTTCCCATAGCTGCCTCCCTGTCATTCCACTCCCTGTAGCCTTCCATCCCTGTTATTTATTTCGAGGTGCTTTTATCCCACTCCCTCCTGTCCACATGGCAGCTTCTCTTCTATTTCTTTTTTGTCATTACACACACACACACACACACACACACACACACACGCACACACACTCCTGTTCACTATCAAGAGATACAACTCATCGTATTTCCCAGGACTCTTGGGTCCTCTGTGAGGGGATGGGGATAGTGGGTCAGAGAGGAGAGGGCTGGGCTTCTCCCTGAATATATACCCTTCCCAATACCTCTGCCCTTTGCTGATACATACACTCCCCCCACCTCGCCTGCTCCCCAACATCGTCTATGCATACACGTCACCCATTACTCTGAATTGTCCTCCATAAACACTCCCCCAACACCTGGTTTCCTCCTCCCGATAAAAACATGTCTCTCACTGCCCAACTTTTTGTTTTGTTTACAGAATTCTATTGAGGTTTCCCTCATATACAGTCCTTCCAGTACTCAGTTGTCCCATTCTCCTCAACCCAAATTAAAGGAAAAAGGGGAAGGAGGTGCTGAGCTTCAAGCATAGTATACACAGAGTGGTGAATATCCACTACTCTTCATTGACTTCAAGGGATGGAGGAGTGCACCCCTGTGTGTGTCGTTTTGGGAAGGGGAGAGCTCTGCACCCACGATCCAAGCTTCAGCCAGTTTGACCCAAGGACACTGTTTTTCTGCCATCTGCCCCTCCCTATTTTGTAAATGTTGTTTTAAACAAAAGGTTATATTTCCTTTCTCTTAGTTTTCCTGAGACTCAATGGCATATAAAAGACGTTCCCCTCTCGGCAGCTCCCCACCCCCAGCCTCAATGAACCCCACTGCACCAGCTCCCCAGCAACCCTCATCCCCAACTGAACCCTCCAACGCTAGGTCCCCACCGTGACCCAACTGAACCCTCTGCACCAGCTCCACAGCAACCCTCGACCCCCAACTAAACCCCCCTGCGCCAGCTCCCCACCCTGACCCCAACTGTACCCCCCAGCACTAGCTCCCCACCCCAAACTCAACTGAACCCGGTGCACCAGCTCCCCACCCTTAACTGAACCCCATGCTGGCTCCCGACACCCAACCCCAACTGAACCCCTCGCACTAGCTCCCCACCCAACCTCAACCTCCTCCAGCCCCTAGCCCCAACTGCCTGCCTGCACCTCCAACCCATAAGTTAACCCCTCCTAGTCCACCACCACCCCCCACACACACAACCTGCCTTTCAACCTTCTGGGGTCTGAGATTGAGCACCATCTTCCCTGCTGACCTCTGACAGCCTCTGCTGGGCAGCTGACGCCAATGTGCATGCATGACAGTATGAACTCTTCAACTGACTTATATGGCAAATTAAAAACCTTGTAACTTTAAAACTACCAGACAAATTTTGAAAAATAAAAAAAGCACTAGGGGCACCCTTGAGTTTCCTAACACCATTAGAGTTCACGAAAAATTTCTTTCAAACCAATACAAAATACATCTGAAACAGGAAAAAAACACACCCAATTTTAACTCCGATTTTCAAATTGCTGTAACTTTTTTTGTGTCCAATTTGCATGAAATTTGGAAAGACTATACCCCTCACTCAAGCAATCATCTGTCAAATTTCAGACAAATAGGATAAATGCTGCTGATTTTATAAACAATATAATGTTACTGCATTAAACAGAAGGATGCAAGCTGGCCTATACAGCCGCTCATGCGACTTTATAAATGTTTCTTTTATGGTAAACCAATGGAGATTTTTTTTTTGCAGTTATGCAGTACTTTTTTCCCTGCAGACAGGCCATAGCACCCCAATCATCCCCTGACTTTTCTTTGTCATTTCCTCTCTCTCACACACACAGCTCCTATATATGCAATCCTCTCCACTATGAAGAAGAGCCATAGCATAAGTCCCTCTCCCCCTTCCCCTCTTTTTTGTGTGCAATGCTGTTTTTCTTTGCTGGTTATAACTTGAGTACGTTCAAACGTCTATAGGAAATTAATAAACAGATTGGGACGGGACCCAACATTTACAAAGCTGTTCATGCAAACTTTGGGGATGGCTATTTGTTGTTCAGAATGATCCTCCTTCCAATGAATGTTGCTGGATACTCTTTTTCCAATTTCTGCCAGCAGAATGCGTCTGAGGCTGCTTATGCTGCCTTCCAATGTTCACAGCCTCTAACACATTCTTATGGTTTATGCAATTGCAGAACTATATACCATTCCCTTGTAGAGTTAGTATCAGCTCTGTGGTGTGAGAAACTGGCTAGAATTATCCTTACTTTTCTGTTACATTCTTTTGTATAGATAAAACGAGATAAAACTATATCCTTTCCTTATGTAGAACCTCCCATATCCAAACCACCCAAGGAACATACTTTTTGTCTGGATTAGAGAGGTGTTTGCCTACGGGAGGGGTATAAAGTATGTCCTAATCCAGTTAAGAGAAATCAGGCTGTATTTGTTTATGTATTGTTTAGTGTATAAAAGTATACCTGATAATCAAATCTTTGGCTCTATTTAAAACAACAGTATGGTGCTCCTGTCCCTATGTTTGTGAAAGCCTGAAGATTGAGGGGTTAGAAATCTGCAGAGCTGCCAAGGTTCAAAGTGGAGTGCTGGCTTTTTCCTTAGTTGGAATGCAACTGACTACGCTGTGGAAATTGGCAGCAACATTCATTTTTGTTTTTAAAAAACACAAGATAATAATAAAACTGAAGTCCATGGAAATGTTAACTACACAAGCCTGTTGTTTCTGACACTAGCAAATGCACTGGAAACAAGTCAGCAAAAACGTAGACAAAATAAATTTGAAAATTTTGTAGTACAGAAACATTTCAAAGAGTACATTAAATCACAATGTAAAAAAAAAAGAATCAAGAGTATACATTATTAATTATCACCCTGTATTCTGGTATTTGCATTCAAGGTTATAATTCCTACAACAATTTGTACACACAAAATATTAACAGAATCTTAGGGATCCTGTGTACCACAGAATCATGCCCCAGCAACTAAATTTAATTTTTAAAAATATATTTGTTTTGAGATCTGTCATTTAAAATGTTCATTGAATATAAATCATGAAGGTTTTTTTGTATTTCTAAAGTCACTGAATAATTAACCATCACCCCCTAAGGTTTACATGAATTGATCTGTAACTGTCAGGTTTGTGGTTTGAGTAAATAGTTTGTGGATCACAGCCATAGACATTTGAAAAAAAGTTACTACCAGCAGTCAGACACAGCATGGCACGTACTTCGCTTGCTACTTGCTACAAAAAGCTTACTATGGTTCCTCTTTACAAAGAGCTGAACATTAATGTTACATGTTGCCATCAATGCTTAGCAGTTTAAAATACACATAGGCCTTTTTATATGGACGTCGCCCACCCACAAACACCCATAAACACCCATCAGATGGGTGTGAGTGTGCCTGCATTAACGCCCACAAGTGGGTGGGTGCGCGTGCACGACCCACCCACCAACACCCACGGAGCAGCCGGGAAGGAGCCGACATGCTCTGTGGGTGGAGATGGATGTTCAACACCCACCCATTAATGTAAACACCAAAACACCCACACCCACGGGAAGGAGGTCCATTGAGACCACAGAGAGATGGCTAGAGAGGCCACACAGGTGCCCCCAAGCAGACACGCCCACCCGGGGAGATGCCGGACGCCCGTCCAGGACTCATTAAAGGAGAACTGAATCATGACATGGGTGCGCTGGCTCCCAAAATGTCAGGACGGAAAGCATCTGTCGCGACACGTGCAGGATGGGCCAGGGTAAGCAGAGGGACCCAGGGATGCCCAGGGGAGGGGGGCCGGCCCAACGGGCTGGGGGGGAAGAGGAGGTGGGAAGGACAGCTGTCCCGTCACAGCACACCTGTCCCGTCACAGGGCCAGTGGCAAACCGCCGTGACCGCATCCCTCCACCCCACCACAGCCACGGGGCATGGGGAAGGGAGTGCAACGGACAGCAAGGTAAGAGCGAGGGTACCCCAGGAACTCAGGGAGGGGGGCTTGCACGCCAATACCAGAACCCATCCCAAGGGAACACAGGGCAGGCAGCTGACAGCTAATGGTTCCCACCCCCAAGAGAGCACCCAGACACAGGAGCAACACACCACCAGGGAGACGGCCGAGGAGGGCCTCCGTGACAGTCAGGTAAGCGATCTGTGCCCCTGGGGGGGTGGGGAAGGATCCCCCAAATGGAGCAGAGGGGGGTTGTGGGGCAGATGCTAACCCCTCTGCAATACCCCCAACAGGAGATGACCAGCTCCACTGTCACCACAGCTACCGGGCAGGCCCCAAACTGCCAAACCAGATGGCCCCCCACATGTGGTACCCAAAAGGGGGAGCCCTGGTTGAGGAAGGAGACATGGGACTTTATATGCGTGATAGGGGGTCAAAAAGGTCCAGCACGACCTGGTGCACAGCTACAAGACCAGACAGGTCTATGAAGCCATTGCCCAGGAGATGCAATGGCAGGGGTACAATAGCGATGTCACCCAGCGCATGCAGCAGGCAAAGGACTTGAGGTCCGTATACAAGTATATCAAGGACAACAATCGCAAGTCCGGCCGTGCCATGCATACAATGGAGTGCCACGATGAGCTGGACCGCTTTCTCTGCATGGATGGGGATATAGTCACCTCCTGCTTACATGGCACCACCTTCACCAGGGGCAGATGGAGGGCCCTGACAACGCCCCCCTGCCTGATGCCCCGGAGCAGGGGGAGACCGCTGCCCCTGGCGAGGCCAGCCAGGATGGGGAGGGAACAGCCCCATCACAGAGGGGGAGGAGGCAGCCCGGGGACCCTCACACACAAACATCACCCTCCACGTGCGCCCACAAAGCGACAGGCCACGGGGATGGGGGGTGCATGCGGAGTGGATAGAGACCTGGGATGCCTCCCAGGATGCGGAGGAGGATGATCCAGGTAGAAACACAACCAGGGCCTGGGGGAGTGCTGGGGGGAGCCATAGCTGGGCAGCAGGGATTGACTGATGGGGCAACATTCCCATTACAGCTCAAGGTGTGCTGGAGGTTTACAAGGAGGAGGTCGTGGAGGAGGAGGTGGTCAAGGAGGAACTGGAAGCACCCCTGAGACCCAGGCACCAGGACAACGATGGTAGACCACAATGCGAATGGGACAGGTTGTGGGCAGTGCCGGGCCGATGGGGTAGCAGGCCAGCCACAGGGGTAGCCCCTAGAGCAAACCATTCCCTATGCATGAAAGGGAAGAGCTGGTGCTAGGGTTGAAGCGGCAAGCCGCTGTGGTAACTTTTTCCGATGGAAAAAGCTCTTCCGCAATGAGCGGCATGATGCGATAGAGACGTTCATTCCGCTACTTTCATTCCGCTAATTCCGCCGTTCCACTACTTTCATTCCGCTACTTCTAAAGACTGAAAATAGCGGAATAATGTTTTTTCCGACAGTTTCTATCTTCCGCAATTTCCACCAGCACTGCAAAGTAGTGAAAAATGCTTGTTCCGACAGTTTCCGCGATTGTTCTGACAGTTTCCACAATTATTCTGACAGTTTCCGAATTAGCGGAATGCTGGCGGAAAGAGCTGCGGAATGTCAGGGGCATTTCTGAAATGGCGGAATGAAATAGCAGAACGGAAATAGGAGTTACCGCTTCAGCCCTAGCTGGTGCCCATCACAGTTGGGTAACTTAGCCACACGGGTAACATCCCCTGACAGGAATGCAGATGGGGGGGTGACAAGGGAGGCAGGACCATGAGACATGCCCACAAGGAGGTGCTGGGACAACATGGCCCCAGGTGAAGGTGCTTCCATATGGGGCACGCACAGTGGTCCGACAGAGGGGACGGGAATATGGGGACCCCACCCGATCAGTCACAAGCAGCATAAGGACAGACAGGGTAGGGGGGCAAGTATCCCCTGTGGAAACACGGATGCACTGTTAGGGGTACAGGGTATGGACATGGTAAGCAACACACCCCAACAGGGTCTCATGTCGCCCACAGATGAGCGCCCCGGTCCTGTGAGGGCAGCTGCTGCCAGAAGCACTGAGAGGAATTGGGAGATGCGGGCCCGGAACTGGAGGAGGAGAGAAGACCTGGGGAGGGAACTGTTGGAGGAAACCAGAAGGTTAGCCGAAGTGCACTCCGAGGAGCTAGCCCTTACCAGGGAGGTGCAACGAGGGTAGTGGGATAGGAACCGGGACATATTGGCAGCCATGCTCAACCAGTCCCGCACCAATCACCTGTAGAATAGGCACCAGACTGCCACCTTCCACCGTGAAATGTGGCTCGACAGAGCCGAGAGGGCGAGGGGCCGTATCGCGATGGAGGGAACCGCCGCATGGGCCCTTGACCTCATAGGGGAGGCTGTGGGGCTCCTGCGGAGAGAACCCCAGCATGATATGGGCCCTCCAGGCCCCACGCCCAGACACTGCAACTGGCACACATATGTACTCTGGCGGATCGTACTGTGTGCCCATCGATTGGTGCAGTACTGTGGCTGTGTTCTGCGCACCTGATGGGGATCCCCCCCTCGCTGGCCCGCCGCCACATTCTCCCCCCCCCGCATGCACAGACCGCTTGACCACCTGGGGGCTGGGGCCACAGCAAACCTCCAGTGTGGGTCTGGAGGCCTCCCTCGCCTCCCGTGCCATGCCAGCGTGCAATCGCTGGGCAGGATGCCTCCACACCAGCCATGCTTCTGTCACATCGAGTGAAGGCCACGGAAGCGTGCATCTGTGTTCTATCAAGATATGCTGCACAGAGTGCCTCATTAGCTCACAGTTACGGGCAGCTGTGGCCTTGGTGATCTGTCATCGCTAGCGCTGGAATGCTCCCTCCTGGATGTGCATATGCGTTCCTGGGGATTCCGCAGGGGCCTCTTCGCCTGGGAGGGTCTTGTCCCGAGGCAGATGTTTCAGGGGTGCCCTCCGGCCTCTCCCTGAGCTGGGCGTCCCAAACGGCCGCTCCGTCGCAATGTCTTAGCCGTGCCTGCGCCGTGGCCTGCCTCTCCCTGGGCATCGCTGCTGAGCCCCACAGTACTGTGTGACACTGTGGTCAGATGCCCCGTCTAACAGACCTCATAGCTGTTTCTGGACACCCCCGCCCCCATCCCTGTAGTGTTAAATGAGTTCCTCCATCCCTCTTGGAGTGGGTGCAATGGTGGGCCTGAGTGATGGTTGGGTGGAACGCCCAAGGGCCTGTGCTCACCCATTCACCGGCCTCTGTTCGCCTGTACCCTCCCTTTCACCCCATCTGTGATCAAGATCTTGGCTGTGACTGTACCTCCTAGCGAGCTTATGTGTCAGTCTGCCGCTTCAATTGCCCCTCCCATGGCTGTGGCCATTTCCATGTGCAGTTGTCAGTGTGATCGGGGTCCGGGGGGTTCCTGGTCAGGATCACCGGGGCTGTCTGGTAGCAACCTGTGATGCGTAATGCATTCCCATGGGGGCTCCTTGATGGATCAGGGGTTCAGCCTGTTGGGTGTGGGGGAGACCCACCGCATCCTGTTCTGAGCCCTGCCCTTCATATGCTTGTGGCTACCTGGTGTCCTGCGACCCTGTGCAGGCACCCGTGCTCTGGGCCCCTGACATTCCCTGTGGAGTTGTTGTCAACCACCGAGGTGGATTGGCTGGCCTGTCATGGTGTGAGTTTGGCACTCATGTGCAGGTGCTGTCCCATGGCGGTGCTGTCTGTTGTGCCCCATTGCGGAGGGGGGGGGGCTGCGGGTGCCGACCCCTCCCCAGCAGTTAGAGTTGCCCTGGCACACACATAACGGGCTGTCAGGCAGGGGATACCCATAGGTTGGGCTCCTTGCCGGGGCCACACCACCTTCCCTGTCACCTCGTTGGTTCCCACCATCTGCACTGTTGGTGATGGATGGACGGCAGGGGAGACAGGCGTCTGACTGTGAGTGTGGTCCATTTACGGGTCATCTGCTGTCCACCCATGTTCCCCCTTGATCAGAGCAGGTGGGGTGCTGGCATGGGTTCACAATGGGTCCATGTGTGGGTTGTGCGTGATGTGTGCTTACTGACCCCTGCTGACCCATACCTTTTCTGTGCACCCTATCCCCTTCTCGCTACTCTGGTTGTCTTCCTGGCTGTTCTCCGCCTGGCACAGATGGCTGGTCAGCTCCAGCGTGTGGCCTCGGAGCTCTGTGCTGGGGCGCAGGTCTACGAAGAGATAAGTGAGTGTGCTGCATGTGGGCGGGACCCGCTCCCCGGGTGTCTGTTCTGTGTTCCACGTTGTTGGGGCCCTTGTCCCATCCTGATAGCACCTTCCCTCTCTCCCTTAGTGCAGCCAATGATTGTGGAGTGGGCAAGGGAGCAGGAGGAGGTTGTGCAGATGCTGCTGCACTTCCTGGAGAGGGTGCACTGGCTTGACCGCACCCAGGTGGATTGTTGGAACCGGGTACGGGGTCAGCGTCCCTATTGAGGGCGGGGACCCGCCCCACCGACCAGCTCTCTGTGCTGCCTCCTCACCTCCCTTGATCCTTATGCCTGTCCCACCCTGTTCCCCCTCTGTATTAAAGTTGCTTTGGTTTCCCTGACCTGGGGTTCCTGTGGCCTCTCAGCTGCCTGTCTTGGCTTCCTTCTGTCCCCCTCCGGACCAGTCTCGTTCCCCACCCTTTCCCTGTGGTCGCTTGGGCCAGGGTTCTAGACCCTTGGCTGCTGTCCTGGTGCCTTGCCCCCTCCCTGTCCTTTCGATGGTTCCCTCCTTCACCCACGCACATCAGTTGTTGGTGTATGGAGAGCTGCGGCAGCTTTGGTGGTGGTTGGTGTGGTCTGGGGACACCCCTCCTGCTGTTCCCTGCCAGCCCGGCTATACAGTGGGCTTCCATCCCTGCCACCATGACCACCTGTGTCCCATTCCCGGCTCGTTTTCTGGGGGCCTTGGGATGGTGTGTGTGGGCCCTCTGCCGGGGGGCTGGGTGTTTGTGTTGTGGTCCCCTGCTGCCTTGGGCCTCTGCCTTCCTCCCCTGTGCCCCTTCCCGCCCCACCCCCCCGGGGTCCCCCTGCATCCTTGGCCATGCAGCCCTTCCCTGTGTGGTTGTGGTCAGGGTTGTGTGTGTGTGGGTTGTGCTTTGTAGGGGGTCCATGGAGCCCGGCTGTCTGGCCTCTGTCACGGGCCTGACCGGGGTCTGCTACTGTGTGTCTCCTGTCATCCCTGCTCCCTCCTACCCTGCCCGCACAGGGTCTGGCAGTTCAGGGGCGGAGTTGCATGCCGCAGCTTTATCTGCCCTCAGTCCATCATGTTGTCTCGTCACTGTGCTGGGCAGGGCTTCTCCACCGTTCGGTGTCTCGACTGTCTGTGCAAATGTCATGGGTGTGTGCTTGGTGTTTCCTGGGGTGAGTGTATGGCCGATGGGTGTGTGCCGGCCCCTCCCCTTCCATCCCAAAACCCCCCCACGGTGCCATCTGTGTAAACGTCTCCCGGCTCGGCGCCACCGGATGTTCGCTGGGTGTGCTCACCCACCCATCTCCACCCACCGGGGCCGGGGCGGCGGCTGTGTAAAAAAGGCCTTAATCAAATAATCTAACAGTTTTACAATCTGACTGGAACCATATAATAAAATATGATTATCCATTTGTTGAAGCCTGTCACTTTAAGATTATTACCAATTACTAGGGGTGGGAATTCCGGATCTACCGGTATCCAATAATGCCGGTATCGGGCGTACCGGCATTACCGGATTCAGCCCGGTAATCCGGACCCGGTACCGGATTTCTGTGTACCGTTTTTTTTTACATTGCAGCCATTTAAAAATGGCTGCAATGTAAAAAAAATTAAAGCCCCAGTAAAACAGTTTTTTTTTTAAAAAAACCTCCCCGAGTCCAGGCTGCGCGGGTGGAAGGGGGGACACCCCCCACCCACCCTGCCCAGCCTGGCTTTTTGTTTTAAAAAAGAAAAGAGACGGCGAGCCAGGCGAGCCCCCCCCCAGCACCAGCGGCCGCGGCATCCCCGCAGCCGCAGGTAAGTATGACCCGATCCCTGGGGGGGGTGGGGGTGTTTAACACCCCCACCCCCCCAGGGATCACCCCTACACTCAGTGCGCTTGCCGCTTGCCGCTTACCTTTGGGAGCTCCGGCGGCGGCGGGCGATCCGGCGGCCTCAGCGCCGGCTGTGGCTGCCGGCGTCAGGACATTCTAGGCCTTCCGGTGAAACCTGGAAGTTCACCGGAAGGCCTACAGCGTCCTGACGCCGGCAGCCACAGCCGGCGCTGAGGCCGCCGGACCGCCCGCCGCCGCCGGAGCTCCCAAAGGTAAGTGAAGCGGCGCACTGAGCCTTTAGTAGGGGTGATCCCTGGAGGGGGT
>QEPC01014991.1:567008-589612 GCA_003113815.1 Sphenodon punctatus | reverse complement strand
GGCTCGATCACCAGCGTTTGTTTCTAGCCCTGTGTCGGGCTTTTATTCCCCAGCGGGGGGCGTTGGCTGAGTCGCACTGAGCGACGCAGCGTCGGGGGCGTGGTCCCCTCGGGCGTGGCTCCGCCCTCTGCGCGCTGGTCGGAAGGCGGCCCTGCCGCTTCCTGGGGTTTGTTTGAGCGGCTTTCTGGCGGGGGTTCCTTATTGCGGGGAGGACGATTCTCCCGCTGGCGGGGGGTGGGCTGAGGTGGCGGCGGGTCTGCCGCCCTGGGGGAGTCCTCGGGCCCCGGCAGGGGTGGTGTGGCGGCGCTGGTGGGGGCTGGGTTCCTGACAGTCAGATAAAACCTAGCCTTGCATGAATTCTAGTTCCAACATTTCACAGAGTGAAACTGGGATGCTCCTAGTGCATACAACCTTAGATAGGACTGTGAAAATAACATTACTTGGTACATTTGCTCTTTAGTACCTTTTCCTCCTTCTCAAGTAACAACTTGAAGCTCTCCCTTTTGTCGAAATCTGAACCATGACGCAAACTGTCCGCCCGCTGTAGAATATTAAATAATTCTGTTTTCTCTTCTGGTGTCAAAGCATCAGTAGATGAGCTAATCCTTTCTTCTTCAGATTCCCCTTCTGTATCAGTGTGAGCTGTAACATAGCTGAAATTGTAGAAACAATAATTACCTCTTCTAAAATCATTGACAATCATCAACTTATTCATATCAGCAAGCAATTTGTGCCAATTTTTGTTTAATAGCCAACTGAAAATACTTGGAGCTAGACAGTATACAGGAGCTAGGATTAAAAAGTAATTTAAAAATGGAATTACAAGTTACTGCACAATATTGCAAACTGCAGGGTTAACAGCTTTTCAGGGATACATTAAAAACACTCTCCAAGGTTTAAGCGTGTTTGATTTACCTCTCAATCTCTCAAGGTCCAAGTGTTTCCATTAATGACAACCAGCAGAAATATCATCTGCTGCCAACAAAAATACTTCCATTTATTTATTTTTTTACAGCAAGAACATGGCCTTTTCAAGGTTGAAAAAACCAAACAAAGAATCGAGACTATCATCATGCAAACAAGAATGAAAATGTCAGGAAGCACTTAAGTTACTGATCATTGTCGTCATCAGAGAACTCCCAGGGCCATTCTATAAATGCAAAAGTACCAAACACTGAAACTGATGTCAGGCTATACAAAATGTTTTTCCAGAAGCTTACCTGAATATATCAATGTATATAGCAAATAATTCCAAGGTGCTGGTACTGACATTTAAAGCCCTTAACGGCTTGGGCCCTGACTACCTGCGGGACCGTCTCAGGCCTCGAGTCACATCGCGGCCCCTGCGGTTGAACGGGGACGCCCGACTCAAAGTCCCCCAGGTTTCTCGGGTGGCAATGATGAGGAGAGCATTCTTGGTGGCTGCACCTTGGCTGTGGAACTCCCTCCTGATAGAGGCCCACCTGGCCCCAGACTTCCCCTCTTTCCAGAGACGGTGTAAGACTTGACTGTTCCACTGGGCCTTTGGGGAGGGAGATGAGTAGGGTGGTGGTGAGGATTGGGGGAGGGGGGATGTAGTATGTTTGTTTTTAGGACTTTTATTTAATTTTCTATGTTTATGAATGTTTTATTTTGATGGTCTGTCTCTGTTGTGAGATGCCCCGAGCTGCTCTGTGCGGGGTATGAGACCAAAGAATAAATGAATAAATAAATAAATAAATAGTCTTGCAGCTGAGCAGTATTTTTGTTGTGGAGGTTATACCAGCAAATAAACTTCATCATGAACAAAACCTCCTCCTACAGCTACATCCCATTGGTAAAAACAGCAGTTCCCAAACACTTTACCCGTGAGATCCCATTTTGAGACTTAACTATAATTCCATGAGCCAGACAGCAATAAAGGCATAGCAAATAATAATTGGCATTACTAGGGTTTCCACCTGGAAAATCTATTTACAACCCTGCAAGGGCCAAAAATTTGGGCCTGAGCCTGACTACATTGGGCCTGACTCGAACGTGAGCCCAGTGTGTCTGGGTGGCTCTGCCCTCACCATGGAGATCCATGATGTCACAGCACTCGATAAGTGGTGGGGCTATGTCAGAAAGACAGGGATAAAGCATCTTCACTACTTTCCAATATGGCCACACCCATTATGGAACACAGTGACACTACAGCTCCAGGGAAGCGGGGTCTCCCGCAGCAGGGGAGTCAGGAGACAAGGGTGTTAATAAACGAGATAGTAGCCCACACCAGGTTGGTGTCCACCTACCTGTTTATTAGGTGTTTACCCCCACCAGCCACAAGGCCACCACCCACCAGAAATGCAGTCCCTACTCACAGAGGGGTCTCAGAGCATGCAGAGCCCACCAAGTGGGCAAATGCAGGCGGTGTGCCCACATGTCTGTGTCCCACGTATTGTAAAACGTGAGCACGTCACAACAGTACACACTTCAGGGTAAACAAGGTTACCCCTCACACCCTTGCCTCTTTTTGGCATTTTCTTATATATAAATATATTAAAAAGAATAAAGCACAAGGGGAAATGCTTCATCAGCAAATGGACTAAACAACACAACTCATAATGACTGCAGAAAATAAATGTACTAAAGACATGCCAATCAGAAAGATTATTTGCACAGGAAAATGTGTATGATGAAAGTACTGAAGCACAAAGAAGTTTTGTTTTTATGCAAAGTAGGTTTAGGGGACATAATGTCTTACTGTTGGGAGCTAGAAGCGGACAACAGGGAATGGACTGCTTTGTGATGGACTGCAGATCTTTGTGATCTGATTGGGTACTTCTCCCAAGCGACCGAGATTGGCCACTGTCAGAGACACAATGCTGAGCTTGTGCACTATTCGTCTGCCCCAGTATGGCACTACTTATGTACCAACCTAGGGTATGAAAAACCAGTATGGGCAGTGCATGTTTCAGCCATCTCTTAATAATAATGTATCCATAGGACTAACACCATCCTTGGTTTTAAATGGCTGCATTAAAACTAAAATCCCTATTGTACACACATACCTCACTCTAGGCAGACAAGACCTGTTAATGATATATTTTCTTGTCCTTTTACTTCCACACAGTGATATGTTATTCTAATTGGATTGTCTTTTCCAGCTTCCATATTACACAGAATAATAAATCAAGATTCTTTCACAAAGCCCCAACTCCTCTGCCATTCACTGCTTCAGATCAGAGCTCACAACCCTTGAAATCAACAGGTTGGCAATGGTCTCGGCACTACTGTAAATTAATCTCTTCAAAGAGCTCTCACATGGGGTATAGATAACTTTTTCCAGAGCACTAAAGATTTTGCGTGCTGGATGCCTCAAACTGGATGCCTTCCCTCTGAGTGATAATGTACATTAAAGTAACAGAAGGTACTGGCACTTGAGTCAGGAAACATACATATTAGAGGAATGCACCTGTGTCTGCTCTGCTCCAAGTGCTGTCCATGCTGAGCTATGTTCAGGGACCTGTGATCACTACATTTCCCCCATGGGCAGCAAAGGAGAAAATGCAGAGAGCACAGCTTCCTGGTGGTTTACCAAAATAAGGCATAAAGCCCCAACTCCTCTGCCTTTCCAGAGCCCACAACCCTTGGAATCGCCAGGTTGGCAGTGTAAATTCATTTCTTCAAAGAGCTCTCACTTGGGGTATAGATAACTTGGAGGTGCTTGGTTTTGTTACTGGCCTTTGCTGCATCAAGGAAGGTGCTGTTACCCTCAGACTTGACATATGCAAGATATGTTTAACATATTGGCTATAGTCTGGACATATTGGCTTTAGTTTGGACATAAAGGCCTGGACATAATTGGTCTTCTGATAGCTTTTCCCCTGCTTCACTTTTAACATTGTTAGTGAAGTTTTAGGAAAATATCAGTAAGTTCACATTTAGGGAAGTAGAGGCACACAGCCAATGAAACATCCCTGTTGCACAAATGGCTTGCAAGATTTAGGTTTAAAGTAGCTTAAAAACAGAATATTTCATGGGAGAAGGTAATGACTTTAGTTCCCCAATATCTTAACCACAAATGTTGTCACACATTTATAATTTTATGTGTGCGTCAATCCTTTTTAACCATGCTATTGGCAGTTATTAATATATGAATTACTTAGCCTGAGTGTGATGTCAAGTTTTCTTATAAAAGTTTAAGTCACCAAGGAAATGTTACCTTAGACGCCATGAACCCTCTCATGGTGCTCTTTGGTCACCGTGGTGATCCTCTGGTCACAAGACCTTTTCCTATCTTCCTTGAGCTTGTATGCCTGGGTAACTATGCTAGTTTTAAGTTTATTACTTTAACTTTTGTACTTTTAATACTTAGAACAATCTTAAGTTTTAACTTTAATTATAAGTATGTAACGTGTACCTTTGAAATACTTTTATAAACCACCTATCAAGGTCTTACTCTGTTTTGGAGTTTTGTCCCATAGAAAATGCTTTTACTATGTTTTCATAAATATTTTCAATTATATTCTTATTACTAATTATGTCTCTCTCTTCATTTATTTAGTCATTTCAATCTCTCTGGGTAATTCCAAAATTTATTTTATTTATTTATTTATTTTATAAATTTGTACCCCGCCCCTCCTGCGAACAGCCCGGGGCGGCTTCCAAAGATAAAATACAATACAATAAAATACAATTTTAAATCATCAATAGCAATATAAATTAATTAAAACAGGGCTCAGGGCCTTCATAATACATAATAACTAATAAATAATAAATCAGGTTATGCTAGGCATAAACAAACTGAGAAATTCCTTTGGGTCCCTAGCAATTACAGCAGTCTGCCTTACGATGCCACGTCATCCTACTGGGAAGCAGCCCAGGTTGTGAACACAGCAAAACAAGTTTCTTCTACGCCCTCACTGGACACCACAGCTCACAACACACATCTGCTGGCCATGGCAATCTCTGGCAGCGGACAGCTTCCAATGTGCATGTATGAGCAGCAGCAATGTCTGGTGGGAGTTTTCATCACAATTGTACATATGCTGGCCGCATCCCCCCCACCCCACCCCAAGAGATCATGGCTGCTACTGGCACATTGCAGCCCACCCAGTATGTGTGCATTATGGGCTGCAACACCAGTTGGAACCTGGAAGCTAAGGGATGGGTGAGGGGCCTTCAAACTGTTCCTGAGCTCCCAATAGCTTAGTGCCACCTCTGTCTGTCATAATGCTGGCAGAACCAATCAGGATTCATCATTTTTACAGCTGCACAAAAGATGTGCTAAGCTCCATACATAAACATGGTCCTTGCGTTTCAAGGCATTCAACCTGCACACATCGACAGCCCACCCAAATTGACAGGACTACTAGCCTCAAGCTGTTTAATGCCAGTGCCCTTGATGCGAGACGGTTTGAGGACTGAGTAGCTGGGCATGAATTAGACACATGCATAAATGTTTGCAGAACTCAAGAACAACAATGTGTGAAAATATCAGAGGAAAAGGAGAAGAACAGGATAAAATGTAACATGTTTATAGCACAGAAATATGCACTGACTTAGTTTAGGAAGATGGATTGCCTATCTTTTCATTTAGAAATTCTTGTTTGGTTTTTCTTTAATTGTGATCAACTTACTTCTTACAGGCATCACAGAAAAGGGAGAATTGAGATGGGCTATGAACAACAAGGCCACTTACTGCATTGACTGGGGTACATCTGGATTTGTGATGACAAAGGGGTACTACAATGAGAAAGTAAACAAATGAGTAAAAATAGTGCAACTCCTTGGAAGCAATTATGCAGGGACCCAAAGAATGACAAAGGCTGTAGTCCTGAGCCCATAGAAGACAATGGCAAATCTCCCATTGATTTGAATAGGTCAGGATTGCACGCTATGTCCTCAGATTTAGCATTAGGACCACCTGGACACATGACACTCCCATTCTGTGAGTTCTCTGCAGAATCTTGTCACTCAAAGGTAATCTTAAAGTAGCTGCTTCACTGCAGGCCTCCAAGACAAACCAGGGCCAGATCTCATCCCCTGCTGGGGCTAATGGCATGGAGAGTGAAGTTCTTCCAGATGCTTAAAAACTAGAACTGTAATGAATACATACAAAATGCAAATGGACTGTGTTTTACTGAACATACGTTTATAATTTTATATATATATATATATATATATATATATATGATGTATATTATTACAAATCACATGCTTATTTGCTCTAAGCATAAAATCTTTTAATCCACTCACCCTCCTTCACTTTCCGCCTCCTCAGAACTGGTGTTTTCTGTTGCACCCTGTGATGTCTCAGCTCTTCTCTTCCTTGTCGCTCTGTGGACAGGGCTAATCCTACGAACACCAGTCTTCTCTTGCAGTTCATCTCGAACAAGCTCCTCCAATTTTGGAATAGCTTCTTTAAGAAACTTCACCTCCCTTTTAAGTTCTTCCACACTTATTAGCAAGCCGTTCAGCTTTTCCAGTATCTGAAGTTGTCTTCCTTGAAACACCGTTACTGTTCCTTGTTCGTTAGGAGCCTCATTTTGCAAATCTACAGGATTAAACCTGCTCCCTAAATTCAGAAATTTAGACAAATTTGTGACTGTACCAGGCTTTCGAATCTTGTGATACCAAAGTAGCACCAAGCTTATTCCAGCAGCTCCTGCCATTATACCCAAGACTAGTCTTTTGTTTTCAGAGTGGGACATGTCTCCGGTTTCTGAAATTATAAACAAAATAGAAGAGAGCTGATTTTTCAATCTGCTTGAAATACTATCCCTTCAACCAGTATGTTAACCACATAATCAGCACGACTCTTAGTGCCAAAGGAAGTTCCATTCACTACAATGGGACTTGAACAGGTGCTAAGGGTGTGTTCTAATGATTCGTTTTTCTGGATTGACTACATACTAAAACACTTTATTCACCCTGTTGTTCTCATTATCAGGGAGGTTTAGAAGATGGTTGGAGTACTTTGTCCCTCATGGTCCAACTCCCGGGTGTTTTGAGACACGACGTAGATAAGACCCCAATAACGGAGGTCTTATCTACGCCGAGTCTCAAAACACCCAGGTGTTGTGCGGTGCCACTGTTTCTAATGGTGCCTGGGTGACTTCCAGTTTAAAGAGGTGCGTCTAAAATCCCCTCCCTTCGCTGGTGGGGGTTTCCCAGCACCGCAGCTTTAAACTGCGGGATTAAAGAGGCCCTAAGGGTATTTATAAATGCTGGAGTCCATGTTAGGTCTGTGCAGCCCCCACTCACATGTTTCAGCATATAGAGCTAATAAACAGGCTCTGTGAGCATTTCACACACTGGTAGCAGCCACCACCAGTGGCACGCTTCCCTCTTCCCGGTCCTGGCTGTGATGGAAAGGAGGGTCATCGTCAGAGAAGGCTTCTTCCCTGGCCATGACTCCCCTTTCCATCAGAAGCAGCGCTGGGATGCTCTCCCAACTGACAGGTGGCTTCTAGAGGAGAGAGCAATCGCACTCTGAGGCAGCTGCTAGAGAAGAAAGCAGTCATGCTCTCTCAGCTGAGAGGTGGCTGTGAGAGAAGTAATGCAGAGGGTGCAGGAAAGACCTTCTCCAGAGGACTGATGCCTACACTCCTCTCTCCATTTGGGAAAGGTTCCTAGGGGAGTGAGAAAGGGGCAAGGCTCCTCTGGAGGATCCTTGGGGCTCTCTCACTCCCCTCGGTTCCTTTCTCAAACGGAGCGCAGAAGCCCTGTGAATTTTCCGGAGGAGCCTTGCCCCTTACTCCCTTTCCCAAACAGAGAGAGGAGTGCAGGAGCAAATCCTGTGGAGAAGATCCTTCCTACACCCCCTGCCTCACTCTCTTATCTTCTCTTGCAGCCTCCTCTCAGCTGAGAGCGTGCAATCACTTTCTCCTCTAGCCACGGGCGTAGCAAGGTTGCGATGGGCCCAGGTGCAAGAAATGGACTTGGTCCCCCATCACCATTCTCTCCCGTTTCACATCTGCTTCGCTTCTTCCCTTCCCTCCAAGCCCCTCACACTCAACCTCCCTGCCCCCCAACCTCCCACACACACACACATCCTCCCTGCTTCCACCCAGCCCCGACTCGTACTGCTGCCACCTCTTGCTCCATCCCCCGTGCTGCAAGTTCTGCAGTGTGCAGGGCATTTCTGTTTTTGGTGCTTCCTTCCATTAACTTAATCAGGAGGCTTATGGAAAATACATGTTGCAGGGCTGCACTGAAACTAATGCAGCCCTGCAACATGTAACATGCTGCAGGGCTGAATTGGTTCCATTGTAGCCCTCCAACATGTATTTTTCATAAGCCTCCTGATTTAAAGGGCAAGGTTGACAATATTGCCGTGTGCTGCAGCAGAGCAGGAGGGATCATTTGTGGGGCCCTCCTCCCCGTATAGGCCCCAGCACAAATTTTATTTTATTTATTTTTATTTTTAAAAAATGTTATACTCTGCCCCTCCTGCACAGCAGCTCGGGGCGGCTTCCAGTCTCAAAAAGACACATTAAAATACAAATATAAAAATTTCTTAAAGGGGAGAGATAAAACCCCCCCAAAATCCTCTCCTTCCCTATCCCTCACCCTCCCACCATACCTGACAGAACAGCCAGGTCTTGCAAAGTTGCCTAAAAAAGGAGACATCTGGGGCCATTGCTGGAAGTTCCACAACCTTGGTGCAGCAACCGAGAATGCCATCTCAATAGTGGCCTCCCGGGAAACCAGAGGGACCTCAAGAAAGGCGCCCCCAGTTGACCGCAGGGGCCAATCCAGAGCCCAAGGAGTGAGGCAGTCCCACAGGTAAGTAGGGCCCAGGCCATGTAGGGCTTTAAAGATCAACACCAACACCTTGAATCGGGTCTGGAAGACTATCGGCAACCAGTACAGAGAATGGAGCACCAGTGTAATATGCTCCTGGTGCCCCGTCCCCGTAAGGAGACGAGCTGCCGCTTTCTGCACTAGCTGTAGTCTCTGAGCCATTGCCATGGGTAGTCATGTACAGCGCGTTACAGTAGTCAAGTCTTGAATTGATAAAAGCATGGATGATAGTGGCTAGGTCCGAGACATATGGCCGAAGCCGCCACACCAGATGTAATTGGCAGAACACACTCCTCACCACAACCCCCAACTGAGCATCCAGGCGGAGTTGGGAACTGAGGAGCACTCCCAGACTCCGAACCTGGGGAACCATCAGGGGGCGACCCTCAACAATGATGGGGGATGCCACACCCAACGCCTTCCCAACCAGCATCACCTCTGTCTTATCAGGATTCGACTTCAGTTGGCTCATCCTCATCCAGTCCCCCACAGCTGCCAGACACCGGGTAAGCACCAAGACTGCCGCGTCTGGGTCGTATGTAAAAGAGAGGTAAAATTGGGTGTCAGCATATTGATGACGCTGAACATTAAACTGCCTCACAATCTTGCTCAGCAGCTGCATATACACATTGAACAGGAGAGGGGACAAGATGGAACCTTTCGGGACTCCACACGAGAGGTTCCAGGATGATGAAAAATAATCCCCGAGCACCACCCGCTGGGTTCTTCCAGCCAGGAAAGAGCAGAACCATTCAAGAATGATCCTGCCCATCCTGTCACGGTCCCACAAGTGAGTCACCAACATCTTGTGGTCAATGGTATCAAAAGCAGCTGACAGATCTAACAAAATCATCAGGGTCGAACGACACTGGTCTAATTCACGGCAAAGGTCATTGACCAAAGCCACAAGCGCAGACTCAATGCCATAACCCAGGCAAAAGCTGACTGCGAGAGATCCAGATACCTGGTGCAGTTAAGACATCACTGTAGCTGCTGAGCCATTACTCATTCAATAACATTCCCTAAAAAGGGAAAGTTAGAGACAGCCCAATAATTGGCGACGAAGTCAACATCAAGCGATGTTTTTTTGAGCAGGGGCCAGACCACCCCCTCTTTGAGCCAGCTCAGCACTCTGCCCTCTCGCAGTGAGGCACTGGCGACCCCGCCAGCAACAGCCTCAGTGTCTCCCGGCTGGCTTTGACCAGCCAGGATGGGCACGAGTTGAGTTCACAAAAGGTGGCTCTAACAGCCCCAAGAACATCCTCCACATTAGTGGACGATACCCAAGGAAACTGATCCCATGAAACTGGACAAGGTGGGGCTTCCATTACTTCTGGTTCTCCCACTGTAATAAGCGCAGTCTATAGCAGCTATTCCAGTGCTTCTAGCCGCCGCCTCAGAGTGCAACTACTTTCTCCTCTTACAGCTGCCTCTCAGCTGACAGAGCATGCTAGGTGTAACTCTATGGTGTTGGCTGGCCTTGATGCAGGTGAGACCGCACACAACCTATTTAACAGGCTGTAGCAACATGGATACACATTAGCACACACTGGCCCATGCAGTGGATCTGTGATGTCCCTGGATGATGCCGTGAGTGGGGGCTGCCTGGGAGGTGCAGTGTAACATCCAACAAACACCTAATAGACAAGCAGGCTAACAGCCAGCTGGTGAGTGCTAATGTAGGCTATCATCTTGTTTATTTTCACCCTAAGTCAAGTATGGGGAAAGGCCACTTTGAAAATTGGTATAAGCTCTGCGGGCCGGACAGGAGTTGGGAACTGAGGATGAGGAAAAGAAGAGCAAGATCCAGATCGTGGGTCTGTGCTACGGAATGGACCCATCTCCTATCCTTCCCCATAGCTCACTTTTTCAGTGCTTGAGCATTGGGACTGGCTTCACAGGCCAGATCCAGGAACCAGAAAGGGGGCAAATAAAAAACAGCCAGAGGCTGAACTGGTCCCAGACTGCATGTTCCTCACCCGTTTTAATTTTTTAATTTGCTCATTATGTAAAACACCTAGCTAGCACACAATATAGCTTTATACGTAACATCACAGTAATATTTAAAACTTAATAAACTGTTCCTCTGCAAAGCCTAGATAAATTGTTTACCTATATTTTGTACTTGTTTATAAAACTGAAGTATGCTTTCCCCAAGCACACACAGGGTTTGCCCTCTATTGATGTCTAACCACAGGAAGTTTTGAGATATTTTAGGCCACCCTAGTGTTTCCTATGCACAAAAGCAGCCATAACATTATTTATTGAGCTGAAGAACAGGTGCCTTTTCTCATCTCAACAGCAGCAAATGGGCTGGTGCATCAAAGTCTGCAGAATAATTCATCAAAAATAGTTTAGCCAAAAGGAATCATTTAAAAAAAAAAATTGGAAGAGGTGCAAAGAGCTACCAGATACACTGTATTGGAATAGGTACGATACGTTTTCATTAATTTGGAAGGGAGCGAGAGGATACGGATGTATCCTGATATTTGGAATGGAAAATATCAAGTGCAGGGCAAAGGTTGCTCAGCAAACGGATAAAAGCCGCCGCAGAGGGCACAGTCCAGCTGAGTCCCCAGATACTGGGAGTGCACTGTGGGTGACCCTGCCCCCCGGGGCTCATTGGCTGAGCTGGGGCAGGAGCCCAGCAGACCCAGCTCGCTCTCCGCGGGGGGCTCTGGCCTGTGGCCCTCCCCCCGCCTTAGGGCCGGGCCGGGCCGTGCGGCTCGCTCTCAGTGGGGGCGCGGCCGGGATCCGGGTACCACCCGTACACGTACCGGGGAGCGCGGGACTTCGGCTCGGAGAGGAGAAGCGGTCCCAGCTGCTCGGGCTCTGCAGGCGGCGGGGGCGGGCGTGCTGCAAGGGCCGCCCAGCAGTTTCTAAGACCCGGATACTGATGGGCCTGGCTCAAGGACTAGAGGCTGCGCCTTCCTGGCGGCAGGTGCGAGCCCGGGGCGGGGGGAATCAGCCACTTCTTGTCCTCCGTCCTACCCCCCTGGGCGCCTCTTGGGACTGGGCTGAGGGGTACGGGGCACCCTGAACTGGGTGGGGGCGCCTCACCGGCGACACTGGCTGTAGCAGCAGCGGTAGGGGATGGAAAGTCCGCTCCCACCCCTCAGCTTGCCTCCTCGGGCTGCACTGCAGGAGCTGGGGCTTGGGCTCGGCCTGGCCATCCATTGGGCAGTAACAAGAGCAAAGCTTCCCTAGGTGTTCTTCCCCGTTCGTTGTTGCCTTTCTGGCTGTCCACCCCGCCCCATCGGAGAGAGCTTGCTCAATATGCCGCTGCAGCTGCGTGGGAAGGAAAAGGGAACCATAAGGCCCACAGAAAGTAAACACTAGCAATCCAGAAGTAATATAAAGGCACTGAGAACTGGGCTCATTAGCATGCGTATTTACTGGCTGCCAGCACATGATGCACCCTAAAATAAGAGTTCCCCAGCACTTGTCCCTGCAATGAGCAAAACATCTCTCTGCCCAGTGGAGGTCTAGTGACTTGGGTGAGTTTCTCCCTATGATACACTTGGGGTCACCTGCATGGATGGAGCCAGGTGTAGCACCAGGTCCTAGTCCACTGCTTTTGGACCTCACAGTGGTAGCTCTGATAAACTTTATAAAATGACAAAGTAGCTCAGATTATTTATTTAATTAATTACATTTGTACTGTCCTTTCCAAAGGCTCGAAGTGGGTAACAGCATATTAAAAACATAGAAAAATAAATATATATAAAAGCATATAAACCCCTCTATGCCCCTATCCCTGCCCACAAAACAGAAAGGACTTACATTGTCTGTGGGAAATGCACAGACTTGGGCTTTCATAAGCCTCAAGGGGAAAAGAGTTCCAAGTTGGTCCAATGAAAGATATCATCTGAGCTACTTTGTCTCCCTCGCAGCAGAGCAGCCACCGAAAAGGTCGTCTTTTTTTTTTGGTGTGCCTTTGCTGCGTGAACTTTAAAGGCAGAAGGTACTTGCAAGAGGGTGCTTTTAGTTGACTGCAGAATTGTGATGGAGCATAGAAGAGGAGGTAGTCTTTTAGATGGAAAGATGTTAATTTGATAACATATCTGAACTGGTTTGCTGTGGTTCCTTCTACCTGCTGCAGGCACTCCTCCCTGACACACCCCTTGATGAGGATCCCATTAATATATTAAGAGACCATAAGGGTGGCAGCCTTCGAGTGGCCACGCAAGGGTGTGGGTATTCTGTAGCTGAAGTGGCCAGGATAGTATATGGCAACTTTATTAGCTCTTGGTTGATTCCCCCTTTTTTTTATACCAACAAAAAATATTGTGTTCCCAAGGAGAAATAGGTTGAGCCATCTGCTCAAAATAAAGGGGAAACAGAAACTTGAGGCCCAATTAGCTGATTTAATTTTACTTGGTGTCTTTAATGCCCACCTGGGCCTGGGGGATGAGGATTCTCTCTGTATTCTCTCTGAGTCATCTGATAGTTTGGTCCCCCTAATTCCACAGAGGCAATCTATGGGCAGATTCAGACGTGTCTTTAAATCGCACAGAAGCCTCGGCGGCATAGTGCGATTTAAAGAACCCCGCACTTCCGGGCTGGTGTGAATGCGGTGAGCGCGCACATTTCCACTTAGCCCGAATGTTTGGAGTGCGAGCAGCTTTTTAAACCGCACTCCAAACATTCGGGCTAAGTGGAAATTTGCGCGCTCAGCGCATTCACACCAGCCCGGAAGTACGGAATTATTAAAATCGCACAATGCCGCCGAGGCTTCTGTGCGATTTAAAGACACGTCTGAATCCCCTCTAAGGATCTGATTCAAAACAATGCTGGGCACAGATTAGCTGAAATGTGATACAGATTTAATTTGGTGCTACTGAATTTTGAACAGGAGAGCTGGTGGAGATATAAGTGGCCTTCATACATTTATCGGGGGAGGGGAGGGTTGACATTATAGATTATGTTGCAATTCAAATGTATAATTGGCCACTTATTGTTGACTTTACAGTGTCCATAAGAAAATCTTGAGAGGTGGTTCTTAGATTTGTGATTTTATATGAGAACTTAGATATGTCTTGTAGGTTGGTGGGTGTTGATTTTTTTTGCCCCATGGCCAGCACCAGATATGTGGATTCCCTTAGTTAATGAGAAAATTAAGGATAAATTATCAGCTGAGACATTGGTTGTGGCAGGGAGCAGCCTGATGAGGCTGCTGCCCCTTTAACTCCAGCCTGAGCACTGGACAGGCTGGGATGTGCCAGGCAAGTGAACTGGACAGCTGAAGAAGGGCTTGGCAAGGCCAGCCCAGTTAGAGAGTGAAAAGCCTCAGAAAAGAGACCGAGCATGGCAGAATACTGGTCTTTTCAAGGGCTACAGAAGCAAAAGGTGCTCCTTGATGATAGATATCCAGAGTTCTGAAAACCAGGCTGGGCTGTATGGAGAAGCCTGGTGCCTATACATGGAAGACTTGCTACCAAGGCAAGTGACTTAAACCAGAAGGGTGCCTGGCTGGACATCTATATGCAAGAGACTTTGTGGTAGAGAATAAAGACTGTCCAGCTAATTTCAAAGAGACTGAGGCCCTTTTTACACGGGTGACACCCCCGCTAGAACACCCCCATGCATCCCCATGCACAGAGGCACCAGAAAAAATGGAGGCCCTCGTGTGTAGGGATGCGTGGGGATGGGTGTGCACCTGGTCAGAACCCTCTCCCCACCCACCGCACATGGACCGTGGTGCACCCCCGCGCAGCCGCAGCCTGTGTGAAAAGGGCCACTATGATTGGAGTCTGATCCTGCAGGGACTTACCTCAGGGAACCGCACACTGTTGCACTGGCCCTTAAGGATTTCTTTATGTCACAGGCTGACACTGCATATATTATTGACTCCTTTGATAACTCCTCTCTCAGTGAAGATGTTATTTTAATTCCTAAAAAGGAGTATTCTCATCCAGTGTGAGGCAATCGAGTGTTGTTCAATGAAGAATGCTTGCAGGATAAAAGAAAACTGGGCAAATTGGCTAAGTTTATAAGGACTCATGATTCTGCGGAACAAATTAAGAAGTTTGTTGAGAGTTAGAGACAAAAAAATTACTAAGGAAAAAATATGACCACCAGCGATTCCTCTGGCAAGAGTGAGAGGCTGCTGCTGCTGAACAGAATTGTAGGACGTTTTGGAAATTAGTGGCTTGGGGAACCAATAAGCTGTCTGTTCACACTGAATCGCTTGTTCCTAAGGAAGAGTAAGAATGGCACCTCTTTCTGTTGTACAATAATATTTCCTCAAAGGTTTTAAATGGGGTATCTATGGAGGAATTTTCAAATCTGCTTCTGCCCTTGTGGCCACTGGTCATGGTTGAGGAGGTAAAAAGTTTACAACAGTGTAGTAGTAAGGCCCTGAGGAAGATTTTATCCTTCCCGAAGTCTATAAAGAAAATATGGATTGGTGACCTCTTTTTGCCAAACTGTTTACCTGTATTAATGATTCTGGGAATTTCACATTGGTATGGGCTTTAAACATCATTATCCTTTTATTTTAAAAAGGTGATAGGCAGAAGCCAGAAAACTACCACCCCATTTTCCTGTTGGTTTTTGCTTTTAAAATTCACACTTTTTTAACCGGGTAAAGTGGAAAAATGGGCTGATGCCCAGGAGCTGATACATGAAGAGGATGGCTGGATTTAGGAAACATACCTCATTCACACCAATCCAGCCCTGTCATTCGTGAGCATTGTCGCAGAGAAACTGCATTCGCATCGAAAGTTATGCCGGCCTCCACTCCTTCCCCTGCCACATCTTTAGCTCATAGGTGTGCTGTAAGGTGTGAATCCAGTATTACTCTACAGCAGATGGCTGTTTTGTGCTTTCCTATTTAGTTAATAAGTAATATGCAGTATTTTTTTTAAACCTTAGTTAGCTTTTTACTGTAAACAGGAAGTGTCTGTGTGTGAGGGAAGAGGGGGAATCAGAAGGGATTGACAATTGTTACTGTTGTTGCAGTCTCTGCATGTTCATACAGTAGCCAAAGTTAGAAATGGTTGATCAGGTGAACTTTCTGGTTTGATTCCTGTTTAGGGGTGTTAGGCAGGGCTGCCTTTTAGTGCTCTTCCTTTTTAACTTCTTTATTAATGATGCTGTTGTTGCTTTGTCTGGTGATTGTTATTTTCTGCCCTAGAATTAGAACTTGTGCTATTACGGTGGTCCTGTATGCAAATGATATAGTTTTACTCTCTCAAACCCTTGATGAACTGATGTGGCTGCTTAAGGATTTTTTCTATCTTTTGTATCCAGAAACATCTGTGTATAAATTACAATAAAACAAAAGTTATGACTTTTGGCCATAACCCCAAGCCTCTTAAGTGGATTCCTGATGGGACATACTATTGAACAGGTTAAGTATTTTAGATGCCTGGACATTTTCATTTTGCTGACTGTTATGGTAGCAACCTTGTTTTCTCTGCTCTTTGTCTTTCAGAGCTAAATATCTGCACAAATTTTGTATGGGGTTGAGATTTGGGGTATGAAGGATTCTAAAGTCTTAGAAATCCCACAGAATATTTTTTGTGTGTGCAAATTATTGACTCTCTCAAAATATACGCCAGCTACAATGGTAAGGGAGAGGTTGGAGAATCATCTACTTTATCCAGGGTTTCTAAGAGATGGATTAAGTTTTGGTTTAGAATTTCTAATTTGGACTCAAGTCGCCTCCCTAAGGTGTGTTTGGAGGAACAATTTAGCAAAGCTGCCATTCTGAGGTACTCTTGGTTTATCTGCATTTGCCTTTTGTTGTATAACTGGGGCTTCTCCAAAGTGGATACTATATTGTGTTTATCTAGAAATAATATGGCTTGGATTAAAGCCAGAATCGAAGGTTTAGATAAACAGCTTGATTTGGTTGTGATATATGACTATATATGTCCCCCTGGTACCCTTCTTGAAAATGGATTATGGTATGGAAGATTACATTTTACACTTGAATTGTAGTATTTTTAAGGAAATCATTCCCTGCCCTGCATTTCCAGACTTCTCAATCTGTCGTTTTAGAAGGGCATTATAAAGGAATAGAGAGGGATCACCAGCTGTGCCCCTGTAGAGTGGGGGATGTGGAGGATCTGCCACATCACTTGTTAGAATGTTCATTGTATGAACATTTGCAAAACAGATTGAATATGCCCCTATTGGCTCAAGAATTTTTCTTATGGTGCAAATGTTGGAGTTGCTACTAAATAATAGAAATCCACAATGTATTCATATGGTACCTATTTTTACTAGATATGCAGCCATAATTAGGGGGAAATATGGATGACTGTATAAGGTTTTGATGCTGGTTTTGATTATGTTTGCTGTTCTTTTATTCGTGTAACTGTTCTTTTATGCATGTATTTGTATGGGGTATTTAATTTGTTTGTATATTTTTTATTATGGCATTTAATTGTATTTTGGTATTCCATATACTTATTTGCTAATTGGAAAATAAAACTTGCGTTCAGATATGTTAAAGTCCTTTGTCTTACATTTTGGACTAGCATAACACAAACACTCTTGATGCCAGATCAAGGGAAGTTAAGGCCTTGTGCAAAATGGCAGTGTGGGCCCCCGTCTAATGTGGGAATATTTAATGGATGCATGCATTTAGAAAAAGAAAATTGTTGCTGTAATTTTTGTATCTTTGGGTCTATATAGCCTCCCCTTCAGCGGCTCCTTGCGTTACAGCATCTGGGGGCCCACGTTACCCATTTTTTCTTACTTTGCTTATTCATAGGCCCCCATGTGTTGGGCTGTGGATCATCCACTGCCCAGATCTGCCCACATTTGAGCACCGTGGGCCCATATTTTACACCAATGCTTCTTACCCTCCTGTTGTTTCAAGTTTATTCATGGACTCCATGTATTTGGGGCCCTGTACAGTCGCACGGTCTGCACGTTTCTGAATCTAGCCCTGTTCTATCTCGACACTTTATAAAGAAAGGAACTTCTTTGTGTCACATATGGTCTCCCCCGTCACTTTTCTTTGATCGTCCCTCATGTATGTATTCTTCTTACGATGCAGTGAATAGAGTTCATGTCCTAGAAATACTGGGTTTTGAATTTGCAAATCCAGCTTGACTATTTCCCTGGCTCCCTATAGTTTTCTGGACACAATTCAAGGTGTTCGTTTTGACCTTTCAAAGCCCAAACGGCCTGAACCCCATATACCTGAGATGCCCAAATGGCCTGTCCTTCCATGCTTCATGGTGGCCCCTGTGGCTGGCGGGAAGCACTCTCTTTCAGGTACCACCATTTAATGTGTCCGTGTGACAGGGGCCTGCAGAGAAGTGTTCACGATTGCTGCCCTGGTATTAGGGATGGGTGAACGCAGTTCGGAGTTCGGACCGAACGCGGTCTGTTTGGACGTCCGAACTGAACTCTCGAACGACCGAAGAGTTTGGTCATGTTTAGACGAGTTCGGATGAGTTCAGGGGCAGGAAAAACGTCGAGGGCCAAAAATTAGGTTTCGATTTAGTTTTGGTTTTACTATTTTTGAATGTTCGGCCAAACCAAACTCGGCTGAACCGAACCATCGAACCCGAACTCGGGTTTCGAACCGAACAACTGAACATCTGAACTGCATTCTGTTCGCCCATCCCTACCTGGTATTGTGGAACTCCCTTTCCCCCGAGGTCTGTCGCAGCCCAAGCCTGGCCATATTCTGGAGGCAGTGTCAAACTTTTCTTTTTGGTAAGGTGTTTGGCATGTGGGGGTAGGGTTTGGGGTAGGGAGGTTAGAGGTGAGGGTGGGTTTTTCTTTTAATGAAGTTTTTGAAGGGAGTTCTGTGGTATTCTGTATTTTATGTAAGGCCCTGAGCCTTAGGGGAAGGGTGGGACAGAAGTTTAAACAAATAAATAAAAAATAAACAAGTACTCAAATGTAGTTAAAGTTCAACTTTAGTTCATGTTCAGTTACTTTATACATCAATTATTTTTGACTGTGGAAGGTGGTCATTTGTATTTATTGTTTATAAATATTGTTATATAAACAATATAGTATTTTAACATTTAGTTTTTGTTATGTTTTGATCTAAGCCAATCAGAGCTGGTGCTGGGAGAAATAATATTACAGAATGTCACAATACCAGGTAGCAAGCCTGGAAAATGCACACACAAATTTGAATTCAAATGTACAATTTCTAGTATGCAAAATTAATTTAATTGAAACTTTTGACCCACGGACCATCTTTACTAAGAAAGTGCTTTTACCCCCAGTGTATGGATATAGAACTGAGACCCATAGAGAATAAGGGTCTGATTTTTCTAAATTGCTTACCACTGCCAACACTGTTTTGAAGTTTAATGGCAGTGCTGAGCACACATGGCTCTTACCGGCTTTGTTTACAGCAGAGGGTAGAGCATTGGCATCTTCCCGAGGTCACCAGAAAAGGTGTGGCTCTGCTAGAAACAGACCAAGTCTTATTAGTCATGGTATAATTTGCTGACTGCTGGCCTGCCAAGCCATCCTTCCTTCCTTCCTTCCTGCAGAAACTGGACCTCTCTATTTTAGGCTCTTTTTAATTCACTGAAACATTTGCTTTTCAAACAACACCTTCCAGAGATTATCACCTTATCACCAAAGTAGTGAGAGCTTGAAAGTGGAATTGACTGTATATCAAAAATGGAACAGGCTTGATTTCCAGTGTCCAAGCTAAGAAATTAAAAGGCACGTTACTTCTCAGCCAAACTATGCTTTTTAATTTTAAAACTCCTCGCTAATAATCCATAATGGTGCAAGTAATTGCAAAAACGGTTTTTTATTTTTTAATATATAACTTTAAAGTTTATGGTGACCCATTACGCCTAAGTGGCAGCCGCTATTCAGTACATCTAGAAACTTGCATTATGTTGAGTGGGAGCTAATACTTGCTGAGAACTGTTGAGATTCAGGCCATTTCAGTCAGCGGCAAATCCTGGAACCAGACTCATCCAAGGCCCGCGGTGACATGTTTTTAACATACTTTGTGGACAAAATCGTTTGCATTGAGCACAACTTCGACTCTGCCATTTCAGATGCAGTGACAGAGTCAGACGTTAGGAATGCCCTGTCTGATCAGGTTTTGTGGGATGAATTTCAATTGTTGACATCTGCCGAGGGAGCCAATGTCCTGTGGTCTGTTCAGGCCACAACTTGCAAATTAGATACCATGCCTGTCCTGGTTGGTCAAGGCCTCCAGGGAGACATTGGGGCCAGTACTGGCTGGGGTAATTAACACCTTCCTTCAGGAAGGGAGGGTGCTGGACTGCCTCAAGGAGGCTGTAGTTCAGCCCCTCCTTAAGAAACCATCTCTCAATGTGGATTCCCCAGCGAGTTACCAGCCTATTTCTCTAACCTTCCCTTCTTAGGGAAGGTTATTGAACGAGTGGTGGCCCGGCAGCTGCAGGCACATCTGGACTGCACCGGTTTTCTTGATGCCATGCAGTCGAGCTTTTGTCCGGGTTATGGCACGGAGACAGCGCTAGTGGACTTGGTCAACAACCTCCTAGTAGAGCTGGATAGGGGTTGTATGACCCTACTAGTTCTACTGGATCTGTCAGCGGCTTTTGATATCGTGAACCATGAGATGTTGGTGACCCACCTGCGGGACCTGGCCAGGGTGGACGGAACTGTTATATAATGGTTCTGTTCTTACCTTGCTGGTAGATCACAGTGGGTTGTCCTAGGGGACTGTACATCATTCCCAAAGGCTCTCTGGTGTGGGGTTCCACAGGGTTCTATTCTGTCCCCTCTCTTGTTCAACGTATATATGAAGCCACTCTGGGAGGTCGTGCGCAGCTGCAGAGAGCGTTGTCATCAATACGCAGATGACACCCAGCTGTATTTATCTTTTTCATCTGACCCAGGCCCTGCCATCTCCTTGCTGTCTCGGTGTTTGGCTGCAGTGGGGGATTGAATGAGGTCAAGCTGATTGAAACTCAATCCCGATAAGGCAGAGGTGATGTTGGTGGGTGGGGCTGGGAATCTGAGGGAGGGGAACACTCCTGTTATCTGGTGGGGGGGTCTGCCCTCCATTGGTTCCATCTATGTTGCAGGGCTGCATTGGTTCCAGTGTGGCCCTGCACTATCTATTTTTCACAAGCATCTTCTTTTAAAGGGGAGGTATGGCCACCCTATGCCGAGACCAGGTGGAGGAGGCTTCTTGCCAGTAGCCAGGCCCGGGGGGTGCCCTCCCCTTTCTCTGGCTGGCAGTTGTGTGGGGAGCTCAGAGCTGTAGGAGGCTGGGCAGGCCAGGAGCCTGGCAGGATGGAATGGGGGATGGGAGCCACTGGGATGGCATGGCAGGGTCAGGGCGTTGTCTACATTTTAGACAGACTTTGTGCCCATATAGTGGTCAGCTGAAGTTAGTGGGGCTCTACATGGGCACAGGATGTGTGTGTACGGAACCATTTGCAGAACTGTGATTTAAAATGGATAGCATTAGGGGGCTGTTCCCCTAAGTCTTGGCCTAGGCTTTGAAGGCTGTTGACTTATGACAGATTTAAGCAGGAAACCCTGTCAGAGTTTATGTCTAAAATTTATCTCATTTTATTTCTTTCTCAGCTCTGTGATATTCATTAAAATGTAGCTTCAAATCCTTGGTGTGCTTGTGGTCACTTCAGTGAAGCTGTGCATGCCAGTCTAGTCTACACCAATTAAGGATCTCACCCAGTGTTAATTGGATTTTATACACCTGCATTGGCTTCAGTGGGTCTTTCCTGGTATGTTTTCAGGACTGCAATCAATATTTTTGAAAATGTTCAAATTATTTACTTATGTAGATTTCTATCCCACCTTTTCCCAAGGACCACAGGCTCAGGGCAGGTTACAATAAAAACAAAATATATACGTTTTAAAATAAAATCAATAAAAACAATTAGGGTAAATTTTATCATGAAATTCTTAATCCATTCGCAGACATCAAAATCCCACCTAAGCAGAAATGTTTTACACCATTTTTAGAAGACACATTTATATTGAGATTTCAGTGCTCAAAATACTTTGTCTTATCTAGTTCACCCTCACAACAATCCTGTGAGGTATGTCATTATTATTCCCATTTTACAGATGGGAAAGGGAAGATGGGAAATAGTGACTTGTCCCATGCACTAGGCCAGAGGTTCTCAACCTTTTTCCAGACATGAGCACTGGAGTGACATAAATGACTACTTGGAAGCACTGCATAATTTGCATGGTGATTTGCATATATATGCATAGATTAAGTCTCCCCTCTGCAATTCAATGGAAATAGAATTAATAAATTAATCCCAGCTCACGTTCACTTTAATGGATGAAGTACTGTTTCAAAGTACTCCCGAGCACTACTGACAGCTGGCTTGGGGTGCACTTTCACACGTTGCCCAAGCACTCTGGTGCTCCCGTGCACCAGATTGAGAATCCCTGCACTAGCTCAAGTTGGCTTACTATTACACTACTGATCTAAGTTTAAATGTATTTTAATGTAAGTCAATGAATGACTAAATATAGTTAACCAAAATGTGATCTCTAGAAAAGTTGTTTAAATTACTGCAATTCTCATTATTACGTAATAGACTCTTGTGTTTATACCTATAAAACTTTACCTATAAAAAGTTTTATCTTCATTTAAAAGTATTATCCATAAAAGTATTACCTTCATTTCCCCAAAAAAGTTTTAAATTATAATTACTTTTCTGCTGGAGTACAATTTTTGGAACATGGCTGTTCCATGTTCCAAATCATGCAAACTAGAAATTCCTTTAACTCTGTAATAAATAAAACAATTTTTTTTTACTCCTTTAATGTGTTTGTGTGTGGGGGGTTTTTTTTGGTTTTTTTTTTATACTTTCCACACTGCCCCGTTGCTATCATTGGGGGGGGGGGGGGGG
>QEPC01014991.1:541541-558910 GCA_003113815.1 Sphenodon punctatus | reverse complement strand
CACGCTATCCAGGCCTGGGCTCGTGGATGGGTGGAGGGGCACTCCCCTCCACCCATCCCCAAGCCTGAGCGGCCATTCGGATCACTTACCTGATCTGCTGCCGCCGTCGCCACCACCACCTCCGGCCTGGGCCCCACGCTGGGCTCGGAGCTTCAGGCGGGGCAGGCACCATGGCAGCAGATTAAATCTGCTGCCGCACTGCCTGTCACCACCGGAAGTTCCGCTGCTCCCCCCCCCTCTCGGCCAGGGGAAATGAGGGGGAGAGAGGCAGAGGCCTCGCCGCTCCCTCATTTCCCCTGGCCTAGAGACAGGCAGTGGAGGGGGCCAGCAGCATGAGGGAGAGGCGAGGCCTCTACCTGCTTCTCCCATACTTCCGGCGGAAGGGCCGGTCCTGCATGCTCCAAAGCTGCAGACCCAAAGACCTGACTCAACAGTAGCCGGGGTGCGGTGGGGGGCTGGTACAAGAGATTGTGGGAAGGGTAGGAGGCCTCTGTCCCTGCCCTGTGCCCCCGCACTCTGCCCCCCCATTTCCCCTTGGCAGAGCTGCCATCAGTGCAGTAATTTTGGTTCAATGTTTGGCCGTGGAGGGGGACATCGTGCCTCATCATCCCCAGTGGAGTCGTATGGTTCGCTAATATCATAATTCGATGACAAACATTTTTTCCAAACTTTCTTAACTGTCCTTTTGCGCAGAATTGCATTGTGTACAACAACTGTGTAAAGTTGTCTACGCTGACATTGGGTAATTTCAGACGTGATGGGCCTTTCAGCCCACCACGCTGAACCCTGGACCGGGATCTGTCTCAGATCCTGGTCTGTGATCAGACCGGCCGTCCATCAGACATGCTGACCTGATAACTGTGGGGAATCTCGGAGGGGGCGGGGCTGAGTGGCACGACGTGCAGCCACCCACCCACGGGGAGATGGGCAGGTGCAGTGGCCAATCAGACTGCTGCGCCCGATCCCGTCCTGTGGTTGGGACCTGATTCCAGGATGGGGCTGGGTAACAGTTGTTACCCGCAGCCGTTCCCAGACCTGTCCCGGATCGTGGCCAAACTAACCATGGTTCTGGAGATGGGGCTGGCACCATCCTCAGAACTGTGGTTAGCTTTGACCCCCACCAGAGATTCACTGTAGTGAACATCTGGTGGGGCTCAAACAGACATGCACGGGATCACAGCCACCACCCTGAATCCACTGTAATTCAGGATGATTGACTGTGATCTCGTCACGTCTGAAATTACCCATTAACAGTTCATTGTATAACATGCATACAATTTTTATACATGTAAATGACAGAGTTAAGGCAGTTTGAAAAAATTGTCATCAAATTATAATAAAGAAATTATCAATAAAGAAATAATGTGATACTTTAATGAGTGATTTATTAAGAGTAAGTATGTATGGTAAGGAATTAAGTATATATTTACATTAATATTGATGGTAAATTATGGAATACAGATAGAAAATTTGTAAACAATTTCCATGCTTTTGGGAGTTTAACGTATTAAATGTTTTTAGAATTGTAATTAGTTTTCATGTTTTTCGGAGTTTAAGTTAAGGAAAAATGTATTTTGTGAAATGTTTTTTGAAAAGGAAAGTTTTTTGTTAAGGAAACGGTTCTGCTTTTAATGGTTTTTTAAACTTTGAAATTTTTTGTTTTAGAAATTTTATATAAATTTGTATCTCAACTTGTTATAGATTCCTATGAGGCTGGAAATTTCTACCCTAGGTTCAACCAACTATTGTTCCCTTACACCTTCCCCACACAGGAAATGGACAGGGTCAGAAATTTCAAAATAAATGAATTCTACTTAAAAAGGATGACTTTGATCATACAAACTGTTGGGTAATAGAAAAATATTTGGAGCAAAAAACAAATGGGATGTACAAAGGAACAGATGAGAAACAAAACCTAGTAGTACATTAAATGATTATTAGTAGTAGTACCTGTAATTCTTCAGGAAAAAATACAGTAAAATAAGATATTGTATAAATCTCCTTTTCAAACCTAAATAAAGATATTCTAAATTATGGTAAACCCCCTCAGAAGAATGGTCAGTTCCTCTGAACTGGTTCAGCTTGTCCTCTGAACAAAACGGGAATAAAAGAAGAAGCCTTCTGCCAAAAAAGCAAAGACCCTGGGTTGAATGCCAAAGTGGCACGCAGGACAGGGTTCTGGGGTGATGAGCTGCACAGCTAGTTAGCCTTTAATTCTGGAGTGTTTTTATAGACCACATCATTACCAAAATGATGTTTATGGCAGCCCTATAACAATTCATGTAGCTTGTTACTTTATTATAATTTCAGCTAAATCTCAGACTTGTCCTGTTTTATGGGATTGGTTTCAGTCGGTGTTAGCCCCAAGGACATCCCCCGCATCAGTGGACACCAGAGGAGCCACCTGTTGTGCACTAGACCTATGCCCGTCCTGGCTGGTTAAAGTCAGCCGGGAGACATTGGGGCCATTGCTGGGAGGGGTAATCAATGTCTCCTTTAGGAAGTGAAGAGTTCTGGGCTGCCTCAAGGAGGCAGTGGTGTGGCCTCTGCTCAGGAAATCATCATTGGACATTGACTCCCTGGTCGGCTATAGGCCAGTCTCTAAAACCTTCCCTTTTTAGGGAAGGTTATTGAGCTGGTGGTGGCTCGGCAGCTTCAGGAGCATCTGGACTGTATCAGTTTTCTGGATTCCTCACAGTTGGGCTTTAGTCCAGGCTATGGCACAGAGACTGCACTTGTGGCTTTTGGTTGACAACCTGCACTGTGAGTTAGACCAGGGTCGTTCGATCCTGTTAGATCTCTTGGCTGCATTTGATATCATTGACCAGGGATGGGGAACCTCAGGCCCAGGGGCCAAATGCGACCCACAGCAAGTTTTTGTGTGTTTCCTTTCCACTTCCTGGATCTGGCTCTTGGATCCAGTTCATATCTCCAGTCACTGAAAAACTGAGCTCAGGGGAAGGGAGCAGAGATGACGACATGCAAACAAGGATAGGGGACAGTTCCATGGCACAGATCCATGATTTGGGCCCTCCTTTCCTTGAATGCATCCCTTAAGCACCCCTGCCCCAACTTCTGCGTGGCCCTCAGAGCTTGTGCAAGTTTTTTAAGTGGCCCCCGGGAAGGAAAACGTTCCCCACCCCTGCCGTTGACCATGAGTTTGTTGGTGACCCGCTTGTGGGACTGAGCCAGGGTAGGTGGAACTGTTCTTGAATGGCTCTGATCCTTCCTGGCCGGAAGAAGTAGCTGCAAGAAAGTTAAAGGCAGAACCATGCTCCGTAGGAAAACCACTTGAGCTACAGTTCTGGAAATATATATACGCTCCGTAGGAAAACCACTTCCTGGCCAGTTCATCATCTCCCCGGGACCTCAGGTGTGGCATCCCACAAGGTTCTATTCTGTCCTCTCTCCTGTTCAACCTATACATGCAGCCTTTAGGCGAGGTCGTATCATCAATATGCTGATGACACCCAACTGTACTTCTCCTTTTCAGCTGACCCAGACCTGGAAGTCTCGGTGCTTACCCGGTGTTTGACAGCTGTGGGGGACTAGATGAGGGCGAGCCACCTGAAGCTGAATCCCAACAAGACAGAGGTAATGCTGATAGGAGGGGCCCAAAGGAGTGGTGGCACCCATCATTGATGGGGTTCGCCCCCCACTGGTCCTTCAGATTCATAGTCTGGGGGTGCTCCTGGATCCATAGCTCCACCTGGATGTCCAGGTGGCGGCTGTGGTGAAGGGAGCATTTTGCCAATTACATCTGGTGCGACGGCTTAGGCTGTACGTTTCAGACTCGGACCTAGCCACCATCATCCATGCTTTTATCACCTCAACACTGGACTACTGCAATGTGCTCTACGTCGGGCTACTCCTGTTGATGGTCCAGAGAATGCAGCTGGTGCAGAATGCGGTGGTACGTCTCCTTATGTGGATGGGTTGTCGCACGTACCTTACACCAGTGCTCCGCTCTCTGCACTTAGATATATTTTATATCTGCCTTGCACCCTCCCTTCATACCTTCAAATCTCTCCTTAAAACTCACCTCTTTCGCTTTGCTCTGTCTGACTCTTTATCCTGCTGAGCAGGGACCGTGTCTATTTTATTACTTTGTAAAGTGCCAGGTACACTGCTGGCGCTATATAAATGTTTGTTAATAATAATAATAATTAATAATCTGCCTATAGTCTTCTGGGCCTGATTCAAGGAGTTGGTTTTAACCTATAAAGCCCTAAAAGGCCCCAAGCCTTTTATCTGCAGGATCGCCTCACCCTCTGGGTCCTGGAGCGTCCCCTGGGGACAATGATGGGTGGCAATGATGAGGGGAGCATTCTCAGTGGCCGCACCTCGGCTGTGGAACTCCCTCCCGATGGAGGTCCACTTGCTCCCAGACCTCTCCTTTTTCCGAAGACAGTGTAAGACCTGGCTGTTCTGTCAGGCTTGATGGAGGAGACAAGTGAGGGGTGGGGGAGTTGAGGTTTTTTTAACTCTGCCTTGGGGTTCCATTGTTGTTTTTATATTTTTTTATTTATTGTTATTTATTATTTGTACTATATATTTTTATATGTTGTTGTAAGCCTCCCCAAGCTGCTGTGGCAGGAGGGGGCAACAAATTTAGTGTAAATAAATACGGTTAAAACTTTCCTTTATTCAATCAGTACTTTCCAACATACATTTCACCTTTCCTCTACTTCTGCCTACCAGCCTAACTACTCCTTCCTCATTTCTCCCTCCTGACATGATGTGAAACTAATGATGTCAAATGAAATGAACCAACTTATGCTCTCTCTAAGCCTCAAAGACTGCTAAACCAAGCAGTTTTGCATAATAAGCAAGCAGCCATGAAATTTAGCAGTAGGCCTTGTCCTCGTCCCATCCCTTCCTTCCCCCCCCCCCCCTTTCCAGGTCTTTATAAAATAAGACCCTGAGCACTATTGGATAACTTCAGCATAAGGAGAATCCAGAATATCAGCCATACCATGTCAATTTGTTGGGCCTGGACGAGAGTCCCAGAAAAGAGTACCAACTCGTTGACACAAGTACATCAAAATTCCCTGACTGATTATCCATGCACAAAGGGTGAAAACAGACATGCACCATAATTCCACTTTAACATTGCTTTAACATTTCTTATGCATGTTGCAGGGCTGCATAGGGTGCCAATACAGCCCTGCAACATGCATAAGAAATGTTAAAGTGGAGTTAAAGTGCATGTCTGTTACAGTGTTTTCACCCAAAGGCTGACTTCATGTTCTAAGGGAGTAGCTAAGGTCTCACCATGTTCAATTAAAATTGTTTTAAGAGAAGCACCAACCATTTTCGTATTATTTATTTATTTATTTATTTTATTTTTAACATTTATACCCCGCCCCTCCTGCCACAGGCAGCCCAGGGCAGCTAACAAAATCATCATATAATGTACCATAAAACATATAAAAACATTAAATAATAATAACAATAAAAATGAGGAGAAAGAAAACAACCACCACCCCATCCACCCTCACCCTTCTCCCTCACCAAACGCCTGGCAGAACAGCCAGGTCTTACAATTCCTATTGAAAACTCGGAGGTCCAGATGGGTCTCCACCGGGAGGGAATTCCAGAGGCACGGCCACCGAGAATGCACTGTCCTGCGTGGCCCCCCGAGAAACCCGAGGGACCTTGCAAGAGGGCACCCCCAAATGACCACAGGGGCCGGTCCGGAACCCAGGGAGTGAGGTGGTCTCGCAAATAGGCAGGGCCCAGACCATGTAAGGCTTTATAGGTCAAAACCAACACTGTGAATTGGGCCCGGAAGACTATTGGCAGCCAGTGCAGAGATCGGAGCACTGGTGTAATGTGTTCCCGGCGGCCCAGTCCCACCAGGAGCCGGGCCACCGTATTCTGCACCAGCTGCAGCTTCTGAGCTGTCACCGTAGGTAGCCCCATGTAGAGCGCTTTACAGTAGTCTAACTGAGATGTGATAAAAGCATGGATGATCATGGCCAGATCCAGAACCGAAACCAGTGGCCGAAGCCACTGCACCAGATGTAACCGGCAGAAGGTACTCCTCGCCACAGCCTCCACCTGGAGATCCAGGTGGAGCTGCACATCGAGGCGCGCCCCGAGGTTCCGCACCTGGGAAGCCAATGGAGGACAAACTCCCTCAACTTAGGGGGCTGTCATCTCCATCGACTTACCCACTAACATCACCTCCGTCTTGTCAGGATTCAATCGTAGTCGGTTAGCCCTTGTCCAGTCCCCCACAGCTGCCAAACACTGGGTAAGCACCGAGACCGCCCGGCCTGGGTCAGTTGAAAATGAGAGGTACAGTTGGGTGTCATCCGCATACTGATGACACCTCACCCCGTACCTCCTGATCACCTCGCCGAGCAGCTGAATGTACACATTGAACAGGAGAGGAGACAAGACAGAACCCTGCGGGACCCCACACGAGAGGTTTTGGTAAGATGAAAAATAATCACCAAGTACCACCCACTGAGTTCTCCCGGTCAGGAATGAGCAGAACCATTCAAGAATGATCCTGCCCACCCCTACATTGTCTCGCAGGTGCATCACCAACATCTCGTGGTCAACGGTATCAAATGCAGCCGACAGATCTAATAGGACCAAAAGGGTCGATCGACCCTTATCCTTTTCACAGCGCAGATCATCCACCAAAGCCACCAATGCTGTCTCAGTGCCATGCCCCAGACGAAAGCCAGATTGCGAGGGATCCAGATAACCAATGTGGTCGAGATGACCTTGGAGCTGCTGAGTCACTACCCGTTCAATAACCTTCCCTAGAAATGGAATGATGCATTTCCAGTACCTGAGTTCCTTTTCATTCCTGCAACTTCTGTAAATTTATGCTTAGCTCTGGAATTGGAGCTCCAAACTTTGGAGTATTTTGTTTAACCAAATCCTGATACTCAGGGATACCAAAATTTCTGTGTCCTCATAATGTCTTCACTGGGTGCACGGTGAGTTCACCAATTTTTTTTACCATGGATCTTGACTGAAAATGAAAATTTGGCCTGGGAATCGGGCACCACATATTTCTATAGAGTAAATCTTTCCTATTAGTTATCACGCAGTACCAGCCATCCTCGGTATATACTGCTTTCTCTTCCAGCTGGTTCCATTTTGCCAGAGTTTACAGGTAGTAAAAGCATTTAATGGTCCACAGATTTTAAGGGGGGTTACTGAGGGAGTGGCACCAACAAAGGTATTCCTGTTCTCTTGTGGGAAAATAGATCACATCGGGTGCTGTCCATGTTTGTGCCCAGTCCACTTGCGATAAACCACCAGAGTGAGTACCTCTTCATGGACTCAATAGATCTCTCCCTGTAAATGCCCCAAAGGCTGTGCTGTGGCTAGTCGAAGAAACACAGCCTCATTTGGATCAAAGACAGGCAGCAAGACAGTAAATAAGACAGCTAAATCAGCTTCCACAAAACAAGATTGATCCAAATAAAACCAATAGAAATTTGGGTGTGGGGTGACCGATCCCAGGTTCCTAATTGCTCCTAAGGCGAGCTTCATGAGCTTTTGCATGCATAAATCCTGGATCCCATTGAGGATTTTAGAACAATGAGGACAATACCAGCTTGCCAATTGCCAATAGCCTGAGTCACTGAGCGGATCAACTCTAATAGATTTACTTTCAACATGAGGCTACTCAGCTGATGCCTACCTATTTCTGGCTTCTATAAAAGGATTGACATTACCTAACACTTTCTACAATTGTGTCCCATTAAGATCACTTCGTCCATTACTAACATTTGACTTGCTGCTTTCTGCCTCTTCAAAGATAATCCACATTTAATAGCTACTTTTTGTGGCATGCTGTAAGCCAGGAAGACCTTACACACTCTGGAATGGCAGCATAGGAATCTTTTGAAGCGCAACATTCTCATGTGTCGCCTGATTTATCTAGACATTTAAATATTATGGTTAAGATGCCAAATATTCTTTCAATTACCACTCTGGAGAGTGGAGGAACTGAAGTATATTTTATTTCATAGAGAGGCTAGGACTGAGAAGTGGGAGTTACTAAGTAGAATATGCTGAAAAAGGGAGAAACATACAAAATGTACGTTTACACTGAACATCTTTTATTTAGTGTCTGAGAGTGTTTTCAGACATGATGGCGGGCTGCAGTACCACGCTTGGCTTTGGCACGCTTTACCATATGTGGGACTGCGGCCCATCCTCCTGCTTGAATGCGCCTGCCAGATGTTAGCATGGGCTGTTACCTGGTCGGTGGTGGTGTTAGCCCGGCCTGTGTCCCAAGTTACAGCCTGGGCTAAGTGCCACCAGTGACCAGGTAAGGGCTACCTGATCAGGTGTAAAGCGGGCCATCATGGATGAAGGCTCACTGTACTTACCCTGGTCCAGAGTGACAGTGCTTCTGGGCAGCCATCGCAGCCATCATAGACTGCCATGACTGTCTGTTGGTGGGGGGCAGGCTGCTCCATGTAGGATGGGGACATGCAGATGCACATCTGTCTGTCGCCCCACCCCCTCTGGCCTGGCCGCTGTCATTTTTGTTTGGCAGCCGGACCGAGTCCCAGATGGAGTGATGGCTCCCACCACTGCCTGGAGAAGTCTGTGGCGGCAGCAAGAGCTGTCGCATATGAAAACACCCTGACAACTTACTCACAATTCTCCTAGGAGAGTACCATTGTGAAACAGCTAGTTAAATCCTGATTAAGCATTGACAAATTGTGGTGCAATCCTGGATGTTAACCTGCTAGCATATATAACAGCTATAGGAGATCTCTTGCTTCCCATTTTTTATGTTTTGGGCACTTCAAACAACTTTTAATTTTCTGAAACTTGCGGGGCTACAAAGGGGTAATAATGCAAAGATTAACAGCATGGACAGTGTACAATACCCCCACATCATAAAAAATCTCTTGGGTTCTACACCTTTTATTCATTACAGGCAATCAACCAGAAAATCAAATTGCCTAGAAGGGAATTGTCAGGTTCATATTAGCTAAGGGCCACTGAAAGAAAGTTTGTAATAGCAAGGGTGCACTGTTTACTAGACAGGGAAAAGAAAATTAGTGTGTACATATGTATCTATAGATGAACATCTAGCAGTGTGTTTCCCTTATACAATGGCCTGGTCTAAGAACATAAGGACATAGGAACATAAGTAGTGCCTTACTGGGTCAGACCAATGGTTCATTGAGCCCAGCATCCTGTCTCCGACGGTGGCCAAACTTGGTCACTTGGAAGAAGTACCCAACAGGTCCCAATGGGTGATCCATTCCCCGTTGTTCGCTCCCAGCTTCCAAATTATGTCCCCTAAATGTGCTTGGCGCTCCATGAACCTATCCAATCCTTTTTTAAGCCCAGCTATACTACTGGCCTTGACCACATCCTCTGACAAGCAATTCTTAGCGGTGCAGAAAGTGGCCTCTATTTATGAGCCTTATAATTTTGCACCCTCAGGCCCATATTATCTTTTTGCCTGGGAAGACTTCTGAGAGCGAACAGCTTTTCTTAAAATGAGATTAAATATGCTCCCCTCGGCGGTTTTGGAGGGCTGCTACAAGCAGATCCCGTGGGCACTATGTTGGTGCTCCAGATGTATGTCTGGGGAGGTAGATACCTTAGAGCACATGCTTTCCCAATGCCCCGCCCTGGCTGAACCGAGATGCAAGTATCTGGGAAGGATGCTTTTGCGACACGACCCTGCCTCGAGGGATATGCAGAGTTTATTGAGTCCATACGATTCAGCTCAAACCAGGGCTATGGCTAGATTTGGATTGGCAATTCTAAGAATATGCCAACCCCATTAGCTGCTGTACTGATTAGTGATATCCATAAGATCGCGTATGCGGCCTTAAAGTAATATAAGGAATATCCAACCTTCCCTTATGACTAGGCAGCTTAGGGGGTTTACAGTCTTTAGTGCCGTAAATGTGGCCGGGACAGTATATAGCACACGGGCGAGATATTCAAGTGTATTAAGATGTGGTTGTTATTTTATGCATTTTTGTAAATTTTGTTAAAGGCTATCCCAGACAATAAAACTTTTATTATTAATAACCAATTCCACAAGTTAATTGTGTGTTCAGTGAAAAATGCTTCCTTTTATTTATTTTAAGTCTGCTACCAGGAAATTTCATGGAGTGTCCCCTAGTTCTAGTACTATTTGAGAGGATAAATAAGCATTCCCTATTTACTCGTTTCACACCACTCATGATTTTATAAACTTCAATCATATCTCTTCTCAGTCGTCTCTTCTCCAAGCTGAAGAGCCCTAACCTATCAAACCTCTCTTCATACGGGAGCCACTCCATAGTCCATACCCTTTATCATTCCTGTTGCCTTTCTCTGTACCTTTTCTATTTCTATTATATCTTTTTTGAGATGGGGCGACCAGAACTGCATGCAGTACTGAAAGTGCAGTCGCACCATAGATTTATATAAGACATTATGATATTTTCCGTTTTATTCTCTATCCCTTTCTGAATAATTCCTAACATCCTGTTGGCTTTTTTGACCTCTACCACACATTGAGCTGAGGATTTAAATGTATTGCACACAGTTACTCCAAGATCTTTTTCCTGACAGGTAACTTCTAATTTAGAATCCAGCATTGTGTACATATAGTCTGGATTATCTTTCCCCATGTGCATCACTTTGCACTTGTCAACATTAAATTTCATCTGCCATTTAGATGTTCAGTCACACAGTCTCACAAGATCTTCCTGCAAGTCTAGACAGTCTGCTCGCATTTTAACTTCCTTGAATAACTTTGTGTCATCTGGAAATTTGATCACCTCACTTTTTATTCCTTTTTCCAGATCATTAATAAATATATTAAACAACACTGGTTCCAGTACAGATCCTTGGGGTACTCCAGTGTTTACTTCTCTCCATGTGAAAACTGACCATTTAGTCCTACTCTTTTGCTTTCTATCATTTAAACAGTTTCGATCCACGATAGGACACTCCTTCCTATCCCATGATTATTTAATTTGCACAAGAGTGGGTGATTTCAGATGTTACGGCCGCCGGGATTGATCGTGGGCAGTGGTGTGGTTCGGACCATGGGCAGGGGCGAAGGGGGGGGCGAACAGACATTCCCCCCTTCACCCCTGCCCATTGGGAACGAGACACCACAGGCCGTGGTCAATCCCGGCAGCCGTAACGTCTGTTGTGCAACCCCACCGCAGAGGGGGCAGGGCCGTGTGGTGCTGCGTGCGGCCGCACGGCCCTGCCCCCTGCATGCTGCCGTCGGCCCGCCCCCCAGCACGACGGGCAGGAAGTGCGGCCTATCCGGCCGCACAGGACCAGGAATACGAACCCTGACCGTGGTGAAGGGTGAGTCAACAGACGTGATGAACCCTTCACCACGGCCGTGGTGGCCATTCACCACACTTCTGGACCCGCTCGCATCCTTGGGTCTAGAAGTGTGGTGAATGCAAATATGTTCCACGTTTGACTGTGGTGAACATCTGGCGGGTAGCAAACAGACGTTCACCACAGTCAAACACAGCCCGTGTTTGATTGTGGTCGTGGCAGGGTGAATATTCACCCCGTCACGTCTGAAATCACCCAGTCTCTCATGAGGGACCTTACCAAATGCCTTCTGAAAATCCAGATACACTATATCAACCGGCTCACCCTTATTCACATGCTTATTTACGTGCTCAAAAATTCCAATAGATTATTGAGGCATGACTTCCCTTTGCTAAATCCATATTGCCACTTGGCCATTATGCCATGTTTATCAATATGCCTAGTAATTCTGTTTTTAACAATCGTTTCCACTAGTTTGCCCAGCACCGACATAAGGCTCACTGTTCTGTGGTTTCCAGGATCACCCCAGGAGCCCTTTTTAAATATCGACATTACATTCGGTATCCTCCAGTCCACGGGTACAGTGGCAGATTTTAGCGATAGGTTACAAATTACCAATAGTAGATCTGCAATTTCATACTTGAGTTCCTTCAGAACTCTGGGGTGAATACCATCTGGTCCTGGTGGTTTTTTACTATTTAGTTTGTCAATTTGTTCTAGAACCTCTTCCATAGTCCTATTGATTTGTGACAGCTCTTCCAATTCATCACCTACAAAAATTAGTTCAGTTTGGGTATCTCCCCAATGTCTACGGTGAAGAGCGAAGCAAAGAATCATTTGGCTTCTCTGCAATGTCCTTCTCCTCCCTAAGCACCCCTTTCACCCTCTGGTTGTCTAATGGCCCAACTGACACTCTAGCAGACTTCTTGCTTCTGAAACTTGCAAAAGTTTTTATTATTAGTTTTTACATCTTTAGCAAGTTGCTCTTCAAATTCCCTTTTGGCCTGTCTGATTAACATTTTACATCTAATTTGACAATGCTTATGCTCTTTACTATTTTTTTCATTAGGACTAGCTTTCCATTTTTTCTAATAGCCTTCTTCACTTCCCTGTTTAGCCACATTGGCAGGCGTTTGGTTCTCTCGCTAACTTTTTTATTTGTGGACTACATTTGATCTGGGCTTCTAAGATGGTGTTTTTAAACAGACTCCATGGTCCTGGCAGACATTTAATCCTTGCAACCGCTCCTTCTAACTAGTTTCCTCATTTTTCATAGTTCCCCTTTTAAAGTTGAATGTCACTGCAGTAGTTTTATTTGTCATTAACTCTCACCTGTAAGTATGTCAAAATTGATTATATTTTGATCACTATAGCCCTTTGCACCAGGTCCTGCGGTCCACTTAGGACGAGATCCAAAGTAGCTCCTCCTCCTCATTAGTTCCATGACCAGCTGCTCCAAGAAGCAGTCATTTATGGCAGCATCTAGAAATTTGACCTCCGCAACATACCCTGAGGAGACATTTACCCAGTCAATATTAGGATAATTGAAATCACCAATTATTGTGTTTCCGACTTTAGTAGCCTGTCTAATCTCCATTAGCATTTCATAGTCAGTCTCACCATCTACACTACAGTAGGTCTACACTAAAACCTTGTACTAACTCTAGCCTTCCCATCACCCACAAACATTTTTTTTCTCCTTAAAGCAGTTTAACTTCCCTCTTAAATTAGTTTAGCAAGGTCATTCAAGCTACTGACTTAAACCTAAACCAGGATAACTTTAAATATTTTTGAGCACTAAAACACTAAATAATTCTTCATCAGACACAGGGATACCCTCCCACAAGCCATTGCCCTTTTAGGCCCTGGCCCAGAGGACAGGTTATTTTCTGGACATGGCAGGAGGCACAGTCAGTGGAAGGCTGAGTCAATACCATGAGAATCAGTTCAAGAGGTCATCAAGCCAGGAGGGGTGAGCTACATGCGGGGTGAAAAACAAACAGGGTCGAGCTAGGAGCTGAGCAGAATCAGGAAGCTGGACTCTAGTCTGAGTCAATAGCTGGAGCTGGGTCAGAAGCCAAAGGGTCAGGTAGCTTGGTGGAAAAAGTAGACAAGTAATGAGGGAGAGAGGGAGGCAGAAGTAGCAGGGCAGGGAGGCTGGTCAAGGCAGGAGGCTGGTCCAGCAAGGGTGGACAACAGAGCAAGGCAAGAGTCCAGAAAGCAGCAGCTAGGTGTCTACATCAGATGTCTTAGATGGACCACACCTGCATCCCCCATGCGCAGCCCTGACAGCACCGGCTTTAAATGGACCTGGCAGCTGTAGCAGCCTGTCTGCCGAGTGGAAAGACCACTGCTCTGCCCCCAGGCAGTGCTTCAGGTTTGGGCAGCCTGCTCAGCTTATGGTGCTCTGGGATGTTCCAGAGCACTGCAAGCGGAACTGGCCTGCTTTGCCTCTCCTTCACCTCTCACACCAGGGCAGGCCCACCTTAAATGGATGGGCCACACGGGAGTGAGGAGAAGCAGAGGCATGAGGACAGTCTGTGTAAAAGTGCCACTGTTGCTCTGAATAAAGGCTTGTGGCTGCTGCAGGAATTTATCTAGGGGTGAGGGTGGGGGGAGGGAAATGTTGAGCTAATCAGGGTGCAGATTCAGTTCCCCAATCAATAAACTTGCTGACCAGAAAAGGCAGGCTATATTGTAGTTCCCCTGGGCCACCAGTGTGGTGATGTGGTAACTTGCTCCCTGCCTGGGAGCGCTGCATGCTCCAGTTCCTGACTGGCACCTACACCAGAGGCGGCCATTGGTAAACAATGCCAAAGTTACATCTGGAAGCAATTGGGGCTAGTAATGAACTATTCTGAGTATTTAAGCATTAACATTCAGCAGGAAGGGTACTTCATTTGCTATTTGGAACCCTGTGGGTCTGTAGAGATGTTGGAGCCTTCAGCCAAAGTAAGACAGAACTAAGGGGTCAAATTAAGGAAGAAAAAGTTTTGTAGGGACGGTCACACGCAGTGAGTTTATAGTTCATTGTTTGTATATAGGGGTCAACCTTATTGGTGGTGGGTTGACTTTTAGTATTATCTTTCTTTCCTTTTAAGTATGCTATGGTTATACTATAATAGGTGACCCCCATTCCCAAAGGAGACTGTTAAGACTGCCAAGAAGTGAGAGAGTTTCTATATATCAGCAGGGTATGTTTGTTTATTTTTTTTGTTTGGATTCTGGGGAGTTGTTTAGTAAACCTTTTAGGGTTTGGGGTTGCATAAAGAGGGGTTTGATGTTTAAAGAATCCTTTTTATAAGTTAGGATTAGGATTTGGTTGCTCTCAATTGATTAATTTTTTCGGTTCAGACATTGACACATGTATGTATGCTTAGCTTTACATTACTTTTGAGTAAAAGTATTTATTTGTTATTAATTTCAGTAACTTTGGCTTTTTGGTTATGTCATGTAAGATGAAAATATTATGTTATTGTTTGCAGTTTTTTCACTAAGTGATTCTCTGTGCAGTGGGAAACTCTTCCCTTTCATCCTTCGTTTCCTGAAGAAGCATCTGCGAAACGTTGAGGAGAAGGACTGAAGAGAAGAATATTTATAGCCTTTACTGTTCTTGGACTGTTATTTATCTTTGTTGTCTCCTATGCGGATTATATCTACACTTTTCAGACCCATGCCTTGTGCTTAGTTTTTTGCTTTGTTCCACATTGTTTACTATTGTATATTTTAAATCCTGTTTTTCCTGTCTCATAAATTATATATTTATATATTGTATTATTGCTGGTCTTTTGTCGCTTTTGGTTACTTTTGTTTGTTGGTTTCTGCCCCTATACCCCATGTCACACATGCACAAGATGTAACAAAGCTTTCAGGCTGCCTCACTTCATGAGCCCCCTAAAGGCTGGCCACCCAATTCCCCAACAACTTACGCTCTCTCCCCTTCCTCAATCACATCCCCTTCTCCGCTGTCAGGTCTTACACTCTCCTTCACTGCCAGTGGTGCCTGCCACCTGACTGCGTGGATCTTCCTTCTTCCCCTGGCTCTGCCCCTCACCCCCAATCTCACACATGCCTTGCTCCTGCCTTTGTCATTATCTCCTGCTCTGCCTCCAACCCCCCCCCCCTTGTGTATGGAGGGGTTCTAGCAGCAGCAGCAGCAGTCCTATAGTGCTATAGAAATGATTAGTAGTGGTAGTAGCAGTAGTACTGATACCCCAAATGTCAGTCTGACTTTTTACATGCCTGAGGAAGGGCTTTTTGGAGTCTGAAAGCTTGCATATTCTCACTAACAGAAGTTGGTCCAATAGAAGATACCTACTGAACTGCTTTGTCCCCAGAATTTATTATAATTTATTTATTTATTATAAATGCTTATATCCCACATCCTCCTGCACATTGGCAGCTTGGAGTGGCGAACAACACTTCAAAACACATCAATAAAAATACATAAAGCTAAAACATTAAAATATCAAAAAAACTAAAAAGGAAAAAAGAAACTCGCCTCCCCCCCCAAAGCCTGGTGGAACAACCAGGTGTTACAAGATCTTTGGAAAGAGGGGAGGTCTAGAGATAAATGGGCCTTCATCGGGAGGGAGTTCCACAGCCTGGTTGCAGTCGGCGAGAACGCTCTCCCCACCGTCACCACCCGTGATACCCAGGGGATCTCAAGTTGAGTGCCCCCTGCCGACCGCCGACCATCTTCAAAGGTATCCCCACGTAGAATGCGTTACAGTAGTCCAATCAAGAGGTAATGAAAACATGGATGATGGTTGTCAGAGACATACGGCCGCAGCCGTCATACCAGATGTAATTGGCAAAATGCTCCCCTCACCACTGCTTCCAACTGACAATCCAGGCAGAGCTGTGGGTCGAGGAGCTCCCCCAGACTATGGACCTGAGTGGCCAGAGGGGGGCAGATCCCACTGATAATGGAAGCCACACACCCCAGCACTCCCCACCAACATCACCTCTGTCTTGTCGGGATTCAGCCTCAGACAATTCGCCCTCATCCAATCCCCCACAGCTGCAAACACCGGGTAAGCACCAAGACTGCCAGGCCTGGATCTCCAGAAAATGAGAAGTAAAGTTGTGTATCATCGGTGTACTGATGGCATCGCACGCCGAACTGTCTCATGACCTCCCCCAAGGGTTGCATTGAACAAGAGAGGGGACAGAATAGAACCCTGCGGGACTCCGCACGTGAGGTCCTGGGGAGATGACGTATATTCCCCAAGGATCACTTGCTGAGTTCTCCCTGCCAGGAATGATTGGAACCATTCAAGAACAATTCCGCTCACCCTGGCTCGGTCCCACAGCCTCGTCACCAACATCTCAAGATCAATGGTATCAAACGCCACCGACCGATCCAATAAGATCAAAAATAGATGATCAGCCCTTATCTAATTCAAAAGAGATCAATCAATAAGGATACAGCTGACATACATTTACTGATGGTATCCCCTTATATAATTAGGCTGTTGTGTCAGATGGTTTATGCAGAGGCTTGTTAAAATGCCAGCCCCAGAAGGAAGTTAGGCTGATGTAGTAATCCTACTTGAAAACTTCTTAAGGTTTGATTATGGGGCTGATATATTTGGGAATGGATTTAGAAGTGGGGGCCTGCTTGTATTTGTGGCTGGGGTTTTTTTACATTTTAAAGCAGCGGAACTAATCTTCTGCTCCTTAAAAGACTAGAAACTACAGCTCTTTATGACTCCTAGAACTTGGGTGAGTGCTTCAACTATGGTTTGGGGGCTCAATACAATGGGGGCTCAATACAATACAATGATTTTGTGAAGTAAATGGAACTCACCTGTATGGAATTTTGTATCTTTTTGACTGTTTTTGATCTCCTTGTATGTTGAGCAGGGAGGAATCACCTCTGTTGTTTTTTGGATCCGGTTACAGCTTTTGCTGACTCTTTGACTCTGTGGATCAGGTTACAACCTGTGTTGACATCTTGAAGATTGTTCTTTTGAATAACATTATACAGAACCCCTGAAGAAGCTGCAGTGGCAGCGAAACGATCGTTGGGACTTTCATACTTTGCTGCCCTCCTGCCTTTGGAC
>QEPC01014991.1:516936-529557 GCA_003113815.1 Sphenodon punctatus | reverse complement strand
CCCCCCCCCCCCGGTCTCTCAGATTGTAAGCCCTAGGGGTCTTTTCAATTACTTTGTAAAGCGCCAGGTACATTGCTGGCACTATATAACTGTTTGCTAATAAAAAAAACAACTTAATGACCACATCTCCAAAACCATCCAAGGGTTTACAGATACCACACAATGATGGTATCCAGTCTTTGATGCCTCACCAACAGAACTTCTACGGAACCACCTACAGAGGTGATTACTGAACTAGCCAAACTGGTTCTTACTTGCAACAACTTCACCTTTCACAAGAAACACTACTTGCAAATACAAGGCACAGCCACGGGAACACGTATGGCACCTTTGTATGCCAATTTATTCATGGGGAACCTGGAACAAACTATCCTCAAGAATACTAAACACAGACCCCTAGTTTGGTCGTGATTTATTGATGATATTTTTGTTATCTGGACCAGTGGCAAGGATAACTTAGAACGCTTCAAAGATGAGATCAGCTCTGCTCATCCTAATATTAAATTCACGTGCAATAGCACTATAGAAAACTCTCACATTCCTTTTTTGGATGTTTTGTTGACTATTTACCAACACAAAATTATCACTGATCTTACAGTAAACCAACGGATGCTCGTGTATATTTAGATTGGAATTCATGCCATCCCAAACATGTAAAGAAGAAACATGTAAAGAAGAATATCGTCTACAGCTTAGCCCTGAGAATTAAACGTATCAGTAATAATATCAATTACTTCAAAAGGATTAACAAGCTCAAAGAGCAACTCCTGTGTAGGAGATATCGTCCACATGTTATTGACCACGACATCTACCGAGCATCTATTCTCACAAGGAACTCGCTCCTCCAAAAACCAATGAGTGAAAATACTCAACAACAACACATCCCTTTTGTGGTTGACTTCCACCCAGCATCCCCTAATTTTCATCTGGTTATTAAGGAAAGCTATCCCTTGGTTGCCAACTCACCACGTCTGGCTACATCTATTAACAACCCCCTCTCATCGCCTTCCGTCAACTTCCCAACCTATGCAAATTGCTAGTAAGAGCCCAAATTAAACCACCTATCCACAATCCAGGATCATACCGTTGTAATTTCAGTCAGTGCATCACCTGCATGTACATGAGAGAGACTGCAACCTTTAAAAGCAGTGTGACCGGCAAGACCTAGAACTTTTGGATATACAGACTTTGTACCCTTACACGCAGAGGCCTCACCCTAGAAGTCAACACCTAAGATCTTCCTCATCTTTAGTAATTCTCCCCTCCCTTTCAGCATCACCTGCCTTGGAATTCTTCTTTCCTCAACACTCTACACTCTTGGTGGTTTTAGACACACATTTCTCCTGCATGTTTGCTGTTGCATCCTGAACTTTTTGTATGTCTAAATCACTTTTCCAGATTTGAAACATCTGGCTCTTTGAACTTCTGCACAGAACTTCTCCCAGAACTTTTGTGTATAAAAAGTTCTCCTGGTAAACTGGTTTGCTCCAGGCAGCTGTGGTCACTTGGTTTCCATGGCAGCCCCTCATGTCTACAGCTGCGGCTACTTTAGGCTGTCTCATCAGGGCAGCCTGTGTGTGAGGAATGCATCTGGAACTTACTTGTGGACTTGTAAACCCAGAAGATTGAAAGACTAGCACTTTAAGGTGTGTGTAAAAATGCCCTCTGTTACCTTGACTCCCAGTAGCATACATTTTAAATCCAACTTGTTACTGAAGGCAGAAGTTGAAACTTTTAACTAAAAGTTTTAATTTACCTCTGTTTGGTCATTCACTTTTTGACATATATCTATATCTATATATAACATAAACTTTAAATAGGAACTCGGTATCATTTAATTGAATTTATATATATATATCATTTTTAAAATAGGAACTCAGTATCATTTAATTGAATTTACTTTTCAAAGCTGGAAATCCCCTGCAGGATATCAGGCATTCTAAAGCCTGCAAAAACAATCTAATAAATGTGTTTCATAGTAAGATTTTCCCAAAGATCCTGTCACCTCTGACCATTAGGAGGTGGTTCCTGTTTTCTCTGTCTGTGAAAGTACTCAGTTCTGGAACCCATCTTTTCTAGTTGGAAGTATTGGTTAATGACAGATAACAGGAGGAAAAAGGGTTGCTATGCAGGTTTCTCCCATAACATTTTTTCCATCGTCTCTGTTTTGTTACTGGGGTTCTGAAGAACGGAATGTAAACCAGAAGCAGAGCATCTCCTGGCTGTGTCCCAGTGAAAATGCAGGTGCTAGATTTTCAACCAGAAAGTGGGAAAACAGCCAAAATGAGGAATGTACAAGAACCTCCAAAAGAATTACTATCAAATGACACTGAAATTTCCTCAGTCTCCGTGCTCATGGGTTCCACCTACCCAGAGCTCAGCATCCACAACTGCAGTTCTGGTCCCATTTACCTCTGATTGTGGGTGCTGAGTAGGGCTGAAATGGATATGCTGTTCTGCTCTCAACTAGGGGGAGAGGAGTGAAGGGGACTGTTCCTGGTGAAAAACGGGAGTGGGTGTGGGCACTGGAGTCCGTCACAGCCCATCTGTGAGAGGGCAGAGGCAGGAGAGAGGAGGGGAGGGGAGGGGACAGGACTTCCCTGGATAATAATGGATGAAGGAGGGAGAATGGGTGAGCAGGAGGTAAATAGGCTGAAAAAAAGAGGAAATTAGGTGGAGAAAGAAGAGGTGACTCCCCCAAGTGAGAGAGGTGGGATGGGGTGCATATGAAAATATATGATTTTTAATATGATTTACTTATGTTTTGCTTATATGTTGTACTGACTTGTAAGCTGTCCTGAGAAACATAGATAGGGCAGAATATAAATCCAGAACATGTTAGTTTCCACGGCAAAAACCCTAGTCCATGCTCTAGTCATCTCTCACATTGACTACTGTACCTTCCTCCTTTCTGGTCTCCCCTGCTCTGGTCTTTCCCCCCTTATCTCAGTTCAACGTTCTGCTGCCAAAGTCATCCACCTTGCCCGTCACTTTGACCACATTCAGCCCCTGCTCTCCACCCTACACTGGCTCCCTCTACATGAATGCATTCAGCACAAGCTCCTGGTCTTCACCTTCAAGACTCTTCGTGGCCTTGCTCCCCCATATCTTTCCACTCTTGCATCCCACCACACTCCTGCCTGGGAGCTTTGCTCCTCCTCTGCTCCCACCCTGGCCTGCTCATAACCCCCTTGCTCCCCTAAATGTCTTTGCCCCTTCTCTCTTGCTACCCCTCATGCCTGGAACTCCTTCCCTGGATATATTCGCTCTGCTCCCTACCTCCTAACTTTCAAATTCCTCCTGAAAACATACCTCTTCCATCAGGCTTTCCCTAGCTTGTCACGCATGAAATAGTGACCTCTTCCCCACTCTCTTAGAATCTTGTTCTCTGTGAAACACTTAGTGAACCACCTGCAACTCCTCAACCTCATTAATGTTCACCTCTCCTTTGTCTCCCCATCCCTTGTCTCTTACCCCTTGGGAGAAGGGACCTATCTATAACTACTGATTGTAAAGCTTCAGGTACACAGCTGGAGCTATATAAATAATAATATGTATGTGTTCACAATATTCTTGACTATTTGGGTACCCCACCAAATATTGAAACAAATCTTAATCTGGGTAAGTGATATTCACACAATCAGTCCGTTAATTTGTGTTTTGTTCATTTCAGTCTTTCAGTTTGGGCATTTCAGTATTCCTTAATTCAGTACGGCTCTGTTGTGCACCAAACACTTGTGTAAGCCAGTACATTGTTTTAGTGCAACACTTTGGGGCAGCTGCTTGGCATGCAACAGTACTAAAGGAAGGAACAAATACTGAAGTGTCTGAATAAGTGGAATACCAAACTGACTGAACCTTAAATGAAACAACCAAAAAGAAAGATTGCAAAGACCTCAAAACAAATATTTGTTTCAGCCAACAAAGATATACATGATTGGCTTGCCATATCCTCTTTGTCAGAAACTAAATAAACCAAATACATTAAAATTTGTACTGACAAAAATAATTCATTTCATTTCATCCCTGATGCTGAGCATGTGAAAAAATCTGTCCTGAGGTCTCCTTTTATGACCTTCATTTCATCATGGGCTCATACTTGTGATAGCCCACTAGAGGGAGCTAGAGTGTAACTTGTTGCCAGGCAGATTTCAGTAACGTGATCACAGAAGCATAATTATTAAAGAATAGGTAACTAACTGTCTGAAGCTACGAGATTCCCTCTTCTGTTTCATGCATCTAACTGCTGGCACTGTCCCTTTTTGAACTGCTAGCTGGAACAAAGTTTTCCTTGCCAAATTCTGGATTGATCTTGGGCTTCATCTGTGATACTGAGCAACCTCTACTTTCGTTAAGTTCAGGGTGACCGGAGGACACGCAACATATTCTGGGCCAGAGATTTCCTTCTCAAGCCGCCCTTCTTCTTTTCATCCAGAATCATTCTAGAGGCACCTGGCAGCAACTCTTTAGACAGTCACCTTCTGAAATGGTCTTCCAATTAAGCATGAAAACCTGGTGCTCTCTTGAAAAGTGGATGGCCTGATGCTGTGGCATTTAACATGTAGTTAGTTTTCATGCGCCTTGAATTTTCTCAGCAGTTTTGGTTTGGTTTGTCTCTGTAACATTTTCACAGGAAGGATTTAAAATTTGGCTCTGGCTGGAATTTCACCTTGGTAGTGAGGCCAACTGTTGCTCACGGCCCTCTCTGAAATGACACTGTTGCTACACGAAATGTAGCAGAGGCTGTTCTTTTCACTAGCTCTAGTGCTTGCAGTAGCATGTTTGGAGAGAAAAGGTAAAATTGGTTGACCTGGACAGTTAGTGATTATAGGCAGGGCAGTTGTTGATTGTAGGGAAAATCTGTGAAGAATGTTGACACTTTGACTCTATATTGCACAGATTTCCGGCCTGTCATCTGTTATGGTAGTGAACTGAAAGCTCTGGACAAACTTTCCCTCCTATTGGCTGCTCTGCAGATCGCTGTATATATTTGTGTGGCTCGTGCATGTACTCTGTACGTGGCTTGTGTACAGACTATTCTGTGTGGGGGTGTGCTTACTGTTTCCTGTGCGCAGAACATAGCATGCTGTGGTGGATTCCATGAAAGTGGTTGGCGGGCTGAGAGTTCCGGGGGGGGGGGCGTACCTTGCAGACAGAGCTCTGTGGTGGTTACCATGGATGTGGTTAGCGTGCAGGCAGTGTGTTGTGGGTTCCGTGCATGACCAGCCCTAGCCATTTTCCTACCCTATATAAGTTGTGTTACACACCCATCCTGCAACTGTCAAACAAATTACATTCATCCACACTTCCACACACATTCACTGCCCACATTCTCATCCCCCCGCCCCTTTCTCTCTCACTCACTCACACACACACACACTGACAGTCATTGTTCAAATTCACACACTCTTATCTCTCACCCACTGCCTAACATGCAGAGCCCTGTTCATAGTTCTCCCATCTCCTGCCTGACAGACCATCAGGTCAGGCTCTGCCTCTCCCATTCCCTTCTCCACAGCTCCCCCCTTCATCTCCTATTCTAGCCCCTATACCCTCCCTCCCCTCCGACACTCACCTTAATGTTACTGCAACTATGGGTGTGTTTGAATGATCAAGGCTGTGGGGTGGGGGGGTTGAAGTCCTCCGAGTGGCACAGCTGCAGAGCAGCCACACAGATGGAGTGCGTGGGGAGGGAGTCTAATGGGTGGCTTTCAGTGTGGCAGCAGCCTGCATTCCCCCTGCCATGGACCATGAGGGAGGGGGAAGTGTGCCAGGCTGGCCTTTGAAATCGATCTATCCTGGGCATGAGCGTTCGAGAACTGGGCTCCACGGCGCTCACAGCCAGCTACTGTGACTTGCAAAGGCCGTGGCCACCACCCTCAGTTCATATGGGCAGGGGATGCGTGGTCGCCTATTGCCACACACTTTTTTTGGCTTGCCCTGTATGGTGCACTCCGAATTTTTGGGCAGTGCACCATGAGTGGCTCACGGGAGCCTGTATCCCCACGCACCACCTTCAGACAGGTGGTCGGATGAGTGACTCCTGCTTGGCCATATGTGGTAGCATCTCATTTAACAACACCCTACGGGACTCCCCAGACCATATATCACAAACCTCAACTCTGTACCCAGTGCTGCTGGCCATGCAATATCCCCTTTAGCAAACTATCTCTTCCCTGTCCAACATTCCTCTACACAAAATGCCAGATCTCAGGTTATCTGTGTTAGGTGAGGATTTTCTGACTGTCCTTGTAGAGAAGGGGAACTTATGGGGGCAGGGTTAAGCTCGCCATTTTACAGTATCCTCGTAGCGGTATCCACGGCCAGTGCAGAAGAGGAGATGGTAGCCTGATGTGATGTCTACAGCCAGCATAGAGGAACCCAACAGTGGTTTGACAAGGGTGGGTCTGGGGTCAGCATAGGGGAAAGTGGTCTGGCAGGGGACAGTGTGGGAATGGGCGCACACCCACCTCCACCCATGGAGCAACTGGCACTGGAACCCATTGCTCCATGCGTGGGTGATGGGTGTAGCGCGGGAACACGCATGCATCCTCACCCATCTGCCATGGCATTCCCACGGGTGCCTCCACCCATCTCCACGCAATGGAACTGCGTGGAGATGGGTGAGGGCCTCTCGTGTGAAAAGGGCCTAAGACAAGTGTTCATGTGTGATACAGTACTTCCAAATACAAACCCAAAGGGGAGTTTGTACTCCTAATCAGGAGTATATAATTCTCTTCCAACTCCTAAATAATGGTGGATTAGCACTGTTTGTTTGTAGAGGAAAGCTAGGACCCAACTACATTGAATTAATGTGGGAGGCAATTCTAGCACTATCCCTTTCCCCCCTTCTCAAGAATGATATTACAGAGCAAGGGAAGGAGAGCAGCTGACCTATTTTTCACAGCAGAGAAGTGAGCTAGACCACCATGTGCTGCTTATTCCTTTCCCCTGTGTAAACAGCATTAGCTGTATCCTCTCAAAAACTTCTGTCATTTCCTGCATGGAGGGGGAAGAGCGCTGCACACACAACTGTGATTGGCTGTTCTATGCCAGGAGGCAGGGAAATGGGGTAGGCAGCCAACCAGAGGAAATTTTCTTTCTGGCAAGAAGGCTGGAGCTTGTCCTATCACAAGGAACCTACCTGAAGCAAGGACCAAAATTGCATTGCTAGCAATAAAATCGCAGACTCCCCCTGTTTATCAGGGTATTGCCTCCACTTCCCCCGAAGGTGGGGAGCGGCTGGTGCTTTGCCGCGCCCACTTGGGGGGAGGCGGGACATGACAGGAGAAATTGCAAACCGCCGCCAGGGCTGTAGATCCCCGGGGCAGTGAAGCGGCCGCGCTACAGCGCAGGAAAGGTTAGAACCCTGCTGGGGTTGCTAGGCAACCCCGGCAGTGATGATTGGTTGAGGCTGGCCACATGGGGGTGGCTAGGGCCAGAGCTAACTCCATGGCTGAACGGCCCAGCCTCAGTTGAAGGCTGGAGCACATCTGAAATGCAGCACAGCTACCGTGCTGCAAACGCCCTTCCCCTCCCCCCCCCCACACCGGTTTAGAGGCAGCGAGCCGGAGGATGGGCAAGGTAAAGAAGAGGACACCCACCACGGTCGAGAAGCGGCAGCGGGCATCCTGAGTGGGGAACGCTGAGTCGGCAGAAACCCCTGGGCCAGAGGGCCCGGGCCACGGAGCAAAGGGGGTTGGGCCCCCAGGTGTGCAGGCTGCAAGGCCCTATTGAGGACCGTGGCGGCCAGTGAGCAGGTGGGGGCAGGGGAGCAGGCGGCCGCCGCTCCCTTGGATCTTTTGTTGCCAGCACAGAGTGATGGGGCACATGAGGGGGGGAGGGGGAGAGATCTCCTGGCCCAGAGCAGCCCAAGGCAGCGGGGGGGAGGAACATAGTGCCCCCTGCTTGATACATGGAAGACCTAGACCCAGCCAGTAGAGCGCAGGCCCAGGCACACCAGGTGTGGCAAACCAACCACGGGACGGCGGGGTCTGTGCGGGATGGGCCCCTTCCCCCCGATGTCCCCAGGGTATGGGGCCTCTTTAGGTCAGATGGAGGAGGGCTGGCCACCATGGTTTGCGAGTGAAGGGTCGTGGAACATGGTCTGCCAATGGGGGGCCCCGACCAACCCCCCTGTTGGGGTAGGACAGTTGGAGGTGACGGCTGCCCTGGGCACGCCGCCACCCTGGGGGCCGACCAGAGGAGCCCCAGTTGTTGTATTCCAGGAATGGGGGCAGGGAACACATGGACGCCGATACCACCGCGAGGCAGCAGAGGAGAGAGGAAGACCATCTCCACCCAGGGGTCGAGGCCATCGAGCGGGCCATCCAAGCGTTGGTCCAGCAGTGCGCTGCACAAGCACCCCACACAAGTGGGCACCTGCTACAAGGTGAGGTGGGGACACCTCTGGCTGGAGCAGTGACTTGGGGCCCCCAGGCAGGGGCAATGGGTGTGGTGACCGTGTCGTCAGTGGGGGGGGGTTGCCCGACAGTGTTCCCCCCATGCTGGATCAGGCTGGCTAGATGCAACTGCTATGGTGGAATGGGGCGTGGGTGCCCGTCATGGTGCCACCTGCCCTTTGTGCGGGGGGCCCAAACAGTCCCTCGAAGGCACCCCTCATGGGTGGGCAACAGGGTGGGACTGCGGCGGTTGGGGGACAGGCCCTCCAAGTCTAGGCACTGGCGGCAGCATTGGCTATGCCAGTGCTCCCCAGGGGCAGATCCAGAATTGATGTGGATGGGGTGTGTGTGTGTTGAAGTCCAAAGTTAGTATAGCTCCGCCCAGGTGAGCAGGCCCCGCCTCCAGCCCCACCCCCTACCAAGTGAGCAACAGTGTTAGGCCAGTTTATCCCCCATCCCAAAGCCATGGGAAACCCCCCAAGCCACAGCTCCAATAGGGAAGGGGGACTCAGGTTCAGTGGAGCAGTGGATATGATAACTGGGCTCCAGCTGCCACCTGAAAGTGGACATCAAACACAGATGGTTAAATAATCCCTTTCCCTAGTCTCACTACAGGAAAATACAAAGTCTAGGGGCAAATCCCCATTGTACCCCATTTCAAAGAGGGGAAAAAATCAGGGAGGGGCAAATGCCCCCTTAAGCCCAAAGTAGATGCGGGGCAAATCCTCACTGTGTAAAAGAGGGCAATAAAAGAGAGAGGGGAAATGCCCCCTTACAAGCCAATCAGGTAAGAAGCAAATCCCCACTGCACTCATACCCAAAGAGAACAATAAAAGAGAGATGGGCAAATTATGCCCCCTTGTAGGGGTGTGCATGTCATTTTCATTATTACAATAACGATAATGAACATTGTTGTTTTCATTATTGTTATTGCAATATCAAAAATGTCAAATAATAATAACAAAAATAGAAATGAAAATGACATTTGTTTTTGAAATAAAGGGAAAAGCCTGAAAAACATATTTCTAGCTGTAACCTTTTTGTTTCATATTCAATTCTGATTAAACATGGGGAGGATGTACCCCCAATGGAGGGCATTATGTGTACCAATTGGTGAAATGATTAGGTAAAGGAAACTGATTTTAGAAGCAATTGAATGTTATGATTTTCAGAAAAGCTCCACACACATTCATGGCTACAACTTCTTTATCTTGCATCCAATTTGCATTACACCTGTGAATATTATGTCCCTCCATAAGCCTAACACTCCTGCCAATTTTCAGAAAGATTGGATAAAGGGTCCTGATGGTATAAGACATTAACATGAAAATACATTTCCAGCTGTATCATTTGTATATTCCATCCTGTTTAAAAGGTATTTGGCAGGAATGTATCACATACCTTCACTGTCATCTCTGCCAAACTACAGAACAATTTGATAAAGGGACCCAATTTTATAAGCAATTGATGTTGTCCCTGTGAAGACCATTATTCAGATAAATAGCAGCACATGCAGTGCCAGTCAGAGGCAGGCACCCTGCATGGCAGGGGGAGAGAGATTGTAGGAGGGAGGATGTGGAGCAAACCAAAAGACTGACAGACACATTCACTGGCCAATTACTGCATGCTTCCAGCTTTACAGGACCAATTGGTAGTGGCTTCGAGGCAGGCATAGGGGGCGGCCCTGAGGTGGGCATAAGGGCATAAAGGACATAACTGGGACTTTGGGGATAGCATCCCAGCAATCAGGGGACATAGTTTACACATCCAGGCTGGTCAATTATCATCACAATCACATCCTGCAGCACTGTGACAGAGGACATAAGAGAATCTCTATTGACTCTTTCCTAAACAGATGCTTCTGACTTTCCAGTAACAAGTGGGGGAGAGATGTTGGGATGGTCACAGCACAGAATGAGGATATTTGGTTGACCTTTCTGCTGGCCAATTGGCATCACCAACCGATCTTATACCACAGTGACGTAAGAGAATCCCTGGCATAGGCTCCTTCTCTGCATATGCTGTGCAGGCATATAAAATTGGGACCCTTTATCACAGCTTTCTGATATGTGGCAGAGATGATAATGAAATGATAATGAAAGTGTTATATACAGCCCTGCCAAATTTCATGTACACTGGTTGGACTACAAAGATGTTAGTCAGATATACATTTATATGTTAATTGCTTATACCACCAGGACCCTTTATCCAATACTTCTGAAAGTTGGCAAAGATAGTAAATATGGGAAGGGGTGTAAACCTGCCAAGTGTCATCTACATTAGATATGAGGCAAAGAAGTTACAGCTAAGAATGTATATGAATGTATATTAAGAATTTTGCAAAAAAAAATAATTCAATTGCTTCTAAAATTGGATTCCTTTACTCAATCCTTGTGAAATTTGGTACACTTAATGCCTTCCAGTGGAGGTATATGCGGCCCACATTTCAGCCACATATAGTGAAAAACAACAAAGTTACAGCAGAAAATGTGTTTTCTATTGAAACCAATGAAAATGAAAGCCAAAATGATTCAATTCAATGATTCAATTGCTTCTAAAATTGGATTCCTTTACTCAATTCTTGTGAAATTTGGTACACTTTAATGCCTTCCATTGGAGGTATATACAGCCCAGGTTTCAGCCACATATATTGAAAAACAAAAAAAGGTACAGCCAAAAATGTGTGTTCCATTGAAACCAATGAAAATGAAAGCCAAAATGAAACGAGGCTGAAGCCTCCTGAGCCCCCCCTGTGAATCCGCCCATGGTCCCCCATATGACTGTAGTCCCCCAGGCCCCAGAGCCTGTCAGGCAACGCCCCCCGGTGGGCAGGGGGGGATACACAGATGTCTCCACCCCAATAGGTGACCACCTCCTCCCCACGACTAGGGAGCGGATATGGAGAGGTGAATACATAGATATTGTTGCCCTCTTGTTTAGTGATCCCATAGTGGATCCCACTGAGCAGGAGGACAAGAAAGAAAAGGAATGGTTCAAGCACCCAAAAGCGGAAAGGAACTGGTCCAATTGGACGGCCACCTTTTCGATTTATCAGGGGGTTATGATTCAGGCCTTTCCTGGGCGTGTGGCCAATTTACTTAAGTGTGTTGACATCGTGCGGAGGGCATATGAGGCAGGCCCCACCGGGGCCTGGCTCAGATACAATGAAGCCTTTAGACACCGGGTTGCTTACACCCTGGGACTTCGATGGGACCTGCACGCAAATGACTTATGGCTAAATTGCATGAGTGCTTTGGGCAGCATCCCTCGTTCCAATAGTGGCCACTTGCTGGCTAAAGGTGGTGCCTCCTTTGCAATGGAGTCCTTTCGGGAGGAGGAAAAAAAGAGCCCAGCTGGCATGACCACACAGTGCTGGGAATATGGTAGGACAGGTAGGTGTTCCTGGGTGACCTGCAAGTTTCAGCACACTTGCACAAACATGTCCCTGGGGAAGAGCTGGGGCAAAAGGAAAACCCTTTCCCAGTGGGCCAGGAAAGGGCAGAGGTGGGGGAGGTGGCAATGGGGACCCAAGCAAGGGCCCCCACGCCAGTTAGGCTAGACAGACTGGAGTCCGCCCTCCTGGAATACCCCGACTGGGAAGAGGTAGTCTATGTTATTGGGTGTTTTCAGACGTGATGGGGCGGCTTCGCCCCGTCCCGAAAACAACCCAGAGATTCCCCGCCGGGATCACCCAGGCACGGCAAACACACGTGCCAGGGATCCCGGCGGGGAAACAGGGAGGGGGTGGGGCCCCGCGGCGCAACGTGCGGCCACACCGCCCCGCCCCCTCCATGCTGCCTCGCTGCCAGGGGCGTAGCTATCATAGGGACAGGCGGGACATGTGTCCCAGGGCCCACCATGGTTGGGGGTCCACACAGTCCCGTCCGTCCCCCGATAGCTAAGTCGTTTAATTTTTGTGTGTGTGTGTGTTTGCGGATGGAGTGACCTCATCCCCAGCGGGCCCGCCTGACAAGGAGGTAGACCCCCCCTCGGCCCCGCCAGCCCCCCCCTCGGCTCCGCCAGGCCCCCCCAAACCAATCCCAGCAACACAGCCTCCTGCCTTTGCTGCCGCTTCAAGCCTTAGCCCCGCCTCCCTGACAATGAAGCGCTGCGCTGGAAACCATTGCGCATGCGCCGGCGTCCAGAGAGCGCGGGGCACAAGACACACGAGGCAGACAGGCGGCGAGAATTGCTGAAGTGAGTGAAGCATGCACGCACC
>QEPC01014991.1:503219-516253 GCA_003113815.1 Sphenodon punctatus | reverse complement strand
CCAGACGGCAGCCAGCAGCCCAGCCAGGTAGGAAAGTGCTGGAGTCCTGGACTGTCAGATACGGCCAGTTCTTATTCAGGGCCAGATTATGCTTGATGAGGTCAGAGCTGTCCCCAATCAACTGGTTTGGTGGCCAGCCAATCCCAGATCATCAGTCCAAGCCTGTCGGGAGATGCTGAGCTCAATGCTGGTGGGTCTGCATCCAGACATAGGTGAGGTTTTTGCAGAATAAAAGGGTTGGGAAGGGGTCCCAGGGCAAGCCCTGTCTCAAATGGTCTACTACTACTTATTACTAGGTGTATACAATGCTTTACAGTAACAGATTTTTGAAAACCGGTGTGTGTATAATCTAAGAGGGACAAGGATGAGGACACACAGGGAAAGAAGAACGCACACACTCCCATTTTATAGATTTGGAACAGAGGCTGAGACTTGCCCAAGGCCACCTGGTAAGGTTATTAGTTAGGAACAGGGGAGTCTATGGTGATGGGCCGGGCCGGGGGGCCCACAGTCCATTTCTTGTCCCTGGGCCCATTCCAACCTAGCTACGCCCCTGCTCGCCGCCCGCCCTCTGGGGAGACGGGCAGGCGGCGAGACCAATGCCGCTGCAGCATCTGGCCGAGTTCACCAGGGCCTGGAATCCCACTAGGGATTCCAGGCCGTGATAGCCGACCAAACGTTACTTTTTTTTTATGCCCGCCTGGAATCACTTTCACCACGTTTCAGCCGATTTTCACACCGGTAGCCCGGGAAGCATGGTTGAAATTGACCCCATGTGGTATTCAGTGTGGCGAACATCTGGCGGCCGCTGAACAGACGTGCAGGGCACAATGACCACATGTAGGTATTCAGCGTGGTTCACTGTGATTTCGTCACATCTAAAAACACCCATTGAAGGGTTTAGGTCAGGGTTCAGGATCCCAGCAGGGAGTATTCAACAGCAGAAGGTCGCCCCGAATTTAAAATCAGTAAGGGGAATGGAAGCAGTAGGCCAAAAGAAGATTGATAAGGAGAGAACAGAGGGCCGGGTGGCTAGTCCTTTTCCCAACCCCTCCTTTCCCCAACATGGTCATCTCGCTGTTGGGGGTGGTACCAAAGAAGTCCCCGGGCGAGTTCTGGTTGATTCACCACCTATCCCACCCGTGAGGCAGCTCAGTAAACGATTCCATCCCAAGGGAGCTTGTTTTGGTACAGTACACTTCATTTGACTCCACATTGGCACTGGTTCGGCAGTACGGCCCAGGTGCGATGTTAGCTAAATGTGATGTTAAGTCAGCTTTCTGCCTGCTGCCGGTCCACCCTGAGAGCTTTCCTCTCCTAGGCTTTCATTTTGTGGGGGAGCTTTATTACAATAAAACCATGCCGATGGTGTGCTCCATCTCTTGCTCAGCGTTCGAGAGGTTCAGCACCCTTATTGAGTGGATAGTGCAGCAGCGGGCTGATGCAGGGGAGGTCACAAAATATCTTGATGATTTCCTCTTCATCGGACGGGCTGGAACGAGCGAGTGTATCGAGCTGATGCATACTTTCCAGAAGACTGCAGAGGAGTTGGGAACCCCCTTGGATCCTGAGAAGACCGAAGGGCCAGCCACAAGGCTGACCTATTTGGGAATAGAGCTGGACATGGTAGCATCCGTGTCATGTCTACCTCAGGATAAGCTGAGATCACTGCGGGAAAAGGTGGAGGAGTGCTTACAGGTCACCAAAGTGATGGCCCGTAACCTTCAACTGCTAATTGGGAGCCTTAATTTTGCATGTCGGGTGGTGGGACCAGGCCAAGCCTTTCTGTCCCGCCTATATGCAAAATTGGGGGGCAACCCTCCCCCACATCACCATATTAGGCTTACCAGAGAAATGAAGGAGGACATGGGCATCATTCTTGGTGAATTTCAATGGCGTTAGCTTCTGGCGGGAATAGCTCTTGCTCAAGGCAGAGCTGCAGGTGCACTCCGATGCAGCGGGTGGCTCCGGGTTTGGGATGTTTTTCAGGGGCAGGTGGGTGGAGGCCCCATGGCCAGATGAGTGGACCGACTCTGGGGTCACAAAGGACCTGACATTCCTTGAGCTATTCCCCATCATACTCACAGTGCACCTGTGCCCGCAGGAGTTAGCAAAATTCACAGTGCTGTTCTGGTGTGACAATTTAGCTGTTGTACACATCATAAACACCTTGTCCTCCCGCTCTCTGAGAGTAATGAAGCTAGTGAGGGCATTGGTGCTCACTTGTCTAAACCACAATATTCTTTTCCGGGCATGACACATGCCTGGGATTGACACTGGTGTTGCCGACGCCCTCTCTCACTTCCAGATGGAGCGTTTCAGTCTGCTGGCCCCACGAGCCAGGGCAAACCCAGAGCCGTTGCCACCATTGGTGTGGAGCCTTGGGTCCTAAAACTCCATGCTGCAGTCCTGGGATCACTGATCCCGCGGACAAGGGCCGCCTACAACCGGGCGTTTCGCCAATTTCAGGAATTCTGGCAGGTGCAAGGGTGGGAAGTAGGTTTCTCGATCCCCGAGTCTCAAATGCTCTGGTTCACCCTCCAGCTCAGGCAGAACGGGGCCGTGCCAGGCACCTAGCTGGGAAGTGGGCAGCGTTGGGTTTCAAGAGCAGCCTGGAGGGGCACCCACCCCCCGACAGGGGTTTCTTCACCAGGCGCCTCTTGGAGAGCTGGGCCAGGGAGCAAGGTCAGACACAGGATCAAAGAGCACCCATCACACCTACAGTCCTGCCGAATCTCTGTGGCGCCCTATCACATGTTTGCTATGATAATTATGAAGTTTCTCTGTTTAGCACAGCATTTAAACTAGCTTTCTTCGGGGCCTTCCGAGTGAGTGAACTGATGTCCGAGTCAGCCATGGACAATACAGGTAGGGCACCTAATGTTACAGATGTACGCATTGAGGCAGAATATGTGGCCCTACTGATTTGTCGCTCCAAAACTGATCAGAGGGCGAGGGGACAGGTGGTTAGGCTTTCACTGTCTGAAAATTTGGAGCTCTGCCCAGTACAAGCAATGGAGGCCTACCTGGCCATACGCCCGAGGGTCTCCGGCCCCCTTTTCCAACATGCGGGCGGGCAACTGCTAACAAGGCACCAGTTCGCCTCCGTCATACGGGTTGCAGTAGCTCGGGTGGGTCTGCCAGCGGAGCAATACGGAACCCACTCGTTCCAGATAGAGGCTCCCAGCTCTGTGGCAGCTGCAGGACTGTCCGATCACAGCATAATAACAGTGGGCCGATGGCGGTCTGGTGCCTTCTGATCTTACATCCGCCAGCCCCCCACCACCACACTCAGCCTTAAACTTGTCATCTTATTCCCAGGTGTACCCCCTCGGTCACGGACACAGATTTGGATTGTGGGATACAGTCTGGTGTGCTGGGCTGGCAAGGAGGCCAGTCAGACCAGATGGGGAACACAGCTTGGCCTGTCGGAACGCGCAGAGATCTGCTGGATGGGTCGGGGCGGTATGAGATGGCATCACTTCCTGCCAACACTCAGTAGACCCTTCCAGGGACAACCACCTGACGCCTTAGTCTTGCACTTAGGTGACAATGACTTGACCCAGGTGAAAGGGGTACACCTCATTAGAATGATAAAAGGGGACTTGTGGGAGGTGAAATGCCTTTTCCCATCAGCGTTAATTATATGGACAGACCTAGTGGAGAGGATCTCATGGGGGAGAGGGGTTCACCTGAGGAAGGTAGATAGGGCACGGAAGAACATTAATAAAGATGTTGAGAGGTGGTTAGTAAATCTGGGAGGTGATCGGATTGGCAGCTAAGCCCTGACCCATAAACGGCCAGAGTTAATCCGCCAAGATGGGGTACATTTGTCACCTGAAGGAAACCATCACTACCTGAAGGCCCTGAAAGAAAAGCTAGAGCAGGTTTTAGAGAGTTGGTAGAGCAAGTTGTAGGTATAGTTAGGAAGATGGGGGTCGGGATCATCTGGGTAAACTCGGTGAGCCCTTAGTGACAGGGGTCCAGTACTGAGGGTTAAATCATAGGTTAGAAGTTGATAAGCACAAGTCATCTCCTTAAGAGATGGGGACGTCACACTTACTGGAAACGCAGGGGTAAGGCAACGGGTGGGGTGGAGTCCCTGGAAAGGGCAGGTCAGCGAGGGCGGTAGGGAGACGTATGGTCCCCCACCTGCAGACCCATTCCTCCTTACTCAGCTCCGCAAGGAGCTTGGTCCTCCTTGTACGTGGCAAGTGCCACGATGAGGGGGAGACGTTGTTTGGTTGAGGGGTGGTAATCAATGGTGCATCGAAACCATGACTGTTTGTTCGAGGTCATGTTGTTCAAGTACTGGACCCACATCGCACTAGGTGATTTTCCCCCACCCAATTGCTACTAATTGAATTTGGTTTAATAAAGAGTACAGCCATTTAAATGTAGCATTTGGTGTCCTGTCTCCTTTTGGTGCATGGTCAAAAGGCCAAATTAGCTGAGCTGGTTAGGAAGACTGAAAGAAAATGGAAGGTATAAATAAAGGCAAAGGAAAAAGTCAACTTGATTAGACCGAACAGGTAGGTCTAACCAGTGGCAGTGTGTTCTGCTGTCAGCATGGGGCTGCAGGAGGCTTGGCTTTAGATTTTGCGTTGGCCTTTTGCATCCTCGGTGAAAAGGAGAGAGTGAAGTAGGGTGGCCACATATGCACATTTTAGAGGACACATGAGAAATGCAGGTTGCAGGACTGCTTTGGAGCCAATGTAGCCCTGCAACCTGTATTTCTCATAAGTGTCCTCTAAAATCTGCATATCAGTGAAGAGTAGATGGAGAAATTGGAGAACATGGGAATTCGTAGAAAATGTGGGGAACCTTTCATTCCAAATGGGAGAGAGAACAACCTCTTCCCCTTCCGGTTCAGTTGAAGTGCTTCCTGATCGTATTTGTTTGACAAAATATTTCAGGGATCCTAATGTTTTTTTGTCTTAATTCAGATATCTTTTAAAAGCCAGAACATTTAACTCTTTCCTTCGATATCTCTTTCACATTCAGATTTTTCTTACCCTTTTCCTAATCCCAAATGCCTAAATATATGAAAATTGCCTCATTTAATCCCTCAACACTGGTTTGGCCTTTGACTTTATTGATCTGGTCCTGCCTTTACATTCTCCATCTGGAGAGCATACTCAGTCCAGGGCTGCCTTACATTTTGTCTTCTGTTCTTGCTATTAGGAGTTTGATTTCAATGACGAATGCTTACAACAGGACTTAAGGAATTTCATCCTCCCAAAAAATATTGTGTAGGAGATCATCTTAATGGACAAAGAAAAATGTCTGCTGGTCGGCAGCCAAAAGCTTGAATTTGTTGAAAAGAAAAGAAAGAAATCACTTTAACTTCCTAGTATTGTGTACAATAAACACATTTTTGACAAAATAGTCACCTCTCTTTTCAGAACCTAAAATGGAATCATTGAACCATGAATGAGTCTTCTCTTTGTTCGTTGTTTTTTTTATGGCAAGTCTCCTAGTCATGACAAGTTTAATTCTGTCTCTTAAGTAGATGCCTTACAAGGCTGTACTGCTCAGTTAGTGCTCGTACAAATACCCATAACTGGTAAATTAGGAATGTCTTTGGGGAAGAAAATGAAAAGCTAAATGGCCAAAACAAGAGAGATTGAACAATGTAAAGTGAGACTGTGATCACGGGTGTTTTAACAGCCACAAAAGGTGACCGAAGTTCTGTGGAACTACCCAAACAAATCCCCTATCCCATTAAATAGGCGTTTTTGCTTGAGGGAAAAGTAAACCAAGGCTCCAATTCAGCCAAGTATTGATATCAGTGAAACATAAGCATGTGAATTGAAAGCTAAATAAGGACTTCAGTCTAGTATAAATTTGAAATGATAAACAGCGGGATTCTACATGCACACATACTTCAACCTCCTAATTTATGGCAGTTCATTTATAGTGATGCTTTTTTAAAATGATCAGAGCTGGTTTGAAGCATAAACATTGTAGGTCTGTGTCCTGATGACTAGATCATATAATAAAGTTCAGTTCAAGAGTTGTGAAAAGAAACTAGCTTGAAATCTGCGGTAGCAGAGTGGTTCAGTCCACAGAGAGACTGAAACAATAGTCAGCAAGTGTTGTGCTACTCCATAAGTGACCTCGAACGTAAATTACTGAAGTACCTAATCTGCATATTTTCAGATCATTTGCATATTGCCATAGACTTTAGTTTATGATCTATATACTTCTTTCCCTAAGCAGTGGCAAGGATGAGAGATCTTTACAAGACAATGAAGCTAGGTAGCCAGTAGATGCATGAGAGGATGTAGGGATATGGAGGAGGCAAGGCAGTACTTGTGGATAAATATACCCAAGTGTTCTGGGTGGGTTTAACAGAGCAGTTCCTTTGGACCATAAGCAGCGGCCAAGTCAGATCTCCTGAGTTACTTCAGACTCTCAAACATCATCCCCCCCCCCCCCCAAGTACAATTTATTTCAACAAAATGTAAAGGGGTACACAGCTCCCAAAACAACTTAGAAGTCAATTCCTTGTTGGAGAAGCAAGCCTCACTCCAGGCTCCCAGGCTCTACTCTCCTGATGCTTCATTGGAACATAGTCTGAGTTACAAGGTGAAGTGGAGGATCCTGAAGGATTAGTTCAGGGGTGGGGAAACTCAGGCCTAGGCCAAATGTAGCCTGCAGCTAGTTTTTATTTTCAACTTTCCACTTCCTGGCCCTGGCTCTAGTTCCTATCCCTAAGCGCTGAAAGATTGAACTCGGGAGAAGGAAGCACAGATGAGGGCATGCACATAAGTCCAGCGGGCAGATCCATGGCACAGTTCCTTGGTTGGACCCTCCTCTTCCTGAGTGAACCCCTACCCCCAACCTCTGTACAGCCTTTGGAGCTTGTACTCATTTTCAGTGTGGCACATGGGAAGGAAAAGGTTCCCCACCTCTGTATTAGATAAAATGAGAAGTATCAATGAGCAATCTATGGCAACGAGGAGGAGGAAAGCCTGGTGGAAGAGGCAAGCTTTTAGGAGGTACTTGGAGGTAAGGAGGGAGAAGAGTGTCTGGGTTCAGGCTGTGAGTTCCAGGCATAGGGGAAGCATGGGGGAAAGGGGCAAAGATAGTTTGGAGAACAAGAGATTCTGGGATGGGTGAACGTAGTAGCGGAGGAGGAGTCAAGTTCCCTGGCGGGCACGCAGTCTGAAATGAGGGCAGGAAGATAGGAAGGAGCAAGGTATGAAGGCCCTTGAAGGTGAAGACAAGGAGTCTGTACAGGATGCAAAGGGGGAGAAGAAGTCAGTAGAAGGAACAGAGGAGGGACTGAACATGATCAAAGCAATGGGCAAGGTGGATGATGTTGGCAGAGGAGTGTTGAACAGAAGTGAAAGGGTCATGATGAGAGATGTTACGCAGGAAGAAATGACAGGTCTTAGCAACAGAGTGAATCTGAGGTGGAAAGGAGATGGAGGAATCAAAAGTGAGGTAACTGGCACAGCTCCATTGATGTCAAGTTCTCCAACATTTTGTTTATCCAGCTTATTGATTCAATGGCACCACGGACCCTAACTCCTTTAGGATTGGAACATACAACTGGTTCATATAAATCATCTGAACTCACACTGCACTCCTTCCTCTTACAAATTTGAAGAGAGGGTTTTGGATTTGAGGTCCCATCTCTAGTGTTCATGGCACTTTAAAGTTAACTGGAAACTAGAGCCCTGGCCCCAAAAAATTAATACTGGAAAATATCTACCGTGTTTTATTTGGAATGTGTTATTCAAGCTATTTTATTAAGCTTTAGATATGAACATGCTTTAACAAAAAGGATAATAATTATAAGACTCAGAATGTCCATAGCATTTTATTGGCCATGTTCAAAGCATTGTACAAACATTATCTAATTAAAAATAGAGGAGGAAAGGACAGGAATGTGCAATAAAGTAAAATTACTAAGCACAGGACCCTTTTTTGGCTAGATGAAATGGAATGGGAACTCTCTATTGTTCTGTTGACATTGTTTATTTTTATTACTTGACATATTTACCACGGGACATATTCTCACACATGGCCCTATTCTCTGGCCCTAAGTTATGGATGGGTAGCTAAGAGGACACATCCACATGACTAAAACTGTGATGTTTCATAATGCTTATATAAACGTAGCAGAATCATGGGGGAGCTGTTGTTCACTCTTTCTTATAATAATAATCAATCAAGAGGATGCCCCTATGAAACTCACCGGTGGCAGGTTTAAAAGAAATAAAAGGACAGATTGCCAGCTATTGTGAAGACCAGTGGTATAAGTGGGTTCAGAAAAGAACTGGTAAGTTCATACAGGCCGCAAGCGGCCATTAGCCACATTGGTTGGGAGGATGTGATCTCTGCCCGACTAGCAGGAAATGGATCACTCCATTATGAGCTGGTTTGCACTTGTCTGAGCAAAGGAAGCTGACCACTGGTGGAGAATAAGGAAAGCCCTTTTCACACAGACACGCTAACACTGATAAAATGGGGGTTACATTTTATTATACATGTTTCAGGGCACTCAGAGCACACCTGCAGCCCTGCAACATGTATAATAAAATGTAACACCCATTTTATCAGTGTTAGAGTGTCTCTGTGAAAAGGGGCTGTAGAGGGACCATTAATGAGACCCAGTATGGCTGCTCTTATTTTCCCAAAACAATTTAAAAAAAAGAAGCTTGCTCTTGGAATACAGTGGCCTAAGTTATACTCGGCTCTTTTTCCTTTTTGAATACCAACTCGTTTCTATAAAGGCAATAATTATCCTAGAAAAAAAATATTTTGACTATAATAATAATAATAATAAAAAGAATTCCTGGCTTTAGAATGTGAATTTCTTACAGGCCACCCATAAGAGCAGCTCTCTATTGTTAGGCCTCTCAAGAAAACTGCCTTACAAATTTCAATAGAACATAACCAACATTTCAAATGACTCACACATGTAGGGGTTTAGCCAATCAGAGAACATAATCGGATATTCCACTCCTCAGGGCTTTATAAAGGCCGGCTTGGCTTCCGTGCTACGAAATCATCATCCGATCTTCAGTAGGCCAATAAAGTCTTCACCAGACAGCTGGACTCTAGTAAATACATCCACGCACACTACTTCATTGACTTTTGCTTGGTAGACTTGGAATAAAATACAGTCAACATTTGCATCACTAATTCAACAGGCTGCCTGAAAAGTTCAAAATGTGTATAAACCAGGGAAAGTTTAGTCAAAACAGTAAGGTACAGAGCAGAGAGGGGTGATGTCATGGTCTGATTTGGAACCTTTTTTAATAATGGGGTTAGGGGGGGTTAAAAAAGAAAAGAAAAGCACAATGGACTAAATAATTGCAACAGTCAAGCAATTTCATTTTTAAAAAAAGGCGTAGATGTAATGTAGGAGTTTTTAGATAGTTAAGTATAGACAAACCTAAGATTATTATTATTATTATTATTATTATTTATATAGTACCAAAGATAGGGCCTTAGGAGAATTACATCAGAGTAGTGCTTTGCTGCATAGTGTCCTGTCCAAGCATCACAGCAAACAGTCTTCATTTATGTGAGATTTCTACTACACCCTGATCCAGCCTTAGGCCGCATGGGCAGTGCTTAATTTCTTAAAGAAACGGAAAAGGACTGCGGCACAAGCCAGCCCGAGAAATCCCACCCCTTCATCCTGGAAGCATGGAGAGTATTCAGAGGATCAGTGGAGCTGCCCTGCCAGTCCCCACAACTCCACCAGCAGCGGTACACTCATATCGGCCAGCCCTTACTTTGGGCCAGATTAAGTTTGATGGACCAATTGTGTGGGCTGTCGCTGCTGATGGTGATCAGCTGTTTGGTGGCTCCAATCAACCTCAACCCTCTGTCAGAGCTGGGTCTCAGAACTCCCACCCCTGGGCCTGGAGGGCGCTAATTCCCCCTCCCCACCTGACTGTCCTGGTGAAGGATTCTTTTGTATTCTCAGTGTAACCAAGCCAAGCACGTGCACCTGGGACCTCGCATCTTCATGAATGTTACACCCCTTGTCTCTCCCTCTCTTCCCCTTCCTTCATCTCCCCACCTCCCCCTGTCTGTCAGATTGTAAGCCCTAGGGCAGGGACCAGGTCTATTCCATTACTCTGTAAAGCACCAGGTACATTGCTGGCCCTATATAAATGCTTGCTAATAATAATAATATTTCAGTCTCCTTTCCTGGGGTTATGGCCCCACCCATCCAGCTTCCTGATTGGCTCCCAGTTGTATATTTTATTATTTATTTTATTTATTTATTTATTTATTTATTTTAGGCATTTGTAACCCGCCCATCCTGCCACAGGCAGAGCTGGGTGGCGCACAATATAAAACATTAACATTAAAACAACTTTTAAAATAGACAACAACAGGAGGTATAAAAAATCCCCAACCACCCCCACCCCCGAAAGCCAGGCAAAACAGCCACATCTTGCAAGAGCGTAGAAACAAGGGGAGATCCGGGGCCAAACAGGCCTCCACCGGCAGGGAGTTTCACAGCCGTGGGGCAGCCACTGAGAAAGCCCTCTCCATCGTATATAAGGCATGCTGGGAACAACAGGAAGTTGGTGGAACATCTTATCATGTCTTTGGGTGCAATCCTATGCCCTGCGGATCCCCACATGGAACCATGCATTTGCACAGTTTACATGCAGCACTATGTGCCAGCAACGTCAAGCTGCACAGGTTCTGCATGGCTGCTGTGCACATGTGGCTCCGCAGGCCATAGGACTGCACCCAGTGTCTTGTCGCTGTCCCTTGGTCCAGGTACTGTGCAACAAACGCCTGGTTGTATTGCTTTGTGTAAGCGTCCTTGGTGTGTAATTTCATATTTTTAAAGGCGTAGCTGTAATGTAGAAGTTTTTTAAAAGGTTTGTCAATTGGGTGTTTTTACACACGCGTTTCTCCTGCATGTTTGCTGTTACAGCCTAAACTTTCTGTGTGTCTAAATCACTCACCCAGATCTTAAACATCTGGCTCTTTGAACGTCTGTGTAGAACTTCTCCCAGAACCTTTGCGTGTAAAAGGTTCTCCTGGTAAACTACTTTGCTCCAGGCAGCTGTGGTCACTTGGTTTCCATGGCAACCTCTCAAGCGGTACGAGCGCTTTTAGACGATCCCACTGAGAAGCGGGATCATTCACAGGCGGGATCGGGCACTCGCCTTTCTCTCTATGCCGGGTCTGATGCTCAGAAGAGCATCAGACCCGGCGTAGAGACTCAGTGTGCATGCGCACCCTTCTGCGCATGTGCACTCAGGAAAAAACCCGGAAGTGTGCCATGAAGTCGGCACAGCGGCGATCCGCGTTGGACGGGGCAGGATTGCCTGCCTGGTCTGATGCTGGGAAGACCTGGCGTAAATGTGAGTTCTCCATTTAAACGAGCCCAAAGAAATGCGGTTGATCAAAGGATCAGCTGCGTTTCTTGTCTCGTTTAAAAGCAGCCTACAGCTGTGGCTACTTTAGGCTGCCTCAGGGCCATGTGTGTGAGAGAGAGAGAGAGAGAGAAAGAGAAGAAAAGAAAAGAAAAGAAAAGAATGCATCCAAGACCTGGCAGTATGTATGATAAAAATGCATCTGGAATTTATTTGTGGACTTGTAAACCCAGAAGATTGAAAAATCCAGAACTTTAAGGTGTGTGTAAAAATGCCCTGTATTTAACTAAGACAGAGTCTTAGGAGAATTACACCGGAGTAGTGCTGTATTCCACCCCCCGCTTCCTAACTTGTCCTTAACTGCTCTTTTTTATTTAATTTATTCAGATTTTTACCCCGCCCTTCCCTTAAAAAATGGCTCAGGGTGGCATAACATATAAAAACACATAAAATATGTATAAAAAATAAACATTAAAGCACAAACATACCTCCAACCAATACCACATTTCCCATTCCCCCCCTCCATCCATCCTTCCTCCCTCCCATCCCTACACCCGCCTCTCCAACCTGTCCCCAATTCAATCCCGTCGACACCAGGTTAGCCAAAATTGGCCCCAACTCACTGTTCAGCCAGTTCCATTATGCATGCAAGGTTGGCAGCTCCATCCAGGATAAGCTCCCAGATGGATGTTGATTTATTTGCCACCTACCCCGCATTCAGCAGCATCAGCTACAGTCCCACGGTTAGTTCTCGCTAACTTGTTCCCGTTCCTGTGTTCCCCTTCCTTTGGCTTCCCAGCTTGTTCTGTTGTCCCCTATCTGCTATTAATGAATCTCTGCTTGTGGTTTATCCTTCCTACTTGCTTTAACCAGCGTCTTTCTCCCTTGTTACTGCCTTGGCCACAGTCCCCGCTTCTAACCTTGGCTGTGGCATTCCTTGGTTTTCCCTTGTGCCTGCTCTTATCTAGTGTTGTCTCACTGTGGTATCATCCTGTTCCTCTTAGCATGTTCCTGCTCCAATAGCCCTGAATGTTGCCCTCCTGTAGCTTGCCTGATTCCCTTCATTTCTAGTGGCTCCCCATAGCCCACAGTGTCGTCATGTTCTCTTCTCCCTTCAGTGTGTGACTTGACTTCCCCAATGTTCCTAGTAGCCCTGAGTGTTGCCCCACTGTTGTTTGTCTGAGTCCCTCTATAAGCCGTCTCTCCCCCCTATCCTCCATATAGTCATAATTATTGTCTTGCTGTGACCTGCCTTGTTTCTTTGTGTTCTGGCAACTCTGAGCCTGCTTTCACGTGTCTGTCCTGTTGTCCTAGACCCTCTCGCTATGTCTGACTTGTTACGTGGTTGTCTTGTTCTTAGTGCCTGGTTAGCCGCAACCTCCTTAGCATTGTGCCTTCTATTATTTATTTATTTATGTATTTAATAAATTTATATCCCGCCCCTCCTGCCATGCAACCCGGGGCGGCTTACAACAATAAAATACAATAAAAACAATTTAAAACACTCAATACAAAAAGTATTTAAAAAACAGGGCTAGCAATATATAGATTAGGTGGGGGAGATAAAACCCCACCCTCCCACCCTCCCCAAAGGCCTGGGCAAACAACCAGGTTTTACAACATTGCCGGAATGTCAACAGGCTTGGGGCCAGGCGAACTTCCTCC
>QEPC01014991.1:457630-492028 GCA_003113815.1 Sphenodon punctatus | reverse complement strand
CTCCTGGGGGAGGAGATTGACCAATCAGGTCCTGACAGGAGTAGGACAGATAGGATGGGGGAAGGGTTCCCTGATCTGTCTGTCTACTCCTGGTGTTTCTAGCAAACAAACAGGATGAGGTGCTTAGGGTGGATGCAACCAAAGGAATGTATTTCCAACATCCCTACCCCTCTTGGTCGGGGTTCCCCAAAGGCTCTGTCCTTGGCCCTCTCCTCTTCTCTATCTACACCCTATCCCTAGGCAAACTCATTGCCTCGCATGGGTTCCAATACCATCTATACGCTGATGACACTCAACTCTCTCTCACCACTCCTTCCCTCTCCCCCTTTGTTCAAGTTCGTCTCACCAACTGTCTCTCTGATATCTCCGCCTGGATGTCTCAATGCCAACTCAAACTGAACATGGCGGAAACTGAACTCCTTATCTTTCCTCCCAATCCTTCCTCTCCCTCTTCCCTGTCAATTGCCATTGACGGGGTCTCCATCCTCCCTGTCCCTCTCGCCCATAGCTTGGGCTTCATTTTTTACTCGCACCTTACCTTCAAACTCTACATTGACTCAGTTGCGAAATCCGGCCGCGTCTCCCTCCACAACATTGCTAAGATCCGCTAAGATCTGTCTGTCTCCTCTGCCAAAACTCTAATTCATGCCTCGACTATTGTAACCTCCTCCTTGCTGGCCTTTCCTGCTCTCGCCTTTCTTCCCTTATCTCTGTTCAAAACTCTGCAGCCAGGATCATCCACATAGCCTGTCACTTTGACCATGTGCAGCCTCTCCTCTCTCCACTGGCTCCCTCTTCCTGAGTGTGTTCTGCACAAGCTCCTTGTCCTCACCTACAAAGCCCTTCACAACCTTGCTCCCCCCTACCTCTCTGCCCTGATCTCCCTTCGAACCCCTGTTCAAGCACTCCGCTCACCCCCAACCGCCTTTGTCCATTCTCCCTTGCTGACCCGCATGCCTGGAACTCCCTCTCTGCCCTCGTCCACCTTGCCCCCACCCTCCACACCTTCAAGTCCCTCATCAAAACCCACCTCTTCTGCTCCGCCCTCCCCAACTCCTGCTAATCATCCCCACCCAGGATTATCCCCCACCTGTTATCTGTAAACTCCCAATTTACTGTAACCAAGTCAAGAACGTGTACCTGAGTTCTCGCATCCTCATGAATATCACATCCCTTGTCTCTCCCTCTGTTCCCCCTTTCCTGTCTCCCCTCCCCCCATCTTTAGATTGTAAGCTCTCAGGCAGGGACCGTGCCTATCTTGTTTTTTGTAAAGTGCCAGGTACATCGCTGGCGCTATATAAATGCTTATAATAATAATGATGGGCAGCCATGGTGGCCAATCATGGACAACCATGGAGGCCCCCAATCCCCAGTGGGGGATGGTAGTGGGAACAGATGTGTGGACCCATTGTAGCTCACCTAGGCAGTTCTTAGCCCAGACTGTGGGTCTGAGATCTTCTGGGGGACCACATCTAGGGGGACCAGCTGCCTACCTCATTTGGAGCAGCTGTGGGCCCACAACTGGTGACTTGGAAACTCACATGATAGTGATTCCCCGACCCAGGTGGGCCATAGTGAGCCTGCATTATGTCTGTTTTCACCTACAGAGGTTGCCAGTGGGTCAGGTGGAAACCTGTAATGCAATGTCTGAGTCTAAGTCTGTGCAGGATCAAACCCTGAATGTTTTTAAAAGAATGATGTTTCTAATTAATGTATGGAGCAATATGTAGAATTATGGGGCCCTAAGCAAAGAAAAACATGCAAGGCATTGTGGGTTGGAGCACCGAGAGACCCTTGACCCCCTCCTTGTTTGGAGCTCATTCAGAGCACTCAAACTAGGGATGGGTGAACAGAACTGAGTTCGGAAGTTCGGTTCGGTTGACCGAACTGTTTGAGTTTGGTCCAAACTTCCAAACAAAGTTTGGAAATTCAAACCCCATTGAACTAAATGGAATATTATCTTTTAGGGATGGGCGAACAGAGCTGACTTTGGAAGTTCGGTTCGGAAGTTTGGTTCGGTCGACCCGAACTGGTCGAGTTTGGTCCAAACTCCGAACTTCCGAACCGCATTCGCCCATTCCTAACTCAAACACCCTGATAGAGCCCCTCAGCACAGGGCCCAGTGCACTTGTACCAGTCACACCTATCTAAGGAAACATTGGGAATTTTCAGACCTGACAGTGGGCCGAGGTACCATGCTTTGGCACACTTTACCATGCGTGAGACTGTGGCCCAGTGTCATTCTTGAATGCACCCGCCAGATGTTAGGGCAGACCGTTACCCAGTCGGTGGTGGCGTTAGCCCAGGCTGTGACTCGGGACCATCCCCAAGACACAGCCCAGGCTAAGTGCCACCACCGACCAGGTAAGAGCTGCCCAACCAGGCATAAAGCAGGCTATCACAGATGAAGGCCTGCTGTACTTACCGTGGTGCGGGGCAGCTGGGGGGTGGGTGGGACAGGGGCAGAGATTTCCACATAGTGTGGGGGTGAGGACGTATGGATGCACAAATGTGTGTCTCCCTGCTCCCTCCCTGGCCCAGCCGCCATAAGGTTTGTTCAGCGGCCGGGCCATGTCCTGGCCAGAGTGATGGCTCTCACCACCACCTGGAGCAGTCCATGGTGGCAGCGGGAGCTGTCAGCACAATGAGTGATGTCAAGAAAGAACCCATTGTGAACATAAAAGAAAAGTCTGAGGCAGAATTTGGAACTGTTCACTTTAGTGGAGCTACACCACCAATGCAGTGGCTAAAGTGAGGGTGTGCCTGGGGGAACTGGTGGCCCCGCATCTAAGAAAACCACTAGCATCCCTAGACACATGGAAAAGGTGACAACATAATCTGAAAGAATATTACAGGATAGGTGAAAGATTGTGAGCAACCATTACAGTTTGATATCTTTTTCTTCTCTAATGTGTTTACTAAAATATTGTCTGGATGACTGGTTTTGTAAACATTTCTTAGAGGAATGACCTAGTGGGTTAGGCAGTGGGCCTCCAGCTCCAGATTTCCACTTTAACTGCTGTGCCAGTGTACATCATGGTCACTGACACTTGACCCATGTGTTTGTGAATACTAGTTAATGATCAGTGCCTTAAAGAATGGTTATGTTTGGCCTATCAGTATATGTAAGTGGTATGTCCTGAAGTGTCTGTTTTACATTTCTTGAGTACCATGCTTGATATTACCACTCATGACTATAGCATTATTTTGCTGATAAGTCTTGTTGCTGTACATTTTTGTTTATGGTGTTTAACACAACTGTTTTTCATTATTGTGGAGATGTAGCATTTTCCAATACTGGATCTGAACTGTTACCTGGGATCAAGGCTTGAGAGAACACCACGTTCACAGGATTTTTTGCTTTTTCACTAAAGATGTTAGGCTAATAAGAAGGCCCATCAGAAGGCAGACACTGTGCATTTGAAGCTGCTGTTTAATTTCACATATTGCCACGCCACAGAGAGTGTTGAGATAGGAATGCCAGTTAGGATGACAACCTGTGAGCACTATGGTGAAGACGGAAATTAATGAATGAGATCTATGTTTGACAGCTGATATACAGCACATTCTGCCAGCATTACACACATTCATCTAACCCTGGTTATGGAAGTTACTATTGGCTGGACATGGAGCACATGCAGAGCCAGGGTCAGACTAGACAGGACACTTCACCACGTCTGCAAGAGTCAGTCCTGCCTGACAAAGCAACAAAGTATTTGGAACTCATTCTACAGTTCAGCTGGTGTGCAGTAATGCTGACTTTGGGGAAGTGTACATGGGAATCGCCCCTAGCAGGAGAAGATAGCTCTCATTCCATCCACACAACAGCAATTTGGAGGATATCAAAATTCACAACCTAAGATATTCAAACTACCTTGTCTCCGTCTCCGTCACTTGGGACCAACATGGCAACCACACAATCTCTCTCGAAAGCTATTCCCCCAAAACACTCCATAGCAGAGTTGTGTATGAATTCACCATAGCTGTGGTATGTGGTGAATTAAATGACTTACTATTCCATTGACCATGCAGCCTGGTGTGTGATGTGGGTGCCTTGCTACATGGTGAGTAGACCTGAACTGGCAGCATTGTTTGCCGTTCTGCTTTGTGCTGCCGCTTTTTCAGTTTGTCTGCCACTGGTCCAATGGCAACCAACAGCAGTTTGTGATACTTCATGGCACTTTACAACAGCTTATGAAAATTTGCGGCATTTTATGGAAGTTGTGGGAGTTTACAGCACTTTGCGGCATTTACGACAGTTCACAGTAATATGCAACAGTTACAACAAGTTTAGCAACATTTACGACAATTTGCGACATTTCCCCCATAAAGTTTATGACCATTTATGGAAGCTTACGGCAGTTCATGGAACTTTACAACAGTTTCCAAAATTTTATGGCAGTTCATGAAAGTTTATGACAGTTCCCAGAAGTCCTCAAGAGTCTCCAGTACTTTCAAAAAGGTCGAAAAGGGCAACATGCTTGAGCAGATAGTGGCAGAAAATATCAGTAAGTACCGCTGCTTCAATGGGGGTTGCCATGTCATTAAGGTGGTGTCGGGTTGGCCATTACCAACAAAAAAGCTGTTCCTGTTGCTTGCCGTTTCACCCCTAATGGTGAGTAGCATAGTGACTGACTCACCACCCAGCTGGAGTATAGCATGGATCAGAGGTCTGCATCCATACCCAAGTCAAACAGAATCCAACTGATGTCACAGCACTCCATGTAGGCTGAGCCACTCACGGGCATATTGGGTCTGGGCTCAGAAGAGCCCGGCTGCATCAGGCCCAGATTTGAATCAAGCCGGGGATGCCTTGTGCTAGCATATTGCCTGCATGCACAAAGCAAATAAGTTATTCTCTGTACGTATACAGGGGCCGCGCAGGCATGGAGGGAGGAGGGAGTGTACAGCTGTAAATAATAACATATTCATGCATAATAAGGGGAATAAATGGTGGTGGTGCTATTTATTTATTTATTTGTTTATTTTTTAAAATGTCTACCCCATCTATCCTGCCACAGGCAGCTCTGGGCGGCTTACACAATAAAACAATAAAACAACTTGAAACAATCAGAACCAGGAGGAAATAAAATAACCCTGACCCCTCATCTCCCTAACCAATTCCCCCACCCTCCCCATTGAAAGCCAGGTGGAACAGCCACGTTTTACAACACTGTCGAAAAGAGGGGAGATCCGGGGCCAAACAGGCCTCCACCAGCAGGGAGTTCCACAGCTGTGGAGCAGCCACCAAGAAGGCCCTCTCCATCATGTCCCCCCCCCCCCGGCAGACTCAGGGGACCTCGAGGAGAGCACCCCCCCAATGACCGCAGGGGGGCCGATCTAGGACCCGGAGGGTAAGGCGGTCCCACAAATAGGTTGGACCAAGGCCATTTAGAGCTTTATAGGCGAGCACCAACACCTTGAATCGAGCCCAGAAGACTATAGGCAGCCAGTGCAGAGACCGAAGAACTGGTGTTATATGTTCCCGGAAGTCTAGTCCCACCAGGATACAGGCCGCCATGTTCTACACCAGCTGCAGTCTCTGAACCATCACCATGGGTAGCCCCACGTAGAGCACATTACAGTAGTCTAACCTAGAGGTGATGAAAGCATGGATGACAGTGGCCAGGTCTGAGTCTGAAACATACGGCCAAAGCTGACACACCAGATGTAATTGGCGAAAGGCACTCCTTGCCACAGACTCCAACTGAGCATCCAAGCAGAGCTGTGAATCAAGGAGCACCCCCAGACTCCATACCAGAGCAGACCCCATCGATGATGGGGGCCGTCACCAATGCCGCCTTACCCACCAGCATCACCTCTGTCTTGTCAGGATTCAGCTTTAGTCGATTCACCCTCATCCAGTCCCCCACAGCTGCCAGACACCCAGTAAGCACCGAAACTGCAGGACTGGGTCCGATGAAAAAGAGAGGTAGAGCTGGGTGTCATCAGCATATTAATGACACCGCACGCCAAACCTCCTGACCACCTCGCCAACTGACTGCATACACATGTTGAACAGGAAAGGGGACAAAACAGAACCCTGCAGGACTCCACATGAGAGGTCTCGGTAAGATGAAAAACAATCTCCGAGCAACACTCACTGAGTTCTTATGGCCAGGAAGGAGCGGAACCAGTCAAGAACCATACCGCCCACCCCTCCTTGGTCCCACAGTCGTGTCACCAACATCTCATGGTCAAAGGCAGCTGACAGATCTAATAGAATCAGCAGGGCCGAACGACCCTGTTCTAATTCCTGGAGCAGGTTGTCGACCAATGCCACAAGCATAGTCTCGGTGCCATAACCCGGGTGAAATCCTGACTGCAAGGGATCAAGAAAACCTACATGATCCAGATGCTCCTGCAACTGCTGGGCCACCACCCGCTCAATAACCTTCCCTAACAGGGAAGGTTAGAGACTGGCTGATAGCTGGCAAGGGAGTCAATGTTAAGCAATGGTTTCTTGAGCAGGAGCCACACCACCGCCTCCTTGAGGCAGCCCAGCACCCTGCACTCCCTAAGGGAGGCATTGACCACCCCCACCAGTAACAGCCTCATCATCTCCCGACAGGCCTTAACCAGTCAGGGTGAGCGAGGGTCCAGTTCACAACAGGTAGCCCTAACAGCCCCAAGAACATCCGCCGCATCGGTAGGGGTCACCAACTGAAACTGATCCCACAAATATGGACAAGGCGGGACTTCCATAACCTCAAATTGCCCCACTGCAGAAAATTCAGCATGAAAACTATGGTGAATCCAAGCAATTTTATCCACAAAGTAATCCACAAACATGTCACAGCAGGCACTAGATGACTCCACTCCAAGGTGGAGGGGGGCATATTGAGGCATATTGTTGTGCAGGGCCCACACATCATTTCTCTTGGCCCAGTACAAATTTGTAACATGGCCCCCTTGTCACGAACCCATCCCATACACACAATCCCATGAGCCATGAAAGAAACATTCCTATTTTTGTTCTGAAATGACATGAATAGCCCATAACACTCTACAGTTTTATTTCCCTGGCCTTTTCCATTGCAAAATCATGAATGACCTCACTGAAGTCAATTTTTCTTGTAAGTTTACAATCAATAGACAAAACAGCAAGGTTACTTAAGTTGTCTTGTCCCAGTCTGCAGTAGGATACCTGCAGTTTTTGATGAGTACTAGGTTGCTGAAACTTCTTCCAGCTTCTCCAAGTCACTGGCAATTATTATGGTGCTTGTCCCTCCCTCTTTGTCTGCCACACCCTGCTGGTTCCTCCTGCCTGTGCACAGGAAATGCCAGGATCTTTGGGACTCGTAGTTCTTGAGAGTGCGTGCGACATACGGAGGCACACATCTATCTGTCCCTCCAACTACAACTCCTAGAGTTTCCTGTACACTCTCTTTCTCCCTACCTCTCTCTCTCTCAGCTGACTGCTCAGAATGGTGCTTGTCCTGCTCTAACACTGCTTCTGATTGGCCCAGCAGATCTCACAAGATAAGCATCCACAGTTTAGCCCCACTTATTTTTTCATTGCAGCCTGCTCCCTCCCCCCACCCCCACCGGATCTCCAGGCTCTGTTAAGGTATACCCATGTTAAGGTGTACCCATCCTCCACCCCACCCCCGCCCCATTCTTGGGTCCTGTTGTTATGATGTAGGTACTGCAGATACTTGCTGTCTATTGGGTGCACATACATACAGGGAGGCTGCCGTGAGGATCGAAACTGGAGGAGGAACATTTGACATTTTGTGACAATAAAGTTGAGAAATAGTTAAAAACTGCTCTTTGTCTTTATAGAAGCTAACTGTCTTCAAATGTTTTTTATTTTAAAATGTTTTATTTTTACAATCTTTAGTAATCACAGTTAATACTTCCAGAAGGGAGCTCCATTCCATTTTCTTTACCAGGGCCCATTATTATTATTATTATTATTAACAAACATTTATATAGCGCCAGCAGTGTACATGGCACTTTACAAAGTAATAAAATAGACACGGTCCCTGCCCCTAGGGCTTACAATCTGAGCGACAGGAGCTGGGGGAGAGACATAGGAAGGGGAACAGAGGGAGAGACAAGGGGTCTAACATTCATGAAGATGCGAGGTCTCAAGTGCACGTACTTGGCTTGGTTACGATGAGAATGACAGCAGGCAGGTCCATGTGGCAAGGATAAGGGTAAACAGATCGTAGGTATAGGAATAGTGGCTCAGCAGGATAAAGAGTCAGACAGAGCAGAGCGAAAGAGGTGAGTTTTAAGGAGAGATTTGAAGGTATGAAGGGAGGGGGCAAGGCGGATGTGGACAGGGAGGGAGTTCCAGGCATGGGGGGCAGCAAGTGAGAAGGGACGAAGGCGCTTAGGGGAGCAGGGAAGGCGTGGAAGGGTGAGAGAAGGGACAGAGGAGGAGCGAAGTGCACGGGCTGGAGTATGGAGGGCGATAAGTGCAGAGAGGTAGGGGGGAGCAAGGTTGTGAAGAGCTTTATAGGTGAAGACTAGGAGCTTGTGCAGGATTCGTTCAGGAAGGGGAAGCCAGTGAAGCGAAGAGAGGAGGGGCTGCACATGGTCGAAGCGACTGGCGAGGTAGATGACCCTGGCAGCAGAGTTTTGGACAGAGATGAGGGGAGAAAGGTGAGACCGGGGAAGGCCAGTGAGAAGGAGGTTACAGTAATCGAGGCGAGAGATGACCAGAGCATGAACAAGAGTTTTGGCAGACGAGACAGAGAGAAAAGGGCGAATCTTAGCAATGTTATGGAGGGAGAAGCGACAGGATTTAGCAACAGAGTCAATGTAGGGTTTAAAAGAAAGGGCTGAGTCAAAGATGAAGCCTAGGCTACGGGCTTGGGGGACAGGCAGGATGGTGACTCCATCAATAGTTATTGACAGTGAGGAAGGAGAGGAAGGATGAGGGGGGAAGATAAGGAGTTCAGTTTTAGCCATGTTGAGTTTGAGTTGACGTTGAGACATCCAGGTAGAGATGTCAGAGAGACAGTTGATGAGACGAGCTTGAACAGAGGGAGAGAGAGAGGGAGTAGAGAGATAGAGTTGAGTGTCATCAGCATAGAGGTGGTATTGGAAGCCATGGGAGGCAATGAGTTTGCCTAAGGATGAGGTATAGATCGAGAAGAGGAGAGGGCCAAGAACAGAGCCTTGAGGAACACCAACTGAGAGGGGGAAGGAGGAGGAGGCGGAGTTGGAGAGAGACACATTAAAGGAGCGGTCAGAGAGGTAGGAGGAGAACCAGTTATGGACAGAGCCACAAAAGCCAAGGGAGTGAAGGGAATCCAGCAAGAGTGAGTGGTCAACAGTATCGAAGGCAGCAGAGAGATCAAGGAGGACAAGAATGGAATAGAGACGTTTAGATTTAGCCACCAGAAGATCGTTGGTGATCTTAGCGAGAGCAGTTTCAGTAGAATGAAGGGGGCGGAAGCCAGATTGGAGGGGGTCAAGGGAGGAGTTGGAGGATAGGAAGTCAAGGCAGCGGGAGTAGACAACACGTTCAAGCAGCTTGGAAGCAAAAGGAAGGAGTGAGACAGGACGATAGCTAGAAGGGTCAGAGGGGTCAAGAGTGGACTTTTTGAGAATAGGAGAGACTGTGGCATGTTTGAAGGCAGAAGGGAAAGAGCCAGTAGAGAGGGAGAGGTTGATGATGTGCAGGAAGGAAGGGGCGACAGTGGGAGTAATGGAGGTGAGGAGGCGGGAAGGAATGGGATCAAGGGGGCAAGTGGAAGGGTTGGAGGAGGAGAGCAGAGAGGAGATTTCCTTAAGGGAGGCAGGGGAGAAGGAGGACATGAGAGAAGGAGGGGGAGGAGGGAGAGGGGTGGGAGTGGGAAGAGAGGAGTGGGAAGCGATGTCGAGGCGGATCTTGTCTATCTTGGAGGTGAAGAAGGAGGCAAGATCCTGAGCAGAAAGGGAAGAAGGAGGGGGAGGACAGGGAGGCTTGAGGAGGGAGTCAAAGGTAGAGAACAGGCGGCGAGGGTCCCGAGAACAGGACTCAATGCGGGAGGCATAGTAGTGTTGTCTAGCAAGGGAGATAGCAGAAGTAAGGGTGGAGAGACAGAATTTGAAGTGAAGGAAGTCAGCGTGAGAATGGGATTTGCGCCAGAGTCGTTCAGCAGCACGAGTGCAAGAACGGAGGTGGCGGATACTAGGATACTATACCATTCTAACCTAGCTACCACCTATGGCATCAAGAGTAGTGGTGATGATGAGGCCTCTTGAGGATCAGCAGCCAGTACTCTTGAGGGCCCATTGCTCCCATTAAACCATCACTGCTCCCAATAAACCCCGCCCACATTCTTATTGTACCAACTATCAACTTGGGGCTGTGTGTTTGAGCAACTATTCATTATAGCTCTCAGATTGTAAGCCCTAGGGGCAGGGACTGTGTCTGTTTTCTTACTTTGTAAAGTGCCAGGTACACTGCTGGTGCTATATAAATGTTTGTTAATAATAATAATAATAATAATAGTTGGTACATCTATTCAAGAGTGCCAGTACAGGTTTAATTTTACCCATAGGCTGCTGACATAATGTCTGTTAACACCCTCAACTACTGTGGCGAGAAGGGCAGTACAGGTACCTTGCTAAGCTAGATTCTGGCAAAACAACCTGACGAAAGGTACAACCAGCTATGCTTGCAATTTGCCCTGAAAGGCATATAACCTCAGACACAGAATTTTAAAATATTGGAACTGTGGCAGATAACCACCACAGTCTGAGCTAAGCATATTGTGAGCAGTGCACCTTAAAACTGAATATCTTTAGAAATAAGGTAGTTTAAAGTCTTTGTTAGAATATATTTGTCCATCCCGTAGATGTAACATAACACACTGTATGGTTAATTTGGTCTTAATCCTAAGAGATTTATGACTAACACTTTCCAGGAAAATGATTTTGTTTCTACAATAAACCTCATGGAACAACAATTAAAATAAGACTTTGAGGTTTATTTTTGACTAAGGATTCAGTACAGTAAACACTGCAGCCTGTCCTCTAAAGAGGGTTTTGTGGCTGAAGTGCACTGTATACATACTAAAAAAGAACAAAGGATACACGAAAGGATACTCCCATGAAAGCCCACTTGGCACTTAGGAACACTGGAAATAGGATGTTCCTTGGGGGTGGGGATTACAAATGAGCATCTGTATTTGTCCCCTTAGGTGCATCCAGTGCAAGTGAAAACTGAGCTTTGTCAATGGCTGGATTTTTTTATATACAATTTCTTTGCTAATGTTCTATGGCGCTCCTTTGGATGCTCTTTTAAAACTGTATGGCCACATCCTAAGCTGGTTGCAGTAGCTCCCCCGTCTTCTCCAGACATAAGTTTATAAACCCTTGCATTAGAGCAGCAAGTCTCAAGCTTTTTGCCTAAATGACCCCATCTTGAGAATTAAATATAATCCTGTGACCACAGACAGCAAAGACATGCAAAGCAGACGATATACCCGTGAAGACTCTGATCCCATCCACAGATGGCATGACCTCAGCTGGGGCCTCAACCTTACAGCCTTTGAACATGATTCCATTTCCTTGCCCAAGAGCCAGACACCACCAGGCTCCAAACATCATTATTATATTGTTTTTAGTATTGCTATTTATACAGTGCAAGCAACGTGCCTGTCACTGAACAGCTGTGTGATTATAGAAACAGGTACCTACCTGCACCTGAAAGCTTGCAGTCGAGAATGGATAAGTGAAGGGACAACAAGGGGAGGAGCATGTAAGGTGAGACAAGATATGTTAATGCAGTTGAGACACTGCAAGTGCACGTGTTCAGCTTAGAACCCCCTCGGGAGGAGGGGGTTCCTGAAGAATGGGGCAGTAGAAAACATATCTCCCAACAGTCTCTACTTAGGAGAGACAGTCCCTTTTTGGGTGCTGATGAATCTCACTGTCCCTCTTTCAGGGGGTCAAAGTCCCTCTTTGAGGTGAGAAAGACACAAAAAGATCGGTATTCAAGTCTCAGGACCTTTTCCTGGTTGCCTCCCAGGGGAAAAGTACTTGAGAGAACAATGGAAACATGGCAGAATAAGAAGTGGACTGAGAAGAAAGAGAGCTTCTCTTCCCCCCTCTTTATGCACGTGGAATGCTGGGAAGTGTGCATGTTGTGCGCGTAAGTGCATAAAGGGGTGGAGTATATTTGCTGAGGGGAAGGATTTATTTGACAAAAAGGGTGCATTGTCCCTCTTTGACTGCTCAAAATGTTGAGATGTATGGTATATGGAGAAGCATAATGGAACAATTTATGCAGGAGAGCAGCTAGGAAAGATCTGATGGAAGAGGTAGGTTTTCAGAAGGGATTTGAAGGTTGCAAGGGAGAAGGATACAGGAACATATTCATCCTTAAAGCCTTTCTCCTTTTATATTATAACTATCTGGGGCAGGGTGCTGTTATTGGTTCCTTCAGGAGCCAGTCCTTATTGGGGCAGCATCCTGGCCACACCTGCACTGAATCTAAGATTGCCACCTCCCTCTGGCTTTTACCTGATGGGAGTGGGGCGACCTCAGCAGGGGTGAGTCAAAGGGCTAACTTGTCATACTCTTCTTTGACTCTGCTGCTTACAGTGTCATGGGGTGTAAACAGATGGATGGCAGCTCCAGGGGTGCCCCCATCACCCCTGGTTGGCCAGTTCATCTAAAGAGTGCCTGCCAGATGTTCAACTTGGAGCAGGCTACAGCTGCTCTGGGACAGCACCACTGGTGATGCTCCAGAAGATCCAGGTGCACACCGTATGGAGCAGGCTGGCCAAACCTGGGGCAACAGCCAAATGTGGCACTGCTGCCTGTCTCAGGGTCGAACCCACAGTGCAGCTCGTCCATCCATTGCTCCATTTAGCACCATTGAGTTGTGGGCGCATGCAACCTTATGGTGTAGGGAGGGGGCACCATGCAGATGGACCACGGCCCAGGGACGCTGCTGGTCTGTCTGTTGTAGACCCAGGCAGAGCTGGTAACTGGCAGCTGCAGAACTGGGCCCCCAGAGCAACTCTTGTCTCCAGCGGGCTCACTGTTTGTCTAATAGCATCCATGATGACACAATGCTCAGCTGAGCAGCAGGGGATGGAAGTGGGTGGGACAAAGGGGGCGGGGCTTCTGACATAAGGTTTAGCAGCAGTAGGGAAGTCCAAAGACAGAGCCTACAAAGGGGTGTGTTTTATGGGGGAAAAGCTAGAAGCCCAGAGACTTGCTTGAGACAGAATGGCCGGAGGGAAGAAACACCAAGGCTGCAAATGCTGTGGTAATGATTCAGGCATCTTTAAATAAATCTGCATAAGAGAGAAATAAATCTCCAGAGACTTCATTATCAAGTAAAAGGATAGGTCAGAACCAAAATCCTATCAAAGATTTATAACAGTCAGGCACCTACCTACGCTGTCTCTGTAAGCCGCTCTGAGGCTTTGGGAAGGGCAACATATACATTTAAATAAATAAAATAAAAATTTATGTTTATGGTCTGTGTTAACTCAGGAAAATGTTTTAAATATAGTAATTCAATGTGGTTTAGTAATATTGTTTGTTTCCTTCTGCATTAACAAACCTTGTCTCTGTTTGATTAGTAGCTTTTCCTTTTTCTTGCTTATTACTAAAGTACTTTTCCTGATTATCAGTTTACAACTCCAGGCCCAGATTTAGCAATAGGCAAAGTAGGTGAAAACCTAGGGTCTCAAATTTCAGAGGATAACAAAATGAATTGGGGGTGTTTCCCTCCCCAGCCCTAGTGAGAGCAATAATCCATCCTGCTCAGTATTCTGTCTCTGACAGATGTCAGCACCACAGAGGAAGTGCACAAAACTGGTAAATACAAAGCAATCCACATGATAGATAGCAGTAGTATAAAATATGTCTATTTCTTTGACTGAACCCCATTGGATCGGCGAACATGGCCAGGACTTGGCTTGGCTTCCCCACCTGGAAGACACAGGTAGTAATAATAATAAGAAGGTAATAGACAAACACAGCTCATGATTCAGCTGTCCTGGGCCATGGCTGGTTGGTGCCCCTCATGTAAATGCACCCATGGCCACCGCCACATTGGCCATAGGCTACTTACAGCTCTTCCGGCCTTTAGTCAAAGCTCCAGTGCAGGAGCCTATGTGCTTATCAGCTCTGAGTGGCTGGCAAATACCTAAAGACATTTTCCTGACTTAAAGATAGTGACAGTGTCCAAAGGCCACCAAAGAAGCCCTGGCATTAAAGGACTCTGTTGTTGTTTTTTAATTAACCAAAAAGAGTTTACAAGTAGACTGTAAACACAAAGACAAACTGTTCTCTGGATATACTGTACTCTCTGCATTTGCTTCCTCACAAGCTATCTCTGGTGATCTCTCAACTGACTTGGCGCCTGGTGTCTCTCATTTAGAAGAGGCTCACACCTGCTCTTAATAGGTTCAAGGTTAAAAAAAAAAAAAATTCCACTAAACTCCTCTTTAAAATGTTTGAAACTGTAAAAAGTACAGTGCCATTTTTGGTGCATTTGTGTGTACAGTTTTACTGAAACTGGAAGTGGAACACTAGAGTGAACCTCTGACAGAGGAGAGAGCCCTGCTGTAAAAATGTTCCGTCTCCAGGGGAGCATCCCACAGGTGGGGCTAGTGGTTTAGGTTTGTGAATCTGGCATTCTGTGTTTTAGTTCTGGCTGTAAGAGAAGCATCCTGTAATGATTGCAAGTGAAGCCAAGCCAAGTCCTGGCCAGGTTTTTGGATGCAATGGGACTCAGGCAAAGAAACAGACATATTTACACTACTATTATTTATCATTCCTATAGCACTACTACGCATACAGAGCACTTTACAATCACAGGTTTTTGGAGACAGGTCCCTGTCCAGCAGCCTTACAATATAAGATGGACACGGGTGAGGGGAACACAGGGACAGACAGGCACACAAATATTCCCATTTTACAGATAGAGAACTGAGACTGAGAGGTTGTGACTTGCCCAAGGTCACCCAGTGAATTCATTGGCTAGGGTGAGATTCAAACCCTGGTCTCCCAGGTCCACAATGGCTCTCATATTTTATATATTTTACAGCGATATAGAAGCGAGACATCACCGCATCCCAGGCTACTAACCCTTAGGTAAGCTGGCGGCATTAGACTTATCACTGCCCCACCCTACTGTGACATATCAGAGGCAGGTCTGTGGCCTAGAGGTTAAAGGGTCATGCTTAGGGTAACGCTTGTGTGGGTGGTGTTTTTCAAAGTGTATTGCTTCCATATATCTCGATGATGCCATGGGAGTTCTGGATGTTCCTAACCTCTGAAAAACCATGCCTCCAATTTAGGTACATTTAAGCAGGTAAATCTACCTGAATGATCTGTCAAAAGTTCCACCAAATTAATGGGTGCAGACACATGAACTGCGTGGGCCTGATCCCCACGTGGTCCTGTGGCAGGCAATCACCACTGCCACACACACACACAGGGAGCCGGTCAGATGGTTGCAGGAGAGCTGGGCAGGCCAGCCCCTGTCAGAGCTGCCGCCACAGCCTGGGTGAGCTGAGGCGCTGTCCACATGAGCGGGTGCCCAGCCCTACTCTGCCTCCCTCCCCCGACTAGATTGAGAGCCTGCCCCCAGATGTGATGTGGCTGTACGCGACGGGTGCTAGAACCTGTCACTCATGACCCCACAGTGTTGCACTGTGCATGGTGGGGCAAGTGTGCCCTGACACACAAGTTGCCCTGCCCTGGACAGCCTTACTGCAGTTAGGGTAAGGCTGCTCTACGATGCGTCCTTGGCATCATGGCGCAGCCAGCTGTGGGCGGGCCCTGGGCAGAAGAGGCACTGCATCACGTGGCTTGTTTTCCCAGGGCGGGGTAAGGCTACCTAAAGTGTGGTAGCCTACCCAACCGCATCCAAAGGCAAAACCTAGAACAGAACTCAGATACCTAACTCCCTATTTCTTAATCTCATGGTTACAGAACATAATCAAAGGGTGTTAATAAACATGACGCTCCCCACTATGGCCCGCCTGAGCCAAAGCCTTACCTGCATGTGTTAGTGGGCCCCCAGAGAAAGGCCCACTATAGCCCCCGACTGGGTAGGCCGCTGCCAAGGAATCGTGGGCCCAGAAGGAACTGGGCCTACAATCCGGACCTAAGAAAGGCTGCCCAGGTGGGCCATACCAGGCCAGCGCATGTGTTTGCACCGCCATCCCAGCCCCAGTGTGGTGGGCTGCCATGGCTGCCTGTCATGGTGGGGATGGGGCGTTGGCCGCAGTGAAGGGGTGGGCACTTCTCTTCTGCCCCCACGCCCCTGGCCCGGTTGGGAACATTAATTCTGTTCTCTGGCCTAGCTGGCTGCACATTTATTAATACCCATAGATGGCAAGGGCATGACAAGCCTGGCTTAGAATATTTTCCTTTTAAAGACACCGATTCTCCCAAGGCAAAAATGCACACATTTTGGTACCTCTTAGATTTCTGTCAGAAAATTTTGCCAGACTTTATTTTTCAATGCATTTGTTTTTTATTTTCTTGCCTTCAGTTAATTATATGTAATTGTGATTTTTAAGCCATTAAAAGGAATGCATAGCGTTTTGTTCATTATCCCATTTCTTTATAGGCCACTGCAATGGGTAGTCATTTGCTTACAACTTGCACAGACAGCAGATAATCACTAGTTAGGTTTCCAGAACTTAAAAATAGTTCAGGGTGGTGCTTGTAAATGGGTTGATTTTTTTATTTTTTTTATTTTTTTAAATTTGGATGCAAACACACATAAAAACCAGCAAGCCACAGTTCACCACAGATATAGCTGCATACAGTCAAATATAATTTTTCTTTGCATAACTGGGTGAAATATGTCCTGAATTGCCCCATACAATTTTTTGTATTTCAAAACATGCAACTATTGTCTACTCTTAGGCCTCCGAGTTCAGATAGCAGGATATACAGTAATGTTCCTTTCATAATTTACTTCTAAGATCAAATGATAGCAGCTTGTGAAATTTATACTCAAGACATTCATTGAGATCACCATCTTGAATTCCTCCCAGTTTCATACTAATTTCCTTCTTTGTGATGGACCTTATATGGTACTTTTGTAGCTTTGAAATAAAAGTCCCTAGAGACTAGGTTCAGGTGGTGCATAGTCCTGGTCAAGCGCACAATGGAAGGGGGAGAATAAGACAAAAATGGGTGTTATCCAATGAGATGATAACCCGCTGGAGTCCGTGTTCAGTCTGTGCAACCCACACACAACCCCCAATCACATGTTTAGTGCATCCAGCCTAATAAACAGGAAGCCACCGGCCCATATTTCATGGGCTTGTGGCTACTTCCATCAGTGGTGCGAGCGATCTCCCTCCCAGCAACCACCTCTCAGCTGAGAGGCACACTAGAGATCTCCCTCCCTACTGCTCAGCTGGCCAGGCACTAGAGGCAGGACTCTGTGTGCTGGCGGATCTGGATACTGCCAAGGCTGTGGGTGAATCTAGCTGATGAGAGACAGATGTGGGCACCCATTAGCCTTGATTGAGCCATATGGTGGTCCCGCAATGTTCCTGGACTCTGCTGTGAGTGGTGACTCTGTGGTGACCATGTGGAGGCCATGGGGCAGACGCCTAAAAAGTAGGCACATGAGAACACGCCTGGTGAAAGCTAATGTGGGCTATCGTTTAATTTGGTTCCACCCTAAAAGTCCTTCCTTGAACCTGAGCCTCTAATGCTAATCTCAGCCTACTTTCAACAACATACAAGCTGACATGGATGTGTAGGAAGGAGAGTGTAAATTATTAAACAAAACTTTTGGGGGGATATTGGATTCACACAGGAAAATCATATTGTAGAATCACAGGGTTGGAAGACTCTTAAGGGCCATCTAATCCAGTCCCCTACTCCAAGACAGGATATCCTCTACCTAGAGCAACATAAAGAGAGCTCGCAACCTTTTCCATTGCCTGGCTGTTTTTATAGAGTTAGGAATTTTTTTTCTTAACCAATATTTAAGCAAAATTGACCTTGCTGCAATTTAAGCCCATTCCCTCTTGTCCTATCCAGGTGTGGTGCACTTCCGAGGGCATCATGGGCACTACCCCTCCCACCCTGTTGGACCCCCGGACCCAAGCTTACTTTATTTAGGCAGTTCTGATTCTTCTAAGTCACTGCCTCACAGTAACTGCACTGCTTGTTGTGGGGCCGGCGGCAGCAGCAGCAGCGGAGCATTTTTGCGCTACACTTCTGGGTCACGTGGGGGGGTGAAGGGGAGTTGGACCCACTGGCAATTCACATGCATGAGCTCATATGAGCTGTGTATGCGCAGCATTTGCGAGGACTGGGGGGCAGAGCAGGCTGCCACGGTGCGCCGCTGCTGTCAGTCACAGGTTTGGTAGAGGCGGAGTCAGCTGCACAAAGCAGGGAGAGAGGTAAGAACATAAGGACATAAGTAGTGCCATCCTGAGTCAGACCAATGGTCCATCAAGCCCAGCATCCTGTCATCCGACAGTGGCCAATCTCGGTTGCATGGGAGAAGAACCAACAGTCACAATGGGCAATCCATTCCCCATTGTTCACTCCCAGCTCCCAACAGTAAGAAGTTCATCCCGTAAGCTATTGGTTAATAGCCATTAATAGACCTATTCTCTAAGAACATATCCAGTCCTTTTTTAAATTCAGCTATACTACTGGCCTTGACAACGTCCTCTGGCAACAAATTCCATAATTTAATTATGCGTTGAATGAAAAAGTACTTCCTTTTATTTGTTTTAAATCTGCCGGCAGATAGTTTCATGGCGTGTCCCCTAGTTCTAGTACTTTTTGAGAGGGAAAATAACCGTTCCCTGTCTACTCATTCCATACCATTCAAGATTTTATAAACCTCTATCATGTCTCCTCTGTCTTCTCTTCTCTAAGCTGAAGAGACCCAGCTTGTCAAGCCTCTCTTTGTACAAAAGCTGTTCCATACCCTTTATCATTCTTGTTGCCCTTCTCTGTACCTTTTCTAGTTTCGCTATGTCTTTTTTGAGATGGGGCGACCAGAACTGCACACAATATTTGAGGTGTGGTCACACCATTGAGTTGTACAGAGGAATTATGACATCCTCAGTTTTATTCTCTATCCCTTTGCGAATAACTCTTAGCATTCTGTTTGCTTTTTTGACTGCTGCTGCGCACTGCACTGTGAATTTCATTATATTGTCCACAATCACTCCCAGATCCTTTTCTTGAGTAGTATCTCCTAGCTTAGTACACAGCATTATGTACTCATAGTTTGGGTTATTTTTCCCTACGTGCATCACTTTGCACTTGTCCACATTAAATCTCATATGTCATGTAGATGCCCAGGCACCCAGTCTCATAAGATCCTATTGCAGTTCTTCACAGTCTGCTCGTGTTTTAACTACCTTGAATAACTTGGTGTCATCTGCAAATTTGATTACCTCACTCTTAAGGCCCCTTTCCAGATCATTAATGAATACATTAAACACAGCACTGGTCCCAATCCCTGGGGCACACCACTTTTTACATCTCTCAATTGTGAAAATTGATCATTCTGTCCTACTCTTTGGTTCATATCCTTTAACCAGTTACCTATCCATAGTAAGACACTACCTCCTATGCCATGACTTTTTAATTTTCTCAAGAGTCTTTTATGTGGGACCTTATCAAATGCTTTCTGGAAATCCAGGTACACTATATCTACTGGGTCTCCCTATGCTTATTTACACCCTCAAAGAATTCCAAAAGATTAGTGAGGCATGACTTACCTTTGCTAAATCCATGTTGACTCTTCCCCATTAAGACATGTTTATCAATATGCCCATTGATTCTGTTCTTAATGATAGTTTCCAGCATTTTGCCCAGCACAGACGTCAAGCTTACTAGTCTGTAGTTTCCAGGATCACCTCTAGATCCGTTTTTAAATATCGGGGTTACATTTGCCATCCTCCAGTCCTCAGGTACAGTGGCAGATTTTAGCGATAGGTTACAAATTACTTACAGTAGGTCTGCAATTTCATATTTGAGTTCTTCAGAACTCTGGGGTGAATACCATCTGGTCCTGGTAATTTTTTAGTATTTAGTTTGTCAATTTGCTCTAGGACGTCCTCCAGAGTCATGTTGATTTGTGACAGCTCTTCCAATTCATCACTTACGAAGTAAGGTTCAGGTGTGGGTATCTCCCCAACATCCTCTGCAGTGAAGACTGAAGCAAAGAACTCATTCAGCTTCTCTGCAATGTCCTTTTCCTCCCTAAGCACCCCTTTCAGCCCCTGGTCATCTAACGGCCCAATTGACTCTCTAGCAGGCTTCCTGCTTCTGATGTACTTGAAAAAGTTTTTAATATTAGTTTTAGCATCTTTAGCAAGTTGCTCCTCTGGAGCATAGCACTGAAGGAGTCCTACAAGGGACAATTCATTCATATTGCAGTATGGGCGGCAGACTCTGCCATCCATACAGCAAGCATTGAAGACCACATTTAATCTTTTAGCCCGGTGTTGGGCAGTATAAACAGAGCCCCTATGGGGGCAGAAACACCGCAATTGTAAAGGGTTGCCTGGGTGGCTGTGATAAGCGCCCAGGCCAGCAGCAGCTTGAGTATGGTGGGCAGAATCAGTGTGTGTGCGCCAATGCCTGGCCCTGGTTGTTGTTACTAGGCAGGCCAAGCTGCTGGGGAGTGGGAACTGGGGGGAGCGGAGGGAAGTGGACCCAAGCAGAGCAGCCTAAGTAAGAGGGGAGCCCAATACGCAGATGGGATGGGAGGAGGCTGAGTGTGCGTGCTTTTAACTTCACATTGCAATGTGCTAGCTCTCTCTCTGCCTTGTGACTCTGTTTGTGGCTTGTGTGTGCTGTGCTGGCACCGTTTTGTGTTGCTGAGCTGCGGGGCAGGCTGCCTGTGTTGCCTGCTCTTTCAGTGTGTCACTCTCTCTCTCTAAAAAGGAGAGTCTCGGGTAAGGATTTATTTGTCACTCTCAAAAGATCCTGGAGGATATAAAGGATTTGTATATTTGCTTTCCTTGCTGCTGACTGTGTGTACCGGCACATGCCGTTTGCTTTGTTGCCTGCTCAGGGAAGGGCCGTCTTCCTGGCCTGGGACCTGTCATGAGTAGTGACTGGCTTCTGTGCACACCCTGAACCTTCCCAGGGCCAGGCCAGTTTGGACCCTTGCCTTGTGGGGAGGGGGGTGATGACTTTCTTTAGTTACTGTTGCCCCCTGGTTCCTGACTGATCTGATCTGTGCTGCTTATGCCTTCAACTTGTGCTGCAGCTCTGTATGTATTATTGTATTGCTCTCTCTGTCTGATTCCATCCCATCCCACCCAGTATAGGTCCTAATTTAAATTTACCCCAGGGGAAAGTTGAAGCTAGCACCTCACTGCAGTTATACACATCCAGATCCTATCCAGGCTCAAACTTCCTGAGCTTGAACTTCCTGGGCATATCTGATCCCATCCTATCCCACCCAGCTTAGGGTCCTAATTTAAATTTCCCCCAAAGATGAGGGAGGGAGAAGGAACTTGGAAGGTATCTGCCCCTGTATGGCTTTGTGGTTTTTTTGAGGGGGGCGGGAGGAATAAAATATTTGTGCACCATGGGTTCAAGTGGAATGTTTCAGTCCTGGGCTGGGGGGGTGGGGTGGGGCTGGGCTGATTTTGTTTCAATTAATGTTGATTGTTGAAGCTTATAAATATGAAAACTAATCAATGAATTTGTTGTAATCTTTAGGAAAGGTATGTTGTGTTGTATTTTAAGTACAGGTTGGTGTAGATTCTTATTTTGTCCAGTCTTGTTGATGCTTTTATTCATGAAGGAAGGACTGACAGTGCTATATCTTGTGACAATAGCTATATGTAGCTATTGTTATCAAGGATGCACTATCTTTTAGGAGGATCCGGTGCAGGCTCCACCAGGTGTTGAGTGCCTCCATCTTGTGTTGGATTTGTCTGGGGACAGATTAGAGGTGCTGCTGTTGTACCGTGCACCCAACTGCTCAGTGGCATCTCTACATGCTCTTGCTGATTTGGTGTCTGATGTGATCCTCCAGACCCCGAAACTAGTGGTCCTGGGAGATTTTAACATCCACACTGACACCAATCTTGGAGGAGCAAGGCATGAATTCATGGCCTCCATGACAACCATGGGCCTGTCTCAAATCATTTGTGGCTCCACACATGAGGTGGGACATACACTGAATTTGGTTTTCTGCACCGGCCTTGAGGCGGGGGGGTCAGTTAGTGGAAGTCAGGGGGATGGAGCCCTTGTCATGGTCTGACCATTACCTTCTTAAGGCGTGCATCCTGGTGCATGTCAGCCCCCAATGGGCTGCAGGACTTATTAGATTGGTCCGCCCCCGGAGACTTATGGAACCGGATCGGTTCCGGAATGCTCTGGGGGGGTTTCCCCTGGACCTTGACACCCGCTTGGACGATGATCTCATAGCCTTCTGGAACACCTTGTTGGCCAAAACCATTGACAGAGTGGCTCCCAGGCATCCGCTGCCCTCCTGAGTCTCCCGCAGGTCTCCTTGGTTTACTGAGGGCCTGCGGTGTTTGAAGCGGGAGAGCAGGTGGTTGGAGAGACGGTGGCACCAGACTCACATTGAGTATGATCGATTGCAACATAAGAGCAGTTTAAAGGCCTATGCTGTGGCAGTGCAGGCAGCAAAGAAGCAGTTCTTTGCTTCCCTTATTGCATCTGCAAAATCACGTCCAGCAGAGCTTTTCCGGGTGGTGAAAGGTTTGGTCAGTCCTACCTGTCTCTGCCTGAACCTGGAGCAATCCAGTGACTGCTGTGATCGGTTTATTGAGTACTTAATGTAGATAAGATTGCTTGCATCCGCCACGATTTCAGTTCCACAGTTATTGCAGAGGATCATCTTGGGGCTATGGATGCCCCGTCCTGTCCTGTTTTGTGGGATCGGTCTCAGATGGTATCGCCTGCCGATGTGGAGTCCTTGTTGGGATCTGTTCATGCCACTACTTGTGAACAAGATCCTTGCCCCTCCTGGCTGGTGAAAGCCAGCCAGGAGATGCTACGGCCATTGCTGGCTGGGGTGGTTAGTGTTGGAATGCAAGGACTGTGAAATCATAGCATTGAATAGCCCAATGCAGAGTTTACAGAGGAGTGTGAGTAGCTAATCATCAATAAGCAGGCAGGAAGCATACTTAAGTTTAAGTAGCTTTATTAAGAAATATATGTAAGATAGGAAAGGCCTACATCTATACTAAGTCCTAAGACTAGGTGTGTTCAGGAGGGAAGTAGCAGAAGCTCTCTGAATATCTCTCAGACACAAAGAGATAAGAAACATCCTGGGGAGAGGAGATTAACCAATCAGGTCATAGCAGGAGTAGAACTAAGTGGATGGGGGAGGGGTTCCCTGATCTGACTGTCTACTCCTGCTGTTTCTAGCAAACAAACAGGATAAGGTGCTTAGGGGAGATGTAACTAAGGAATGTATTTCCAACAGTTAGTGCCTCCCTTTGGGAGGGCAGAGTGCCTGAATGCCTGAAGGAGGCTGTGGTTAGGCCCCTGCTCAAGAAACCATCTCTTGATGCTTATGCTCCTGCCAGTTATTGGCCGGTCTCTAACCTTCCCTTTTTAGGGAAGGTTATTGAACGGGCTGTGGCACGGCAGCTCCAAGAACATCTGGACCGCACCGGTTTCCTTGACCCCTCTCAGTCCGAGTTTCAGCCTGGGTATGGTACGGAGACTGCATTGGTGGCCTTGGTTGATGATCTCCGTCTGGCATTGGACCAGGGTCATCAGACCTTACTGATCCTGCTAGACCTTTTGGCTGCGTTCGACACAGTCTATTATGAAGTGTTGGTGACTCGCCTGCGAGACCATGCCAGGATTGGCGGGATGGTCTTGGACTGGTTTCATTCATTCCTGGCTGGGAGAACTCATCAGGTGGTCTTGGGGGAGTGTACGTCTTCCCCCCGGGACCTCACATGTGGAGTCCCGCAGGGTGCCATTCTGTTCCCCCTCTTGTTTAACTGCTATATGCAGCCATTAGGGGAGATCGTGAGAGGGTTTCAGGGCATGCAGTGTCATCAGTATGCTGATGACACTCAGCTCTACCTCTCCTTTTCCATCGACCCAGGTCATGTAGTCTCTTTATTTTCCCAGTGTCTGTCGGCTGTGAGGGCTTGGATGAGGTTGAGCCATCTGCAGCTGAGTCCTGACAAGACGGAGGTGATGTTGGTGGATGAGGGCCTGGGGGGCCTGGGAGTGGTTGAATCTCCTCGTGTGTGTGTGGGGGGGGGGTGTCGCCCTCCCATGGTCTCACAGGTACGGAGTCTGGGTGTGCTTCTCGATTCACGGCTCAGCCTGGAATCTCAGGTTGTGGAAGTGGCGGGGAGTGCATTTCAGCAGTTCCACAGCCCGTTCAATAACCTTCGGCCGTATCTCTCAGACTCTGACCTCACCACTGTCATCCATGCCTTCATCACCTCGAGGCTGGATTACTGCAACGCGCTCCATGTGGGGCTTCCCAAGAAGCTGGTCCAGAGGCTGCAGCTGGTGCAGAATGCTGCGACCCGTCTCCTTACTGGGGCGGGCCACAGGGAGCATATGACTCCGGGCTCTGCACTGGCTGCCTATAAAGCACCGGGCTAAGTTCAAGGCGCTGGTTTTGGTCTTTAAAGCCCTTCACGGCCTGGGCCCTGCCTATCTGCGGGACCACCTCACTCCCCATGTGCCCGTGCAACCCCTGAGATCATCCATGGGGGCCTTTTTGGAGGTTCCTCGGGTGAGATGGGTGGCCACTGATGTGAGATCTTTTTCGGTGGTTGCACCCGTGCTGTGGAATTCACTCCCGGAGGAGGCTCGGTTGGCCCCCACCCTCCTGTCCTTTTGACGTTTGTGTAAGACCTGGCTGTTCCGCCAGGCTTTTGGCGTGGGGTGGGGTAGGGTTTGGGAGGGAGGGTGAGTTTTATGATTTGTTTTAAAATTTGTTGATTTGTTTTTAAATGTTTTATTGTTAAATCTTTTGTGTTGTTCACCGTTCCAAGCTGCCTTTGGGCAGGAGGGGCGGGATACAAGTTTTAAATAAATAAATAAATAAAAAATATCAGAGGTGGGGAATCTTTTTCCTCCCAGGGACCAAATTCAGCATTTATGGTGTGCATGTTAGGATTCCACATAATCCTGTTTTTCTACATTTCCCATGCATTTGGGTGTGTCTTTCTTTGAATGCCACATGATGGGTTGGTGTGCATGTTGTATCATTGCATGCATGTTCTATTCCATTGATCATGAGCATGTAAATGTGTAATTTTTGAGTTGGCTCTGCCTACTGTTGGGTTGACTTCACGCACCGTTGGACTGGCCCCACCCACTGCTGACCCCACCCGCTGCCCCACCAGCCTCAGAACCCACCAGCCGCCACTGCTCCTATCTTCTATGACAGTGGAGAACAAATGTTTACCCTCTTTTCTGTGGCATTTGAAACTTCTCTCATGTTCCCCTTTAGGCTTCTTCTCTTTAGCATAAACATTCCCAGTTCCTCCATTCTTTCCCTGCATGAAAGGGCTGGCTTGTCCCCTCCCCCACCCAGAAGTGGCTGGGGGCTATTAAGCCCAGCTGTCAGCAGGACTGTAAGAACTTACCTGCGCTGCTTCCATCTGCCCTCTGAGGAGGGGGTGTCTGTTGCCGCTGCTGCCGTCACTGCTCCACAGGATCCCTGGGACCTGTGGGGGAGGAAACAAGAGACCTGTGAGTGCCGGGGGGTGAGGGGGAGTGAAGAAGCTGGTCGCGTGGGCTGGCTTGTCCCCTCCCCCACCCGGAAGTGGCTGCGAACCGCAGGCCACAGCACTTAGGGGCACTTTGGGGGTGCAGGGGACTCAGGGACAGGTAGGGGCTTTTTGTTCAGGGTTGGGGAGGAAGAGTGGGGGGGTTTAGGAGGGGTGGTTAGAGGGGAGGGTGGCAGTGGGGGGTGTCTTAATGCTAAACCCTGATGGCAGCAGGGGGGCATTGGGGAGGGGGTCACTTGGTGGTAGCTGATTCCCTGTGAGAGAGGAAAATTGGGTGGGGGGGTATGTCTTGTGCCAGCCCCTGGTGGCAGCAGAATGGCCAGGTGGACTGGGGGGTGACTTGGGGAGTTGGTGAGGGGGTGAGAGGCTGTTGGGAGAACAGTCAGGTTTGGGGGCCCAGGATTGGGTGGATGGGGGGGGTGAGGAGCAGCTATAGGGGTAGTTCTTGGGCATGGACGGTATGGCCCATGGGATTGGATGGCTCATACCCCTAGGGGACCTAGGTGCCTGCAGGAGGTGCAGCATGCCATCCCCCCTCTGGGCTGGAGGGAGGAGCTAGGTCCAAGGTCCGCAGGTGGGGGGCTGTTGCTGCTAAATGCGAGGTCCATTGTCAACAAGGCCCCACTTGTCCAGGATTTAATCTCAGATGGGGCTGTGGACCTCACATGTATTACGGAGACCTGGCTGAACAAGATGGCTGGACCAACTTTAGCGGACCTCATTCCGACCGGGTATGCCGTGCAGCACCAGCCCCGCACAAGTGGTTGGGGAGGTGGTGTAGTGATTATTTTTAGAGAGGACTGGCCTGTCAGGAGATATCCAGTTCAGGAGATTGCAGGTATTGAGACCCTCCATGTGGTGTTTGATTTGACTGGGGGTAAGCTAGGGGTGCTGCTGGTATACCGGGCCCCTTCCTGTCAGGCAGCATCTCTTACAGCTGTAGGAGAGCTGGCCTCGGAGGTGGCGCTGGGCTTCTCCAGAACTTTGGTCCAGGGGGACTTCAACGTACATGCCGATGCCAGCCTTGTAGGAGTGGAGCAAGAATTCATGGCTGCCATGGCAACCATGGATTTGTCCCAAGTGGTCACCTGCCCAACCTACATTGGGGGGGGCATACCCTCCACCTGATCTTCGGCTCTGGCCTTGAGGCGGGTGGTCCGGTTGTGGGGGAGGTCAGGGCTATGCCCTTGTCATGGACAGACCATTATCTCCTCCAGGCCAGTCTCTCAGTGTGCCACCTCCAGAAGGGGATGGACCAGTTAGATTGGTCTGCCCTCAGAGGCTGATGGAACCTCAGCGGTTCCAGGAGGCCCTGAGGGAATTAACCTTGGACCTAGACAGCCACTCTGTCGATGAGCTAGTCCAGCACTGGAACAGCTTGCTGGGGGAGGCCATTGACAGGGTGGCTCTGAGACACCCTCTGCCTCTGTCTCATCTTTCTATATGAAAGAAGCAGGCAGGAGGCTGGAGCGACGCTGGCATTGAACTCGATCTGACTCCGACCGACTACTCCATAGGGCCCATTTGCGGTCCTATGTTGAGGCTGTGAGGACAGCAAGGAAGGAGTTCNACTGATGTGAGATCTTTTTCGGTGGTTGCACCCGTGCTGTGGAATTCACTCCCGGAGGAGGCTCGGTTGGCCCCCACCCTCCTGTCCTTTTGACGTTTGTGTAAGACCTGGCTGTTCCGCCAGGCTTTTGGCGTGGGGTGGGGTAGGGTTTGGGAGGGAGGGTGAGTTTTATGATTTGTTTTAAAATTTGTTGATTTGTTTTTAAATGTTTTATTGTTAAATCTTTTGTGTTGTTCACCGTTCCAAGCTGCCTTTGGGCAGGAGGGGCGGGATACAAGTTTTAAATAAATAAATAAATAAAAAATATCAGAGGTGGGGAATCTTTTTCCTCCCAGGGACCAAATTCAGCATTTATGGTGTGCATGTTAGGATTCCACATAATCCTGTTTTTCTACATTTCCCATGCATTTGGGTGTGTCTTTCTTTGAATGCCACATGATGGGTTGGTGTGCATGTTGTATCATTGCATGCATGTTCTATTCCATTGATCATGAGCATGTAAATGTGTAATTTTTGAGTTGGCTCTGCCTACTGTTGGGTTGACTTCACGCACCGTTGGACTGGCCCCACCCACTGCTGACCCCACCCGCTGCCCCACCAGCCTCAGAACCCACCAGCCGCCACTGCTCCTATCTTCTATGACAGTGGAGAACAAATGTTTACCCTCTTTTCTGTGGCATTTGAAACTTCTCTCATGTTCCCCTTTAGGCTTCTTCTCTTTAGCATAAACATTCCCAGTTCCTCCATTCTTTCCCTGCATGAAAGGGCTGGCTTGTCCCCTCCCCCACCCAGAAGTGGCTGGGGGCTATTAAGCCCAGCTGTCAGCAGGACTGTAAGAACTTACCTGCGCTGCTTCCATCTGCCCTCTGAGGAGGGGGTGTCTGTTGCCGCTGCTGCCGTCACTGCTCCACAGGATCCCTGGGACCTGTGGGGGAGGAAACAAGAGACCTGTGAGTGCCGGGGGGTGAGGGGGAGTGAAGAAGCTGGTCGCGTGGGCTGGCTTGTCCCCTCCCCCACCCGGAAGTGGCTGCGAACCGCAGGCCACAGCACTTAGGGGCACTTTGGGGGTGCAGGGGACTCAGGGACAGGTAGGGGCTTTTTGTTCAGGGTTGGGGAGGAAGAGTGGGGGGGTTTAGGAGGGGTGGTTAGAGGGGAGGGTGGCAGTGGGGGGTGTCTTAATGCTAAACCCTGATGGCAGCAGGGGGGCATTGGGGAGGGGGTCACTTGGTGGTAGCTGATTCCCTGTGAGAGAGGAAAATTGGGTGGGGGGGTATGTCTTGTGCCAGCCCCTGGTGGCAGCAGAATGGCCAGGTGGACTGGGGGGTGACTTGGGGAGTTGGTGAGGGGGTGAGAGGCTGTTGGGAGAACAGTCAGGTTTGGGGGCCCAGGATTGGGTGGATGGGGGGGGTGAGGAGCAGCTATAGGGGTAGTTCTTGGGCATGGACGGTATGGCCCATGGGATTGGATGGCTCATACCCCTAGGGGACCTAGGTGCCTGCAGGAGGTGCAGCATGCCATCCCCCCTCTGGGCTGGAGGGAGGAGCTAGGTCCAAGGTCCGCAGGTGGGGGGCTGTTGCTGCTAAATGCGAGGTCCATTGTCAACAAGGCCCCACTTGTCCAGGATTTAATCTCAGATGGGGCTGTGGACCTCACATGTATTACGGAGACCTGGCTGAACAAGATGGCTGGACCAACTTTAGCGGACCTCATTCCGACCGGGTATGCCGTGCAGCACCAGCCCCGCACAAGTGGTTGGGGAGGTGGTGTAGTGATTATTTTTAGAGAGGACTGGCCTGTCAGGAGATATCCAGTTCAGGAGATTGCAGGTATTGAGACCCTCCATGTGGTGTTTGATTTGACTGGGGGTAAGCTAGGGGTGCTGCTGGTATACCGGGCCCCTTCCTGTCAGGCAGCATCTCTTACAGCTGTAGGAGAGCTGGCCTCGGAGGTGGCGCTGGGCTTCTCCAGAACTTTGGTCCAGGGGGACTTCAACGTACATGCCGATGCCAGCCTTGTAGGAGTGGAGCAAGAATTCATGGCTGCCATGGCAACCATGGATTTGTCCCAAGTGGTCACCTGCCCAACCTACATTGGGGGGGGCATACCCTCCACCTGATCTTCGGCTCTGGCCTTGAGGCGGGTGGTCCGGTTGTGGGGGAGGTCAGGGCTATGCCCTTGTCATGGACAGACCATTATCTCCTCCAGGCCAGTCTCTCAGTGTGCCACCTCCAGAAGGGGATGGACCAGTTAGATTGGTCTGCCCTCAGAGGCTGATGGAACCTCAGCGGTTCCAGGAGGCCCTGAGGGAATTAACCTTGGACCTAGACAGCCACTCTGTCGATGAGCTAGTCCAGCACTGGAACAGCTTGCTGGGGGAGGCCATTGACAGGGTGGCTCTGAGACACCCTCTGCCTCTGTCTCATCTTTCTATATGAAAGAAGCAGGCAGGAGGCTGGAGCGACGCTGGCATTGAACTCGATCTGACTCCGACCGACTACTCCATAGGGCCCATTTGCGGTCCTATGTTGAGGCTGTGAGGACAGCAAGGAAGGAGTTCACGCCCAGCGGAGCTGTTTCGGGTGGTGCGGGGGCTGGTCAGTCTGGTCTCCCTCTGCCTGGATGGGGACTTGTCCCAGGCCCACTGTGAGGCGTTTGTCACCTACTGCACAGACAAGATCGCTCGGATTCAGAGCGACTTTGACGCTGGGTTGGGGGCAGTAGGTGGAGAGCGCGAGGTGATGGAGGCCCCATCTGGTCCAACTTTGTGGGGGGAGTTTCAGGAAGTGACACCAGCTGATGCGGTGGATGTCTTGGAGTCTGTGAGAGCCTCCAGTTGTGAACTTGATCCGTGCCTGTCCTGGTTGGTGAAAGCCTCCAGGGAGATGTTGGAGACGGTGCTGGCGAGGGTGGTCAGCGCATCCCTGCAGCAAGGGAGGCTGTCGCCTAGCATCAAGGAGGCTGTGGTGCACCCCCTGCTGAAGAAACCATCATTGGATGTGGACGCACTCTCCAGTTACTGACGTGTCTCTAACCTTCCCTTTTTAGGGAAGGTTATTGAGCGGGCAGTGGTGATCCAGCTCCAGGCGCATCTAGATAGCATTGGTTTCCTGGACCCTTTTAAATCTGGGTTCCGCCCCAGCTATGGCACCGAGACAGTGTTGGTGGCCTTGGTCGACGATCTCCGCCAGGAGATGGACACAGGATGTTCGACGTTTCTTATCCTGCTAGATCTCTCGGCCACTTTTGACACCGTGGACTATGGGCTGCTGTTGAGATGGCTGCGTGACCTGGGGGGTCTTGACGGGACTGTTCTTGAATGGTTCCGCTCATTCCTCTCAGGGAGAAGCCAGCGGGTAGTGTTGGGAACTGAAACATCTTGCCCCTGCAATTTATCCTACAGCATTCCACAGGGTTCCATTCTGTCTCCATTATTATTTAATGTGTATATACAGCCCTTGGGGGAGGTCATGAGAGAGTTCGGGGTGAGATGTCACCAATATGCTGATGATACTCAGCTGTACCTCTCTTTTTCAGCTGACCCAGACCCTGCTGTCTCATTGCTATCCCAGTGTCTGGAGGCCGTGGCGGAGTGGATGTGGCAGAGCAGACTGAAGCTCAACCCCGATAAGATGGAGGTGATGGTGGTGGGGAAGAGAGACGGAGGTGTCAGCCCCCCTGACTGGGGGGGTTCGCCCTCCTATAGCTCAGCAGGTTCAGAGTCTGGGGGTGATATTGGACGCAGATCTCTGCCTGGATCGACAGGTGGAGGTGGTGGCGAAGGCTACCTTCTGCCAGTTATATCTGGTGCGGAGGCTGCGCCCATATGTCTCCAGTCTGGACCTGGCCTCCCTCGTCCATGCCTTCGGCACCTTGAGGCTGAACTGCTGTAATGCACTCTATGTGGGGCTGCCCTTGTTCCTGGTTCAGAGGCTGCTGCTAGTGCAGAATGTGGCAGCTCGGCTCCTGTCGGGGACGGGTCGTTGGGAGCACATAACACCTGTGCTCCGGACTCTGCACTGGTTGCCAATAGCGTGCTGAGCCAGGTTCAAGGTATTGGTATTGATCTATAAGGCCCTTCACGGTCTGGGCCTCCCATACCTCAGGGACCGCCTTGCCCTCTGCACCCCAGAGCGGCTCCTTCGGTCTGCCGGGGGTGCCTTCTTGGAGGTCCCCCGTGTTAACCGGGGGGCCACAATGGAGAGGGCATTCTCGGTGGCTGGGCTGCGCCTTTGGAATTCCCTCCCGGAGGAAGCTCGCCTGGCCCCAAGCCTTTTAACATTCCGGCGAGTTTGTAAAACCTGACTGTTCGCCCAGGCCTTTGGGGAGGGGTGGGGGAGGTATTTTTAATCTCCTCCTACCCTTATTTATTGTTTTATCATGTGCCTAGCTCTGTTTTTTGTTAATATTATGATGATTGTTTTAAATTTTATTATTGTATTTTTTATGTTTTAAAATTGTTAGCCGCCCCGAGCTGTTTTCAGGAGGGGTGGGATATAAATTGATAAAATAAATACATAAATAAATAAATAAATAAAATGACTAGGTAGGTCATCAGCACTGCATGTTCCATAATGTCTTTACTCAGCTCTTAAATCTTTACTGGAAAACTTAAAAACATTGTTAATGGTCTGGAAGGAGACATATAGATGTGGAAAAGAGAACAAAACTGACAGTTATGAGTGGACAAGATTCAGCAGTTTTTGGGAGCTATGATTTCATGCAAGCTCACCACAAAACTGCAGGGAAAGTCCAGACAGGGCAATATGCCTAGGTAGATACTGTCTAGTGTTTGAGCCCTGCTTATCTTGGTTATGTATTCCAAAAATCCAGTTTAAAAAACATTCAGCACTTGCAGCAAGACACTTTGAACAAGAAAATACATTAGTGAAACCAAGGAAAAGAAAATTCTGCCTATAAAATTATCAGTGTGAATGCTGGCATTTGATCATTGAAACACCAGTTTAAGCCTTCCGTACACTGAGAGTAATTCCTTATTGAGGAAGGTAGAGAAGAGATTGAGTCATGCCTGGAAGGAATGTGTGAGTAAGTGCTTGTGGTTTTTAAGAAGAAGAGATGATAGATAAGTGGTGACTGAAGAGTCTGGATGCATGCTTTGTAATGATACCAACAGACCAAATGAGGGGGGAAAGGCTCGATTGTACAGGGCCCCCGAGCTCAAGGGGCCTCCCAAAAACTGTAAGAATTGTCTCTCTTACATTAAAATATGATGTGTAAAATAATAATTGCAAATAATGTGTGAACAATATGTCAGTATGGGCTCCAGAAATTGATTACAAATTTTAAGATAGGAGGCAGGGAGGCCTCAGCAACCAGGCTGTACCAGGGCCCCAATTTTCTCTCAATCGGCCTCTATGCCATGCTACAGCTGGGAGGATAAGCTGCTGCAGAGACATCATCATTAAGGTCTCAGTTTGGCAAGCTATCTAAACAGGGGCCTGTCTTAGCACCTGAGTTATCCCAGTTAAAGCTAATGGGGATACTTACCTACTTAAAGCTAGACACACAGGTATTGTGCTGAATCAGGGCTGAACAACACCTTTTTTCCTAATAAAAATGGATGCCACTTAAACATAGCATCACTCACACCACAAAAGGAAAAGCATGAAATGAAGAAAAGAGGAGAGAAAGGAGAAGTGTGATTTTTCTTTCTGAGCCAGTAATTATAGCCTTCTTCAGAAGGACAGAGAATGGATCAAGATTTGTAATATGTTCCACCAACAGCAGCATGAAGGACTATAATGATAAACCAGAACCTGCTTACGTAGATAACAAGTAACCAGGCTCTTTATAGCTGCTGTAAAGTAATTCCAGGCCATAGAGGTCTAACTCTTCCAAGTGTTTTCCAGCTACTGTGCATGTTTTTTTGATTCTTATCAAAATACCAGGCAGCCATTTTGTAACTGATTGTGAACTTTTAACCTAAATAATCCTGAATTATTTTTCCCCAGTTTAGGACAATTCCCATGACAGATGGACATTACATACATACACTTGCGCGGGCAGATAGCCCAGTACTCACTCACAGGATGTATTTTTTGTAAAAGTATGACACTTTCCTTGGACTAGCACAATTGCAGACCCTGATCATATATCACTGAGGTAAAATGACCTGTACATTCAGGTCCCACAATGAGATCAGGATTCAAACATAGGACTTACAGGTCCAAGGCCAGTGAACTAGTAACTGGATTGCATGGGCATCCTCCCCAGGCATATAAGTCCCACCCCCCACCCCGTCCAAATGAGATGGAGGATAGGCAGTTCCATGACCCTTTCCATGTCAATCTCTCAGATAAAATGGTTTTGTTTTCATTAGTAAATTGGTGCAAAACCCACTATTTGTTCCATGTTGGAAGTAAAATGCTGCTAATGGGTAATAATAAATGGGATAGGAGCCTGCTATGGCCCAGCTGGGGGGACTTCCTGTTATGTTTATTAATGGGCTGCCAGGTGTGGGCCTGCTGCTGACCCAGCCCGGGTAGGCGGCTGTCCTGGATGTGGCCCCCCAGAAGATTCCAGGCCCGCAGCCTGGACCAAGGGCCATCCGGGTGGGCCAACGCAGGCCATAGCAGGCCCATGCATCTTTTAGCGGCACCATCCTATGCCAGGGATCGGGGACTGCCATGATGGGCAGCCATGGCTAACTGTGACAGGTGCCAGTCTCCAGACAGGACAGGTTGGGATGTGTCAGGCAGCTGGGTAGGTATAGCCCAGTAAGAAGGAGGAAAACCTGAGCTGAGAATAGAGAGGGATTATTCTTTATTTATTTACACAGCACCAATAGCGTACCTTCAACTTGTCAGTCGATATAGACAGGTCCCTACCTCAAGGGGGCTTACAATTTAAGAGAGACAAGGCGGGGAGGGGAGACAAGGGAGAGGTGAACATCAGGAGAGACGAGGATACATTCATGAAGCTGAGAAGTTGCAGGTGCATGTGCTTCACTTAGTTAGAGGAAACTAACTTAGTAACTAAGGGTTTTTTCACACGGACAGTTAGTCCGCACTAACTGAATCTAGTGAGGACTAGTTTGTCTTTCTGAATAGGCATGGGCGAACAGATCGCGGTTCGTGTTCGGCCGTTCGGTTCGGCCGCGATCGGTTCGTGTGTTCGCGTTCGGCCGTTCGGTTCGGC
>QEPC01014991.1:426077-457530 GCA_003113815.1 Sphenodon punctatus | reverse complement strand
GTGTCTATTTTATTACTTTGTAAAGTGCCATGTACACTGCTGGTGCTATATAAATGTTTGTTAATAATAATAATAATAATAATAATAATCTAAATTGGAAAGAAAAGGCTGTAGCTGCAGTGTGTTCACTGCCAGTCGCCATTTTTATCTGCGTCGCTCCACCCCCACTGTGCGCGTATGCACGCGGAGCAACGCAAGCCCTGTGTGTCCTCTGCCCCTGTGTGGACAGGCACTGCTGGTGCAGCCTCTGTCTCCCCGTGCCCTACAGGGGGCGGGGCTTCCCTCGCCGCTTCAGTGTCAGGGCCACGGAACCCGGAGTTCAGCATTGTCTCATGAGGCACCTGGGACGCTTTGCGCCGCCTGCAGCTGGGCTGCTTGTGGTGAAAGAGGTAGCGGGCCCTGACACCATGCCCATGGAGGCAGCTGCGATACATTTGGCTTGCCCTGCATGGCTCACTCTGGATTTCCTGGCATTGCTGTATGAGTGGCTGAGAGTGTGTGCTCCGTGGCTTATGGGAGCACGCATCCAACTACTTCACCTTCAAGTGGGAGGTCAGATCCATGGCTCATGGATGGCTATGCAGGGGTAGCATCTTGTCTGAAAGCACCGATTGGCCTGGATTGGATGGGGCAGTATGGCTCGGTGGATCGGGGCATGGGGTCTTTGAGGTATGACTGAGTTTGGGCTGTGCCAGGGTCTTTGGGAAGGATTGCTGAGGCAGGTTTTGGATATCTACAAGGTTAGGTCACAGTGGGTAACTGTCTGATGCTGGGAATTTAGGGTCAGGGCACCTTCTCTTCTTTTAAAGCCTTGTTATTCCACTGGTAATATGCACTTGTCTCACAGACTTGTCTACATGAGGGAAAAAGTCAGTGAAGTAAAATTCTAGTAGAGGTTACTCAGATTTAAAGTTGAGTAAACCTGCCTACACTAAGGGTATTTTCAGACGTGACACCACCATTCATGGCCACGATTACCCCAGTGTGGCCACCGGCGGTGGTATCACGTCTGATCCCACCCACCAGATGTTCAGATGGGCTCCCTGCCAGCACACATTGCAGGTTACGCCCTTCCACAGTCCAGGGAAGCCTACGCCAGACTGTGGTAGAACAGGTCATCATGTCTGATGACCCACCCCACCTAACCATGGTCGATGGTTGGAGCAGTTCCGGGCGGGTGTGGTGGTCACACCCGCCCTTCAGGGAGGAGACGGGGCTGCGCGGACACATGTTTGCATGTCCCCCACCCTCTCCCCACCCCCTCTCCATCCCCAGTCACCAGAACATTTGTTCAATGGCAGGACTTATTCCTGCCCAGGGTGAGGGCTCTCACCCTGGGCCAGGAGCAAAGCGTGGTGGCTGAAAAGCCATCACTTTTTAAAATACCCTAATGCAAACATTAAACACAAGCAAGTTAGCTCAGATCACACTTTCTCCTCTCCTGCAAACAAGACCACTGTGGAATGAAAATGTATTATTAATTCAGAGAATTAACTTAGACTGATTTGCTGCACAAATGGTTGTCAAAGACACAGAGCCAGATTCTGCTTTCATTTTGACTTTGGCTTTGGCTTCATTACAGCAACTGCCACTTTGGGGGACCAAGTTGTAATACTGTAGTCATCCAACACATTTCATTTTGTGCCCTGTCATGTGTATGAGACTAAGACATGTGTAACCAGTTCCAAAGCAGCATGCAGTCATGAGAGCCCTATTCTGCCCTCCGTTACACAGGAGAAACTCTCACTGACTTCAGTTGCGTTGAAAGTGGGGTTACCATGTTTTGCAGTTTGACCCTAAGACTTCTATTTTGGCCTATCAGAGTCTCAGGGTCAAACCACAAGAGGTGGCCACCCTAGTTGGAAGTTTTCTTTGAACGTAAACTTCTTTTAAGGCCTCTGTCAAGGGATTGCTAAAGCAGCAAAATGGTTTAGTGGCAGTTAATTATGTGGGTGGCTGAGAAGAGCAAAGTATCTAGCAGAAAACTTACAGCCAACCCTGCTAGTTAATAACCCTCTTCCCAGAGATCAAAGGACTCTGGATTGTAACCAGCTGTCATGTGTGATAATTTACTTTTTCCTGCCTAATGTCCTGACATGTTTTAAATGATTTATCTCCTTTAGAGAATGAATAACTCTGTACCTTTTATAAAGTAACTTCAGTGCAAAACTGGCTTAGGCTTATGACCATGCTTAGTTAGGTCTGTATTGCACTTGTTCTGCATGTAAGAACCTGACTCCTGTTGAAGGGTATTACCAGATGTAATCCTACCCATTTGTGTTTGGTTTTTTGAACACATGCTGCATATGTTTGCACAAATACCTGTTCTGCTATGGGAGAGCTGCATGTCTGAGCTATGAGAGATGTTTGTGGGGCCACCAACGTGTGTTTCCTTACACACAGCCACTGTTCTCTTTAGTTTTATGAACAAGACCATTTCTGGTCTGTGTTCACCCAGAGACCACAGAGACATGGACATTTATTAAGAGACTTGGCAGGGCCACGCTAGTTCCTTCTGATCTCCATAGTTGCTTTGGAATGTCCTCGTAAGCACCATTCAGATTTAAAAGTCATGTGCTGTGTTTGAAATGTTGTTTTCCTGCCCAGCATGGTTTGTGTTGGCCAACAAATGCTGAGGACCATTCCAGATGCATTTGAAAAGCCATTTCAGGGGCTTTATCCAAAGCCATAGAGCAGTCACACTAGAAGCCAGAATACCAGCAAGTTGCTCCCCAAGGAGAGGTCAAGACAACATTGTTCATTGAGCTGTGAGAGGAGAAAAGAGTTAAGAAGGCTCTTGGATGAAGCTACCACAGTCTTAATGTATTCCAGAGGATTGCCAATGGGATGGTCACCCATGGCTATTACAGAGACATAGCACAGTGCCATGAGAGTTAAAGCCCTGTGACAGGGCTACAAAGAGATTGAGGACAACTGCCTACATCATCATGCTGTTCTTTGATCCCCTGAATGGGGACATCATTATGCCCATCATTTGCAGGAACATGTCATCAGGGGCCAAAAAATGACACAGCACAGAAGCAGGAATAGAGGGGAATGTCTATGACAGCAGCAAAGGGGACCATCCATACCAGACAGCTCTTTTAAACTAGTTCAGATCATTACTCTTGATCTGGTTTCCATTAACTTTGCCAGCCAACCACTCTTAGATCTGCCCCAGTTCCCTGTCTCCCAGCTGCCAGAGGAATCAGAGCCTCCCTCACCAGAGAGCCAGTCAGAATGGTTTTGGAGAAGCAGGAAACCATGAGAACCATATCCCTAAGGAGACACTAACATCAGCCTCCATCAACACTCCCAGAGAAGAGCTCCCCTTTGAAAGCTCACAAAATAGCATCACCAACATGCCTGCCAATGGCACTTTAGGCGAGAACCACTTTTAAATGTTTCTGCATTTGGTGAGTGCTGCCATTTTGGCATCACATGGGAAGGATACCTGTTTGGAACAATTCTGTTATGTTTTTGGAATGCCTTTGGCCATGCCACCTCAGATGCTGGGTTTTGGGTGGTGGTATGGGGACTTTTCAATGAGGAGTCCATTTTATTTCAATGTTGTGTTTGGGTGGGGGCTCAGACTTGCAGTCTAGTCAGCCATGCCAACAGCACCCAATGCAATGTTTATAGACCTATTGCAAACGTCACAACACCCACCTTAACTGGACTGATATTTGGAGCCCAGAGCCAGAAGGAGATCTGAATGCTCTGCTGGAAACACCATGAGAATCTGGCTCAGCAGCTGCTGTAGAAAACCACTACCTAGGCATTGTGTCTCAATAGAGCATCACTGCCTTACTGCAAATGGAACAGGTTTTAGTACATGGGATGAGGAGGAGAGGGGAAAGCACAGGAGGGAGGAGGAGGAGGAGCTGAGAGAGCCACAAGAAGAGATGAAGAAGAGAAGTGTAACTTGCTAGTGAAGGGCATGTAGTACAGTCAATGTATTGATGCACCTAGACAAAATTGCAAAAGAATTTTTTCCAACGGATTCTGAATGAAAAAAAAAAACATGAAGAAAACCATGGAAAAAAGTCTACCAGTGTAAATCTCCCTGTTAGGTCAGGAAACATATATCTTTGAGGGCGATAAAACCTTTGGTGATTGCCATATCTATCACGCACGTTTTTCTCATTTTTCTTGGAAACATTCAACTTTTGGACCAAAGATCCAATGAAGAGTAATGTATAAAACCCTTCTCTTAAAGCATTTATGAAATGGGGTCATTTCTTGCAAAACGCCATGAAACACTTCAGTGGGATGAATCATAAAACACCACTAGACTGTATTACGCACACCTTTAATGAATTATATATACATCGCATGAAGTTCTGTATGTAAAAAGAAGTAACGGATCTAATAATCAATGAATTAAACTCCAAAATTCTTCAATGACACACTGGAGTGTATAAAATATAGTTAATTACTCCGCTATAGTTTCTCTTTGATCCTCATAATGAATGTCAGAGGTTAAATCAACATCGTCATCATCCAGATCTGGATTGCCAGCATTGTAACAACCGACACCACGGCAGTCTGCACAGGCTGTTGTGCAAGGCAACCCCTGTTTCTTACAAGTGCACTGCACGGTTGCACATTGACTCTTGCTGCAGGTACACCTGATAAACTTCAACAGATGGACTGGAGCTGGCAGTTGAGATGACTTTGTTGGTGACAGTCCTTGCCTCTGCATTTCCCAACCCCATTTTAGTGGATCTAGCTCAGTTTCCATATACTGCTGAACCTGATGGCATACTCTGAAGCTGTGAAATGCACATGAGTCTGAAGTCGATGGCAGTGTCTCTGTCTTAACATGCACTGCAGACGTCAACATGCATCCTGGTGAACATGCAAAGGCGAATGATGTTGAGGGTCTCATTGTGTTTTCCGCCGTACAATATGGAAATTGCTTTTTGTCCAGCTGTAGGAACGATGTGTCTTTCATTATTTGGTGTAGTGAAGACTGATGCTTGTTGGCGGAAGTTTTCATTGCTGTTTAGCATTTTCAATGTCTCACCTTTCCCAACCGAAAACAGTCTTGATGTGGTATCACAACTAAGCAGTGCATGAGCAAAGAGAATGTTTGAAGAGACATCCTCACCACGTTGTTTTCTGGCAGCTTTGATGTCATAAATGACTACATCTTTGGAATTCCTTTTGGGTTCTGGGCAGTGTAAAATATCATATGAATTTTCATTGACGTAATGCAGCAGAAGAACCAGAAGGTCTGTATCATCTTCAACTACGACAGTGGTCATAGTGTTTGCTGAAGCAACAGCCTGCTTAGCAATCAACACATCTGTGGGTATTTTCAGATATTACGAGATCACGCTCAACCACGGGGAATTCCCACATGGTGATCGTGGTCTCATAACGTCTGTTGGGGCGAACGGAAGCCGCCCGCCAAATGTTCATCCCCGTGAATCACAGGGGGGGAATCACATTGAACACGCAAATGGAGGTCCTGCCCAGACCATCTCCGTTTGCGTGTTCAATGTGATTCCCGCCCGTGATCAGGGGGATTGTCTNCTGTCCCTGGACCACAGACCAGAATCAGCAGCAGGATTCCGGGCCGTGGTCAATGCCCCGGGGGGGCGGGCGGGCGCTGCAGCCGCATTGGCCACGCAAATGGAGGTCCTGCCCAGACCATCTCCGTTTGCGTGTTCAATGTGATTCCCGCCCGTGATCAGGGGGATTGTCTCATCTGTCCCTGGACCATGGCCTGGAATCAGCAGCGGGATTCCGGGCCGTGGTCAATACCCCGGGGGGTGGGGTGGGCGGGCACTGTGGCCGCATTGGCCACAGTGCCCACCCATCTCCCAGAGGGCGGGCGGCCTAGGGAGCGTGGGGGGGCAGGGCTGTGCAGCCGCACGTTGAGCCATGCGGCCCCACCCCCTCCCTGATTCCCCACCGGGATCAGCCAGTATGTCTGTTGGATGTGCCGGTTTGATCCCGGCAGGGGATCAATGGATGTTTCCGTGCCGGGGCCAATACAGGCCCTGTCACATCTGAAAATACTCTGTATCGTCCTTTGCTTGCAGAGTTGTGCAACCTATTGCTTGCAAGATTTCACACAAGTGTTGAATGAACTTGCTTGTTCTGCGGGTTTGCAAGAAATTCCTGTTTTTTCAACACAGTTGTTGGTGAGGGTTGGAATTTCACTGTTGGTCCCATTCCGCCTTTTTGTCACTGTAAATGCATGTGAGCCTTTGTGGACAGTTGGTTTTGATAACCATCAAAGACACTTCTTCCTTACATATTCTGCACAGGATGTGAAGACTTGATGAAATGTTGTGTTGCAATCCCAAAGTATGCGGTGTAGTAGAGACCCTCCATCAAGTACATAATGCACCATCGCTAAGCTGACCATATAAATTTGGTGCTTCCCTCATCATTCCTTCAGCGTCAAACAAGGCAGCAGGAACTGTACACAATTCATACGAGAGCAGTTCTTCTAAATCTTGACCACTAGTTTGAGCACAGAGCAGGAGTCGTTGGAACAAAAGTTGGGGGTCTACATGGAAGGAATCTTTCGTAGCACAAACAACGTGTTTGCTCTCCAGTGTGCGTACCCACTTGTTCCTTTCGAAGGTGTATGCAGTGACAGCTTGACCCATCATTTCCTCTAATATTTGATTCCCAATTTCTTCTGCTTTGTCAGCGTTACTGGCATCATCACCAATAATGCCACTTTGTTTCTCAGAGTGGTGTCACGTTGGAACACATTCAGGAGTGTGATGAAGTCAAGAACTTTCTTCGTATCATCGGCATCCCTTCTTTGTCTGGCAGCTGACATGGTAACATGTTGTTTGCTGGTGACATGGAAAGTCCATGCGAAGTCCTGCATGGCAATATTAATGTGTGCACACGTTGGTCGTGACATCACCCACAGAAACCGCTGCTGTTCAGTCATTCCTCATCCCCGTGTCAGTCCACCACTTCCCTTCACACTTCGTATTAACACCAGCTCTATAACAAGGTTTGTTGACAGGCCACCCCAGTAACGGTCACTGCGTCACACCACGTGGAACCCCTCGCAGAACTTCCTGTAGATATCAGGGGCTGTTCTTTCCAGTTCTGTCATATTCTGTAAGTAAATACAAGCACTCAAAGCGTACAAATTGTGTCCACTCACCACAAAAAATGGTACCATATCTCTTACAGTTGCCAAGTGCAAGGACCAGTTCCCAGTTCTTTCAGCTTTGATGTAGTTGCGTAAGATATCCACCATTCGCATATACTGGAGCCACAATGATGCAGTATTGTGTCCATTTAGGGCAGAAACCAAGTTGGACACCCGTTTTTGATGACGCACAACCACGTATGAAGAAACAGCTGCATCAACAGTGACTGTGGACTTCAGCAATCCTTCTACAATTGCTCGTGCCTCTGCTACATCAGCATATTCTTCTCTGCCCTCATCAGTACACCAAGCCTCCTTAGTAAGTAATGTGTAAAGTGCTGCATAGACGATGAGATGTCCACTTATTGCCCTCATTATTGCCTTACCTGAGAGCATGTGCACCACAGTATTTCCGGCATATATTTCTTCCAAGTTTTCTCTTAAACCAGATCTGGCCATTATATGGCCTATGCACCCAATGAAACTCATCTGAGTGTGTAGGCCGCCAAGTCTGATTACCATTTTCTTCAGAGGGCTACCTGACAGCTCATTAGCAATGATCCCAAGTGCTCTTGAGAACAGTGGCTGATCAGATGTAGGAAAACCTGCAACAAAAACACACATTCAATTAAATTACCCTTAACAATGACCAATTTCGAAAGACAACTTTTCTTAACAATAGACATAACAGACATAACATTGTCAGCTCAAAAATAACTCTCAAAGATGTGCGTTCCTGACCAAACAGGGAAAGCGACACTGGTAGACTTTTCTCCATCGTTTTGCTCATGCATTTTTGATTCAGAATCGGTTCAGAAACATTACTTTGCAATTTTGTCTAAGTTGGTCTTAAAATCACTTAGATTACCTGTACTAATGGACACAGCAGCCAGTGAACTGGCCTGTTGCAAAGAGTAACTTCAGCAGATGTGTGGGGATCCAACACCCATTGGGGAATTGTGCTATCCATGCAGATCAATGTGCTGGAGAGCTGGTCTATGCGTCAGCACGTCACCTCTCTTTCCAGCATCAACAGGCATATAGAACAGGACCCTCTCCTAGATAATTCATCAGGAATGCCTGTGCATCACCCCACCCCACCCCATCCATCTGCTGCTCACCTCAGCCATCCCTCTCCTTGCATCCAGACGAACATTTGGTGACCCTCCATACACTCAGTGTCCAAGCGCCAGTGCTAGCGTTTTGGAACCCATTCCTCCATCAGCCATCAATGAGACACCACGCAGCACACTTGCCCATCTGGCTGCACGTGAAGAGAATCTGCCACATCCAAACCCCAGCAGGGTGTTCAAGGAAAACAGTCCCTCCTCCCCCTAAACAGAAACACCTTGGGGGGGCGGGGGAGCACATATAAATGAAGCACAAAGCAGGCAGGGAGCAAAAGAGCCTCAGAGATTATGAGAAAGGGGATAGGGATGTGGGGAGCAGGAAAAACCTCTAGTTCTATAATATATATATATATTTATATATCCAGTGTACAGGCCACACACTTGTACTAGTCCAGCTATAGAGGGTGTTATTCCAAACATAGCACTAGCTTTTCCTTTAGCTAGAAAAACATTCATTTAAAAAACTGAATCACAGATTAAAACATAGGTTTAGAACTGAAGAAAGAATAGGTTCACAAATGCCAGCTAGATTTATGAACTCGGTAACCTCCACAAAAAATAGTTCACAGGGTCCATGAAAACTTGAACTCCATGAAGGGGTTCATCCATCCCTAAATCACCATGCAATCTACCCAGTACGTGGCTTTAAACTGCCCACAATGGGAAGCATCTGTGTAAAGAATCTATACACCAACTGTCAAAGGGCATTTCCACACAGACGTGGGATGCTCGGTCTTGGGGTGCACCCCCAAACCTGCCCATTTGCCGCTCTGCCTGGGTCTAAAGCACCGCCAGTTCCAGAGCAGCCCTGCTTGGGTCCAGAGCACCGCCAGTTCCAGAGCAGCCCTGCTTGGGTCCAGAGCACCGCCGGTGGGACTGCCCCGGGAGCACAAACAGCCTGCCCTGCCTCTACTCCGCCTGCACACCTGGAGGGATGCCTTTAAACGGATGGCCTGCCCAGGAGTGAGGCGGGACAGAGATGTGGGTGCTGTCCATGTGAAGACACCCAGAGACTATGTACCATAGCTAACCCACCTATATGTACTGTAACTATCATCTATTTGCAATATGGCATGATGATAGGCGCAGAATGAGGAATAGAATAGAATAGAGTAGAATTTATTCGCTGTTCTAGGGCCAGATTCTGCACTGTTATAAGTGAGTGCAGTGGACAGAGACTGTACAGCTTCCCCATCCATCCATTAACCACTTAGGTTTGGACAATTCTGCACCCCACTCTGTTAGCCTTTTCCTCCTTACTCCCCTTGGGGCACATGGAATGCAGAGGCTGAGCCAAAAATGCCTCCCAAAGCAACAGTGAGCAGAGCCAGTCAACCCAAGGAGCAGAGTACAATGCAACGTATGAAGGGCATAATGCAACTTATGAAGGACATAGGAGAAGGTTCACTGCTATTGTGTGCCGGGAAGCCTTAGGAGGAGACAACTTGCCTCACCAAGAGGTTATGCTTCCTGCTGTTCCTTCTGTGATGATGCCATTAGGTTGTCAGACCCCTGTTCAAGAAACCATCACTTGACACTGACGCTCTGGCCAGTTATCGCCAGTTCTCTCTCTCTTTTTAGGAAGGTTATTAAATGGGTAGTTGCGCAGCAGCTTCAGGTGCATCTATTCTATCTGATTTGGACCTGGCCACCATCATCCATGCCTTTGTAACCTCAAGGCTAAAATACTGAATGCACTCTACATTCACCTTCTGATGAGGATGGGCTTCCTTGAGCACATTACACTGGTGCTTCAAAGTTTGCACTGGCTGCCAGTAGTGTTCCAGGCACAGTTCAAGGTGCTGGATTTGACCGATAAGTCTCTCAATGCCTTGGGTCTTGCATATATAAAGGTCCACTCTCCCTTCCCCTTCCCTCCCCCCCCCCCTTTCCATCTCTGTTCCTTAGGTCAGCTGGGGTGCCCTCCTGCAAGTTTCTTTATTGCACCAGGTTCAGACAACACAGAAAGTCAGGCTGGAGCAACTTTGGAACTCCCTTCCCCCGGAGATTTGCCAAAGCCCAGGCCTGGGTATCTTCTGAAGGCAATGTAGGACTTACTCATTTGGCTAGGCTTTTAGCGGGTAGGGATACGGTTTGGGTGTTGGGTGTTGGGAGTGGTTTTAATTGAAATTTTGTATGATTATTAATATTTGAGAGCCAGTGTGGTGTACTGGCTAGGTTTGCAGTATGGGGGGCGGGGGGTAGGAGGTGACGCTGGTTCAAGTCTCTCCTTAGCCAGAAACTCACTGGGTGACCTTGGGCCAAGAACATTATTCTCTCAGCTTAACCTACCTCACAGGGTTGTTGTGAGGATTTTAAAAGTTGTTAATTAGTTTTTAGTGAAGCGCTCTGAGCGCAATGGCAAGGGGTGCTATATAAAAATAAAGATTATTATTGATTATTATTATTGTTGGTTTTTACATGTTTGTATGTTTGTGAGTCCCCCCTGAGCCTGCAGGCAAGGGCAGAATATAAATCCAAATAAATAAACAAATAAATAAGTTGGGGGCCATCCCCTGATATCCGTTTTCACAGATAATGTGAAAACTGGCTGTTAATGAGGGATTCATAGACTTTTAGGGATGGAAGGAACCGCGAGGATCATCTAGTCCAACCCCCAGGGAAAGGGATCAAAATTTCCCAGCTTGGATCTGCATCAAGTGTGAATTTTGAACACCATGCTCGACAGCAATTTGCAGAAGGACTGAAGGAGATGGATACAGTGATAGGTATTGGGGACCCACTATGCCTAGACATCACTGCTGCAATGAAAGAGAAAAAGCAGTGAAATGTTGTCCCATAGTTTTAGCACTAGATGGATTACTTCATTCATGCAGGGATACTGAAGGAGATTTACTGAATGGTATGCAAAGGTATGGTGAGATCGGCTAGTCTTACTTCTACACAGCAGGAGGTCTGCGGGTGCAATAGCAACAGGAAGACTTAAAATCGTATTCACTTCCCCTTCTTATTCACTCCTAAATTTGTTTTCAAAAGCAGTTTCATTGGGAAACACACCTTTAGACAAAACACTGCTAATGGACTCTCACTTATGCCAAAGGCCCAGTTTTGATCTGTCATCCATTTTATCCCTCGGTAACGGCATTGACTTCAGGGGTATTAGTGTAGACTAGTGTGTCTGATACAAGAAGCTTGTTTATGTAATTTTATTTCCTAAGGCAAGTTAAAAGAATGGATCAAAATTCAGAAGTTCCCAGAGTGTCTCTGGTTGTTGTACTGGTCTCTGACTCAGTCATTTTAATTTTTCCATTTAAGGCTTGGTGACATTCTTCAGTTCAGACTTTGGGCATTTTCAGACAAGACACTACCCACCCGCCCACCTCCCACCCACTATACATGTAACAGGGCAACACTGCAGCCCTGCAACATGTATAGTGAGTGGGTGACCACTGGCTAGTGGGTGGAGAGTGGCCATTTTTACACGAGGCAGTTCCTCATGCCCACGCAGATCCACTGCATGGGCATGAGTGGGTGTCGCCCATGTGCATGCCGCAGCCAGTGAGTGGGGGGGTGCATGCGCATTCCCATGACCCACGCATCCCCACTCATGAAGCAACTGGCAAAAACGGAGGTTGCTTCATGAGTGGGAATGCATGGGGAGATGGGGGGCGCCCGTGTGCACTGGCCCCCATGTGCCTCTCACACTGCAGCGCACACACCCTCCCCCCACACTCTCGCGGCTCGTATCAGCCAATGTCTTGTTGAAAATGCCCTTAGAAAAATACTTCCAGGTTTCTGCATATATCACACCTACATTATATGTTTTGATCGGGAATCATCTGAGATGTACTGCAAATACTGCTCAGTTCTGAAAACATCTGGTGCTCAGGACACACTTTTCCTTGTTGCTTGTGACTTTGTATTCCACAGGCAATTATGAATTCAGCTTCTGTGGCTTCGCTACATAGTTTGACCCAATCTTGCATATATACAATTACTCAGAAGGTTTGCCACATTCTAGGAAAAGCTCCTTCTATTTGTTGTGGATGTTTATGTGATCAGATCTACTGTGCTGAACAGGACTTGAGAAATATTTGTGGCATGCGCTCCATCCCAACTGCTTATTCCCTTTGCTTGACCTGCCCTTTGTGGAGAGCATGGAATGTTAAACATTTCTTGTGGGTCTGCCCAGTGCGTACTTTATTTACACTTACTCTCCGATTCCATTTTCCTGGGGCACCTTTCAAGATATTCTCTTTCCTGCGCATGGCAAAAAGCTTTAGTGGGGTCTGATTCCGCCCCATGAGAACGAGTGGGAGCTTTTGTAATTAACTTCAGTGGGAAAAGAACCAAACCCTTAATGTGAAGAATGAGAATAAATAAAGTTTGGAAAGTTATTTTCAACTAACTGATGCTTTATCAGTAATAGAATCTCATTTTGAAAGCAGGCTGTTTGGGTAGTTTAGGGCAGAGGTCCCCAAAGTAATCAGTCAGGACCCCAAATGGGGCCACACCATCTGTGGATTGGGTCATAATCCTAACTGGCATTATACATTTTGCTGCTGTCCAGGATCACTGAACAATATATTTTAGGGTACAATTCTCTGTGCATCAAAGTCTAAGGTTCAGATCCATTAACTTCAGTGTGGTCCAGGCTTTATAATGGGGAACTGCTAATTAGAATGAGCATTTTAATTCTTATACAACCAAGCATAAGGATTAGCATGGCCAACACTTTTCTTTTCAATTACAGACTGAGCTTGTTGCTGTTCCTTGACCTTCTTGGTCACAGAAAAAGAATGAGTTCTTTGACTTCAGTCTCTGCAGGATCAGACTCATTGTATTAAGAAGAGATTCCCCAGTTTTTAAAAAGACCTCATAGTATAACGAGAAGAATAGGAAATTTTAGTCACCAAAGGAGAAAGAGACAGTATATGAAAAGATGGTATGAAATATTCCAGTAATGTAAGATGAAACTGGAATCATTACTGTATGTCATTTACTTTAGTGGGAACTCAGTACCTTTTAAAAACAAAAAAAATCTTTTAAAAATTGTGTTGCTTAGTCCTCACTGGAATAAGGACTCCTACTAACACTTCATGAACAGTATCTGTGTAAACATACTTGTTTTGAAGCAGGTACACAATTATTTCCCATATCTATATTATTCCTTAAATTAATGAGGTGAACAGGGAAATTTGTTTTTAACCAAACTGGTTAAAATAAACCTAGTTCCAAGGCCAGAGCCTACGGAAACGGAAAGAGAAATCTGTGTGGCTTTTTCTCAGTGTATGTCATTTCCTTGTTAGGGCAGATAAGAATTTGTTGGAGGCGTATAATGTACCATACCAAATAAATTACAGCAACATCACCCCACAACTAACCGAGAAACTTCACATTCAGTATTCAAACACTGATTAGAAAGAGATCTTGCCATTTAAAGACATATTCCTACAGCCAGGACAATCCTCCACCATTAAAGTCAATGGAGCCACTGATTTTAATGGTGGTGGATTATTTTATTTGTTTATCCCACCCTTCCCTCAAAAAGGCTCAGAATGTCTTACAAAAACATATATAAAAACATGTAAAAGATAGAAACATTAAAATACAAACAACCCCCCCCCAAAGAAAACCCGACCCACCCATAACCACCCCACACACACAAAACCCACCCATATGTGACTGGGACTGCTTTGGAATCCCCCATATCTAGATTGCTGTCCCCACACAAAGCGCTCTACCTGGGGTTGACTTCCTGGTAGGGCTGCCACCTGTGGTGGGGTTTTTATCTGATACTCCCATAGGCCAAAATGGAAGTGTCAGGTAAAAAAAGACCCAAGCAGTGGCACGCCTTCTTCCTGGGCTTGCACCAGGACTCATTGCTGCCATCCTGCTGCCCAGCATGGCGGAGATTCTCCAGTGGCAGTTGCTGGTGTCCAGCCCCAGCTTGGGGCATCACTGCTGAACTCAGGGGCGAGGGGCAGGAGAAAAGCGAGGAGGGCTTTCCCCCTCTTCCATTGCTCCCTGGCCAGGTTCTCAGCCATTTGCCTGTTTGTGAGAAAGGAGGAGTGGGACACCCTGTCTGCTGTCTGCTTCCCCCTAGTACCAGCCTGCAGGGAAAATCACTCGGATGGAGGAGCAGCAGCAGCAGCAGCAGCAGCAGCCAGAGTGATCTGCCGGACGGAATCTCAAGTGTGCTGACTATACTGCAGCAGAGACGCTTCCCCAATCCCCCAATGGGATTTCCCACCAAAAAAGGGACACCTGGCACCCCTACCTCAAACTTGCATTCCCAGATATCCCTGGATGCATTGACCCTTTGGGACCCCTTTCTCCCATTTTTTACCACATTTCTATGGCCATTGAAAACCAGAAGTTAGGCCTAGGTCATTAGTTGGTTCACACATTATAGTGACTAAGGCTGTTTTCAGACGAGCGCGGCGGCGCCCGCGCTTGTTTCTTAAAAAAGCCGGCAGCCCGTTCTACACGAGACGCTGCCGCCGAATACGCGCATGCGCGGCCGACGCGCATCCCTTTCCGGGTGCGAACTGACCGGGTCGGCGATCGAGGCTGGTCATACGCGGCCGGAAATGGATGCGCGTCGGCCGCACATGCGAGTATTCGGCGGCAGCGTCTCGTGTGGAACGGGCTGCCGGCTTTTTTGAAAACAAGCACGGGTGCCGCCGCGCTCGTCTAAAAACGACCTAAGTGTTAGCAAAACAAATGGCCTGTAGCTCATTTTAACCTAAGCTGAGAAATATGAGTTGGCCAGGTACACAACCAATATTAGTGCTTTCCCATGCACAGAAAAGAAAAGCAAGTTTGGGCTGATAGTTACCTGAAAACGCAACATAAGCCTCCCTGAGGTGACCAAACCTAGAACTAGAGTTGGCCTGGGGGAGGGGAATTGTTGGGGAAGTTTTGCTGCTGGGCCTGCCCGTCTGTGTAGTGACTGATTGCTGTTTCCTCCATTTTCCCCGTGTACATACATGGAGGCTCTAGGAGCTGCAAGGATCTAGGACTGGAAGCGGGGAATTGTTAGGGAAGCCGTGCTCCTGCCCATCTGTGTGCTGATTGGTCTTTCTCCATCTCCCCCAGGTACATGAAGGATCTAGGAGCTGTAGGCGGTTGCTGAAGGGTGCTGACTGTTGTCCAACATTTAAGGCATGGGCCAGACATCATGGGCACTGGAGACTACTGATGCTGGTTATGCTTTTAAGGGGTGGGGAGGAAATATGCGAGAGTGGAGTGTGTCCAACCCTTTTGGGGGGGAAGGTATTGGGTTTCGGTGGGAGGAAATGAAGCTTATGCACTGATTCCTCTGTGAGAAGGGGGGTTGATTGCAGGGGAGGGTTAAGTGTCATGTGCTGGCCCCCCTGTGAGGGAGGGGTTGTTTCCTTGTTAGGGCAGATAAGGATTTGTAGGAAAGAGTTAAGGGTTTTGCACTGGCCCCTCTGTGAGGGGGAAAGCTAATGGGAAGGGGTTTTATGAGATGGTGGAAGAGAAGACTGTAATTTTAAATGTATGTTATTTTTTGACTTTGTGTAATGTTTAATTGGATTTTTTAATTATTATTATTCTCTGTGATTAATTTTTTCTGTTGTAGCTTCTCCAAGTCTCTTGGAAGAAGAGCAGGATACAAATCTAAAATAAAATAATAAAAATAATAATAATAATAAAAAATTAATAATAGATCTAAATACCTCAGACTTCAGAATTATCTGAACCAAAATTCTAGAACCAATCATCTTGGCCCATTTCCCCAAGTGAGTAGTGATTTTGAGCATCCAGCTGGAGGCACTATGTACAGTGCTGAGCATCCACTTGTTCTTGGAAATTAAGCTTCCTTTAAGTGTCAAGTTGGCACCTAAAATCACTGATCATTTCTAAAAGCCTGAGCCTCCTAAACCATGAGTTGTTTGAAATTTGGACCAGGCCTGAAAGGCTGCTAAATGAGCCAAACCGTCTTAGCCAGATTTTCTTTTCGGTAAGCAAATGACAGCACCTAAATATAGGCTCCTGTGCTAGTGTCACAGCAGCTTATTATGTGAAAGCACTAAACCCTGCCTGTTTGTCTCAAGTGGTTTGCATTCAGCTGCTGAGAGCCTGCTGGGCTGTGACCTGAGATTGAGCACAACAGCTCGCAGCTTTCAATTTAAAATTTTTCATGTGGCTTTTCTGGTGATAAAGGGGACATTTGCCTGCCAGAGAAAGATACAAAACAGATCTGTAGAGTTCACATCCTTTCATCTGTGGAGCAGGAGAATGAAAATATTGGCAGAAGAGAAGGCCTCCACAGTTAATCTATTCATGTGTGCCCGGGGGAAGACTGCTGGCATTTGGGGGGTGAAAGTAAGACTGTGAGAAAACACATCCCGGAAAACAAAATGTCCAACATTTCTGTCCAAAAAACACTCCTATAATTCTTTTTTCTGACCACGGAACCATACAACTGGCAGCACGTAGCTCATAAATTCTACTTTTCATAAATTCAGTCCTTAGATGTGAAGTTTCTTTGGGAGCTTCTGAAACTGTTTTGTCTCTAAAGATTATTTATAAGGGGGTTGAGGATTGCTGACATTCTGGATAAAACCTGTCATCAAACTGTTTAGAGTCTCTATTTTGTTGTTTATATTTTTGCCTTGCTTGAGATGAAGCAGTAAAAGGAGAAGTGCGCAATGGCTTCCACTTGCTTTGAGCATTTTGAAACACTATTTTGTTAACTCAAGGCAAGACTGAGTCTTGCAGGGAGATGAGGCCACAAGGAAACTTCCAGCTCAACGGAGCAGAGAGATATATCAGGGTTGACAATCCCAAACATTGAAAAATCATGAGAGAAACAAGAAACAAAATAGTTGAAGGGATGCCTTTTGTGTTGGAAAAACAGCTCCAGATGACATCACCTTTTGCACCAACAAACCCTAATGACCACTAGGGGCATTTGGGAGTAGAGATAGTGAGTTAGTGTGAGTGTCACTTTAACCTTTCCTGATCTCTGCTTCTAAGCCCCCTCCCAGGTGGGATGTGCCCAGGAAGTTCCTATTTGGACTTCCTCCTTCTTCCTGACCATTCTCCATCATTCCTAAATTCTCTCTCTGACCTTCAACATGTCCGGCCACCATGCTGGTGGCAGCTAGCTAGTAAGACTAGGGATAGGCCTTTCCTATCACAATGTACTTCTCAATAAAGTAGTTTACTTTAATCTAGAAACAATCTCCAAGGTGTTGATTACTACTAAGCTGTTGCTACTAACAATTCAAGCTGCTTTTGGGGTTTTGTTTTTCTGACCATTAATAAAAATCCCAACATTTTGTTCGACCAGCTTCTGTTGGTGTATGTGAGCTTCTGAGCTTCCCAAAGACCTGCTTCAGGCTGACGATGGTGTCTGTGAAACTTGAACGCTCATCTATCTCCTATCTGGGGCCAACACAGCAACCATGCTCTAGACAAACATCATGAAACTGGCATTAAAATGATGGGTTGTAAAAAAACAAACATCCTATCCTGAAGGGCTGTATGGCTTGGATCTCTTGCAGTCACCTTTACAAACCTTACTAAACTCAAACTAACTTTTTTAAAAAAATACCCATAGTTCCAATAGTTGGGGCTTTAAAGAACACAAAGATGAAATTCAATTATTTAATTTTATTTATTTATTTCCATAGTTTATATCCCGCCCCCTCCTGCCCAATGGCAGCTCGGGGCAGCTCACAATAAAACAGTAAAAGCATAAAAATAGAAATATAAAATATAAATAAAAAATCTGAGACTCAAATAAACACCACAACCCCTCCCCAAAACCTCGAATAAATACCCCTCCCCACTACCTGCCTCCCTCACCAAACGCTTAGCGGGAGAGAGTTCCACAGCCTTGGCGCAGCCACCGAGAATGCCCTCTCAAACGTTACCACCCGGGATACCTGGGGAATCTCCAAGAGTGCACTCCCAGTCGACCGCAGGGGCCAATCCAGGACCCGAGGGATGAGGCAGTCCCGCAGGTAGGTATTAATTAACATTTAATTATGTTAAATGTGAATTATTATACCTAGGAAAGAAATGCACAAATACAACATGGGGGCATAACTGACTAGTCAGTAGCACTGATATGAAAAATCTAGGGGCTATAAAAGATCACAAATAAATTAAACAAAGTGATGATGTTGCAAAGAAAGTAAATGCCATTCTTGGTTGCAGTAGCAGAAACATTTTATCTAAGGCACGGGAAGTAAGTTTCCCATTTCAGGTGGCACTGGTCCGGCTTAACTGGAGAACCATGCCTGTAAATGCAGCCACCACTCACCTGCCACTCACAGACTTAGCACATAGAGCCTACTAAACGGGCAGCCACTGCATGCATTCTTTCTTTCTTTCTTTCTTTCTTTCTCTTACTAACTGTTTAGCCGTAGGCTATTACAGTAAACAGACATAGCTTTATCAAAGTGGTCACCACAATTTTAAAACAATATCATCCATAGTTAAAATAAACACAAAATCAGTACAAACAAAAAAAAACTCAGTTCACACGCATTAGTTTGAACCAATAAATAACACTATCCCAATGTACAATATGAAATCTACCATTACGGCCGTTCCATCCAAAAATTTAAAACCACTGCAAACTATAGGGAGATCGTGCCAGCGGGATGTAGTTTGCTAGCAGACACCTGAAGTAAAAACAATGACAGCTGGCGCCAAACCTCCAAAGAGGAACCTCTGAGTAATATTTTATCATAGGTTTCCCAGGATTTCCCAACATGGGTACCCAACAAAGGGGATAACAACCTCTCCCGTGCATCCACGTAATGGGGGCAGTCTAGCATAATATGTTTGATAGATTCTGTGTGTTGAAATTTACAAGAGCACAGGCGTTCAGCCAGCGGAGTACCCCGGTACCGCCCCTCCATCACCGCAGATGGGAAATAATTTACCCGGGCCAAAAAAAAATGCAATCTCCTACTCATTGGTGAGAGCCCAGAATCCAAATAGTCCCTAGGCACAGTTATATCCGCTCCATCCATCAAGAGAAAATAGTGGCCCAGAGCGCTACTTACTCTTACTGTCGCGTACCTCTCCTGAAGGACCATATCCGACAGTCGCTGGGTCACTAATCTTTTTGCTGTTTTATACCCCAAGGGTGATAATGCCTCCGGTGAGAATCCTAAGCTTTTTAATTTCCCCAGAATGTCCACCAGCTGTTTACACATCTGTCTACCACCACCAATTGCAATAGGGGGGCAGCCAATTGGAACCATAACCTAAGCCAGTAATTTAAGGCTCCCCTCCATATACTCTCCTGCAGCGGGGTCAACCCACACTCCATGGGCAGCCACTGCATGTAGTTCTTGTGCCTGCAGGCAGCCCCTGCTCACCCGCCACTCGCATGTTTAGCCCGAGTAACTTAACAGATGGGCAGGCATTCTTCCCTGCCATGCTCCACCCACCAATCTCCTCCCCTTCCCATGGCAACCTATGGAAAGAAGCCATTGCCCAGATGTTTCTTTCTTCTAGACTATTATGACTCTGAAAGGACACCTGACCAGTAGCGGCCAATATACCTGTTTGCACTGTTTAAAGAATTTGTTGCACAGGCTTCACAGTTCAAGAGAGTTTGAGATGTGATGAAAGTATTTGGTGTGTGGTGTACAGAGTTCAAGAGGTCTGAGAGGCTAGAATTCACAGAAACTGGGACTGCAGCCATGGATCCTGAGACCTTGAGGGTTGAACTCCAGCTCGCCAATACCATAGTGGAGCAGAACTTTCGAGCAAGCCATCATTGGATCAATGAAATTGTAAGCCACAGACAGGCTCTCACTTGAGCTGTGGCCAGGATACTGTGATGCATCAGAAGCTGGAGGTGTCTCTGGCTTGAGTGCTGTAGACTTCACCTCCTCCAGTGACTATGGACCGTGCTGGGTAGCATGGAAGTCCTGCAAAGGATGCTAAGGCATGCTGATAGCCACCTCTCAGGAAATGCGGCTTCACTCACCCACACCATGCACCAAGCTGTACCCACCAAGAGACTGGTGTGGGACGGGTGAAGGACAAAAGCACAGACTGGTGGGAGAATGTGCTGTCCTTGTGGGGAGATACTGAATGGATCAAAAACTTCAGGATGCCCTATCACCTCATCCACTAGATAGTTGAGATACCCAGACTATGACTGGAGAAAGACAGCACAGTGATGCGGGAGCTCATCCCCGTGGAGAAGCACATGGCCCTTGCAATATGGAAGCTTGCCACTCCAGACACCAGCGGCTCTGTTGCCCAGAAATTCAGTGTGGGAACCTCCATGGTAGGCTCCATCCTCATTGATGTTCTCATGGCAATAGTGGAAGTTCTGCTGGACCTAGTGGTGCAGTTGGCTGATTCCACAGAGGTAATAGAGGGCTTTTGGCAGGAGGCATTCCCCAACTATTCAGGACAATTGTTGGCAGCCATATAGTCATCATACCAGTGGCAGCTGGTGGGTTCTGAGGCTGTTGGGGCAGTGGGTAGGGCCAAGCCAACAGTAGGTGGGGCTAGGCCAACAGTAGTCAGGGTGTGGTAGAGTTGAGCCACAAAATGGTGCAGGAGCCTGGAAGCATCACAAAATGGCAACCTGAGTAGGCCACAAAATGGCCACCACAGGAAGTGGGTATGTTTGGGGCTTGGCTCAAGACATAAAAGAGAGCCATCCCAGAAAGTAGGGGCAGTCTGCTCCTGACCACTGAAGAGAACACATCTCTGCCTGGAAGAGCCTGAATTGGAAGGCCACTAAGGATGCTACTTGGAGGCTTGAAGAGCCTGGATGTGAGTCGGAAAGCCCACCAGTGGACTGTTACCTGGCTAGGCTTGGGCTTATCTTATTGTAAGGCAATTATGTACTGAGACTGGCCAGAGGTGTGTTGCCTGGCCTAAGATGTGACTGACTATACCAATAAACTGTGTTTATGCTAATTCCCCAAAAAGTGACTCTATGATTTGGGCCTAATCCTGAAAACACCCATGATGAAGTGGGAACCCTGCTACACAGGGCCAGCATTAAAATTTAACACTTACATGATCAATGGAATAGAACATGCACAAAAGGATAGGGGACAGCTCCAGGGCACAGACCCATGGTGTGGACCCTCTTCTTCCTGAATACATTCCATAGACACCTCCCCAAACTTAATACTGCTATAAAAATGATTAAAAGATCACATGCAAAATGCTAATAAGAATTATTTTATTTATGTAGTCCCCCTCGCAATGACTATCAGAACACTTAGCAAAAACATTAAGATACACACAGTAATGACATTAATCTCAAATGCCAGTAATGTTTGACATTAGTATAAAATGAAAAGGGAAAAAAAAGCACTGAACACAGGTATCTTAGATTCAAGGAAAGGGCTTACTGGGCAAACAGCAATTCACTGCTTATATAACGTACTGAGCCAGATTCAAGGTATTGTTTTTGGCCTATAAAGCCCTATACGATCCTAGTTCCAGATACCTCCAGGATCTCCTCACCCTCCGTGCCCCAGGATGGCCCCTTCGGTTCACTGGGGGCACCTTTTTGGAGGTCCCCCGCATAAGGCGGGGGGCTACAATGGAGAGGGTATTCTCAGTGGCTGGGCCGCGATTATGGAACTCCCTCCTGGAGGAAGCCTGTCTGGCCCCAAGTCTGTTGGCTTTGCGCTGAGCCTGTAAGACTTGGCTATTCTCCCAGGCCTTCGGAGGAGGGGGGGAGGGGTGGTGGGTTTTTAGGTGTTTTTTAGATGTTTTTAAATTGTTGTGTTGATGTTTTAAATTGTTTTTATTGGTGTTGTAAGCTGCCCTGAGATGCCATGGGCATGAGAGGGCAGCAAATAAATGTAATAAAATACATAAAATATACCAAAATTTGCCCAGCACTTTTTAAGTTGAGCAACCATATAACAGGGAAGCGCTGGGCACCCCTGTTCCAAGGGAGACAGCAGGAGCTGTCTCTTTAAGAGAGAGCAGCCAGGCAGCAGCTCCGCAGGCAATGGGGTTTTAAAATCTGCCTGCATGTAATTGACTGGAGCTGATGCCGTGGGGAGACTGGCCAGCAGCAGCTGAGGCAGTGCCGCAGCATTGCCAGACCCGGAAGCGGGGAAGGAAGAACTGCAGGGTTCAGAGAATGAGCCAGGGCTCAAAGGAGGAGCCCGACCCAAGGAGCTGGCGGAAACAGCAGGAGACTGGGGCCAGCATGGAGCCAGGAGCTGTGGGCTGTGAGAGAGACAGAAACTTTGAGTTGTCTGGAAGGGCTTAGCTAAGGAAGCGGGGACGCCCACTGAGCTCCCCAGAGGGGGAGGTTCTACAGACTTTGGTAGGGAGTCAGGACTGGGGCAGGACTGATCCCCAGGGCAGTGATGAGTGAATGGGCTGTGACCCCAGGATGGGCTGTGTCCCCAGATAGGGGCTGAGACCCCGAGTGAAAGGGGCTGTGACCCCAGGAAGGGCTGCATCCCCAGATAGGGGTTGAGACTCCAAGTGAAAGGGGCTGCGACCCCAGGTGTCACTGTGTCCCCGAATAGGGGTTAGGGACTGAGACCCCAAGAGGGGCATGTTCCCGAGTATTGAGAGGGGCTGTGACCCCAGGAGGGGCTGCATCCCCAGATGGAGAAGTCCTAAGTCAGGGGCAGTTGTATGGCCCTGAGAGGGCCAGGGAGAGTCCCAGAGTATTACCCAGAGTATTGGGATGGGGCAGAGACCCTGAGAGGGGCAGAGTCCTGGAGTATTACCCGGGGTATTGGGAAGGGGTGGAGACCCCAGGAGGGGCTACATTCCCAGATGGTGTTACCATGAGTGAGGGGCAGCTGTAAGATCCCGAAGCAGGCCAGGGTAAGAAAAGAAATAAACCTTGCAAATTTTCAGGTGCGCTGGTGTTGCTTCCCATCACCACAGAATGGATCCCCAGCAGGCAGAGCCTGCTACAAACCAGTTCAATTGTCTTGTGATTAAAGTCGGGAATTTCTTTGATCATTCTCTTCTCTATTGATAGCATTGTCAATGCATTTAGTTGTTCTTCGGACATCATGTTACTCAGAAAAGTTTTTATTCTGTTTAGAACTGAGAAATCTCTCTCCTATTCCACTGTGGTCATGGGTGTTGTCACAACAATTCAAAGCAGTTTCACATTCTCAGCGAAGCATTCCTGCAGATTGTTATCAGTAACTTTTTTCAAGTAACTCAGAGGCATAATTTGCACCATGGAATTCTTCCCTTCCATACAAAATAGACAGCTCAGTCTTTATTCTGAGCATCGGATAGGCTTCCACTGCCTCTTTTAATGCTTGCAGTTGAAAATGTCTGTTGTGAGCTGCAAACAAATCTGCTTCTACCAATGTTGTACTCACCTTATGTGTGGTGAATGCAAATCATTCCTTTGCATGGGAGATAATGATGTCACAGACTTCTACTACAAGTCATTTTAGGGCTTCCCTGGTACAGCTTTTGGGGCGCCGAGACTCATTGGACAACTCTGATCACAGATCTTGAATAGACTCTCTCACCGTATTAATGCTTTTAATAAAGTTTGTAGTAAATTTCTGAGTGGCTACCATCTGTGTGTCTTGTCTGGAGTTGGTTGTACAGGATATCAACATGTGGCATTATTTTGTGGAACAGGAGCAAGAAGAAGATGAACTGCCTGTCATCTTGCAGCATGTGAAAAAATCCCATGGCCTCAAAAACACCACCAGCCTCAAAATTCCCAAATCTTATATTGTCAAAGCACTCGATGAAGGTCTCTCGGTACTCCTAGACCACATTCACTAACTGTGCAGGTGCTTTGAGAAGTCTTCTTTTAACAATTGCATCTAGTACTTCCGTTCTTTTTGGAGACGATGAAAAGAAAACTGATAAGCCAGACAGGCCTGTGAAGAATACCTTCACTACTTTGATCCTGGACACCGCTTTCTGCATGATGAAATTTAGCTGATGGGCATAGCAGTGAACATAATGTGCATTTGGGTATACGTCGCATATCAGCTTCCACACATCACGCTTGCACCATCATAACTCTGAACAATCAGTTTACTCTTATTAGTATCCTGAGGGAAAACAGCTTCTAGTTGTTGTAGAAATGCTGTAGCAACTCTTCTAGCATGCAAGTCTGGCAGTTTGGTAAATCCATAAAACCGTTCCACAGTCAAGTCATTGCCATCAATGTACCAATAAATCAGTACTGATTGGCAATGAGTTGACACATCTGTGGTGTCATCAGCCTAGATAGTCACATATTCAGTACTCTTCAATTCCTGGATGATGAAGTCGCAAGCCTGAGCAGTTTGTTCTAAATGGTTTTTGAAAGTCCCTTGAACACCATTGCACTTTTCAAATGTTTCTCCATGGCTTTATCAATACTTGCTACCAGGTTCACCAGGCCATAAAACTAAGCACATCAGGATTCAATGACTCCTCGGTTTCATCATGTCCACGTAATGCGAGCTTGAAAGCACCACAGAATCATATACAGTCTATTATTCTTATTAGAATACACCAGTTGTTCTCAACTTTCTCATTATACTTTCAAACTCGCACATGGCATTCTTCATTTAATTTTTCTAGAATGTTTATACTCCCAAGCACTGCTAGCTGTACACAATTCCCTATGTGATTTTGAGAGGATTCATGTTTTGTTTTTTCTTGTCAGAGAGATGATTTATATCTGTTACTCCAATCTTTGTTCGCACCACTTCACTACCAAACAGCAAGCAGGAAAAATAGAACAATGCATTTTTGGAGACACTGTCACATAACCATGCCTTCTTTTCAAACCATGCCTTCTTCTGAGCCAAACTTGCTTGTATACCATTTCCCTTTCTCTTTTGTAGGTTGTTCAGTTTGGATATGTGTGGTCGGGTCCCAGTTCTTTCACTTTTCTTCTAAAGTCAGTGTTGAGAATGGCTCTGTGAGCAGTATTCATTTTCCCTGGTGTTCTTTTCTGCATCTGACCTGTAAAATAAAATATGTACATTTTAGGGATTTGTGTGACAATAAACTTTGCAGTAGTACCATTTTGTCCAAGGCAAGTGCATCCAGTTTTGGACAGAAAAATGTAAAAAAAAAAAAATTGTTTAAGACACCCTCACAGAGAAAACGACAACTGTGTGCTCTTGAAGGACTATTTCCTGCAGTGAATCCCATGTCTTTAGCGCATGGGCCTTTAATATATTAGTGTTCCCTCCAAGCTTTCCCCCTTCACAACCATTTCTAGCTAGTTCACTGAAATCCAGTTTTTATGGCTTCCTGGGAATAATTCAGAAGAGTTCATTTCCCTACCAACTTACAGTGATTCTGTCAGGTCTCTTGACAGTGCTCCAGTCAAGTTCCAAAATCTCTGTCAGCTGGTACCTTGGTGCTGGTGGCTAATTCTGGACAAAATAGCAACATAGGTAAGGTCAGTATTTGACAGAAATAACTTGGTGAGGGGTGTAGCTAGGGTGGAATGGGCCCCTCGCCAAGGAATCAAGATGAGCTGCTTCAAGTGCAAAGGGACTCTGCTCGCTCAACTCAGGGGGAAGCAGTGGGCCAAATCCATCCCACCACTGCTATGGCACAGACAGCAGAGCAGTCAGTCATGCAGGCTAGACAGGTAGCGCAGGCCCCCAGCCACACTAGCTTCACTAGTGCCATCGGGAGGCAGTGGCCCCTGGTACTGGCAGCCCTTTGCATAAAGCCAGTCTCACTCAATGGATGCTACACCAATAGTCACAACCAAAATAGCAGTGATGTGGAAAATCCCAGCTACTCCCCTTCCTGACACAGGTGGAAAGAAGTTAACTTTTTTGTTACACAGTTGAAGGACTGTATGTATAGCAGTCACTCTGTGAAGTTTTCACAGTACTGCAAAAGATTGAAATAAGTAATCTTCAGTGCTATAAAAATACATGGATTTTTACTAGCCAAAAATACTAGCCAGACATACAAAATTACAAGAAATTTTTCATCTGGGTGGGCATACTGCATACTCACTTGAAAAATCAAGTTGTCCTGGTTCAGATTTGTACTTTTCCAGATCAAGAAGAAATATAGATGTATAATTTGCCTGTGGGAAACAAATTCAGCTTGTCCAGGAATTCAAGTTATGCAAGTTGTATTTAGGAGGATTCCACTGCACAGTGCACAGAAGTAGGTAGGTCATAGCAAGTGGCAGGGTCACATGAGCATGAGTTGCCCTATGGCATAAATGTGAAACCCAGGGAAAAGGGAAAGTTTGGATAAACCAGGATCTGGCAATGCAATTCCACAGATACCTCCAACCTCTTGTTTCCATGGGAGGAGATCATGCAAGCACACTGTCCCTAGAATATGTAGTCCCTGCATCCATGCCTTAACCCCTGCAGTGCACATGGGGACACAAACCTTCCCCCTACCCCCACTATCTGACAAGGGGAAAAAGGTGGGGGGGGGCACCAGATGATTTTTAAAAAACCAAAACAGATTAAGAACACAATTCTTACTAGATGACAGACTTTGCACATCATACATAAAGGCTAAGATATATTTGTAACAGCTCATGCACAGCTCCTAGAACTTAGTTTAACTGACTTTGTAGAGACCCTAGTGCAGTTAGGTAACCTCAGGCCCATGGGCCAAATGTGGCCAATGGCTAGGTTTTATGCCCCTTTCCAGGTCCTGGATTTGGCCCCTGGGCCTGAATGCACTTCCTACCCTCGAATACTAATGGACTGAACTCAGGATAACGGAGCAGAGATGACTGAGGGCACACACACAATGGCATGGGACAGATCCACGGCAGAGATCCATGAGCTGCAGCCTGCAATCAAGTCCCCCACCCTACCCCCAGTCTGCCCAGGTGAAAGGCAACCAACAAACCTCTCTTTAAAAAAAAAAAGTTTTACAAGAAGCAGAACAGAACCAAGACCAGTCTGCACATTTACTTATTGATTGATTCATTGATTCATTCATATTTCTATGTTGCTCTTCCGGCAGAGGCTCAGGGGCAGATGGGGGCACAAAGCTCACAGCCCTCCCCCAGTCTGCCCAGTTAATTCAGGCAACCAACGAGCCTCTCTTTAAAAAAAGTTTTACAAGAAGCAGAACAGAACCAAGTAAAGTCCAGTTTGCTCATAGGGGGAGGCGGGGGCACAAAACTCTCATAACCCTCCACCCCTGACTCTGTCCACCCCACCACACCCTGGGCCTCCAACCTGGCCGAGGGATAATGCAAACATTTAAGAGGACCCCAAGGGCCCTCAAACTTACAGGAGCAGCAGCAGGGGCAACAGCACATGCCACACAGAGCAGCTCTAGACACTGAAACAGGCGTAGCTTGGCAGCCTGTGCCTGGGAGGAGTTTTCCAAAGCACCCTCCCAGGCCATTCAAATTGTCATGCAATGCGTTCCCACTAAACCCAATTGTCTCAGCAGTGGCCATGCTCCAGACTGTGATGCTCTGGTGGATCACTCTGAAGAGCAGCTGAGCTCCTCCCTCCCAGTGACATGTCTCTTCTGGCCATCTCAGGGGGCTTCTCATCTTTGCTGCTCTTTGGGTGACTCTCAACAGCAGTTCTATCTGCTGCATTTGCGCATGCTTTGGATGGTGTTGCTGATGCATGCACAGAAGCCAGGATGGCTGCACTTATGCACATGTGCAATGGACTGGCAGGCCACAAGAAGCAGTAAGGGGTTTGGGGGGGTGCGGGGTGCGTGCTGGGGGGTTGCAAGGGGGGCTTTTCCCACAGTGCCCTGGGGGCCAGCTACCACTGCATCATATGCTCACCCCACAGCAGAGATGACTCTCTCAACCACAAGGAGTTTTTTGTAGTTCTTCAACCTGTGGTGGACCACTGTGCCCAGTTCATAAATGTGTTGTCCAGGTGCTCAGGGAAGAACTATGATGCACACATATTCCGCCAGTCCCCTTTCTTTGGGTGCATGTACATTGGGGACTTTGGACCCTCCATGCAAACGTTTATTGAGTGGATGTTCATGTGGCCTGTGAATCTGGGGGACCCTACCTACTAGGAGTGGGACTCCAGGGGGATTATCGGGTATTGGATTTATCGGTATTGGATCTCCTGATATCAAATTTAACGGTATCAGAATATCAGATTTATAACATTTTCGATTTTCTTGGATTTTTAACATTGTGGCCATTGACTTCAGTGGGCAAAGTTAACATTCCGATAAAACTGGCAATGTTAAAAATCTGATATTCCAATACCGACAATGATCAGTATTATCAGATTAATCTGATACCTCCCATTATTGGCATTATCAGATTAATCCGATACCGATAGTCCCACCCCTACTGGCTACCCACTCAAGCTGTTGCTCATGATGGCATTAGGAGGGAAATGGCAAGCGACAGCAACAGCTTTTTTTGTCAGTAATGGCCAATCCAGCACCACCTTAATAACACGGCAACCCCCATTGAAGCAGGGCACTTACCGATATTTGCTGCTGCTGTCTGCTCAAGCATGTCGCCCTTTTTGGCCTTTTTGAAAGTGCCAGAGACTCTCAGGAACTGTCATAAACTTGCATGAACTGCTGTAAAATCTTGGAAACTGTCATAAAGTTCCACGAACTGCCGTAAACCTTATGGGGGAACTGTCACAAATTGTCATAAATGTTGCTAAAATGGTCATAACTGTCGCAACTTACTGTGAACTGTTGTAAATGCCGCAAAGTGTCATAAACTACCACAACTTCCATGAACTGCCACAAATTTCTGTAAACTGTTGCAAATTTATTTATTTATTTACTTATTTATTAAAATTTCTATCCCACTCATCCTGCCACAAGCAGCTCTGGGCAGTTACAATAATAACATTAAAACAACTTTAAAACAAACAAACACAGGGAGGAATTTTAAAATATCACTAACCACCCACCATCCTAACCCATCCCCCCTGCCCTCCCCATCCTCCCCATCGAAAGCCAGGAAGAACAGTAACATCCTACAATAGTGTCAAAATGAGGGAAGATCCGGGGCCAAATAGGCCTCCACTGGCAGCGAGTTCCACAGCCGCGGAGCAGCCACCAAGAAGGCCCTCCCCATTGTGGACCCCCAGCAGACTCAGGGGACCTCGAGGAGGGCACCCCCCAATGACCACAGGGGCTGATCCAGGACCCAGGGGGTGAGGCAGTCCCACAAACAGGTTGGGCCAATGCTGTTTAGGGCTTTATAGGCAAGCACCAACACCTTGAATCGGGCCCAGAAGACTATAGGCAGCCAATGCAGAGACCAAAGAACTGGTGTAATATGTTCCCGGTGGCCCAGTTCTACCAGGAGATGGGCCACCGCGTTCTGTACCAGCTGCAGTCTCTGAACCATCACCATGGGTAGCCCCACATAGAGCACGTTACAGTAGTCATGCCTAGATGTGATGAAAGCATGGATGACAGTGGCCAGGTCAGAGTCTGAGACATACGGCCGAAGCCGATGCACCAGATGTAATTGGTGAAAGGCACTCCTTGCCACAGATTCCACCTGAGCATCTAAGCAGAGCTGCAGGTCAAGGACTCTACCTGTACTGCAGCATCCCTGCACGCTCTAGCGGAACTGGTATCGGAAGTGGTCTTGCGATCCCTGAAGACCTTGGTCCTGGGAGATTTCAATATCCACACTGATGTCAGCTTGGGGGGAGCAGAGCGTGAGTTCATGGATGCCATGACAACCATGGGCCTGTCTCAGAGGGTTAATACCCTTGACCTGATGTTCTGCACCAGCCTTGAGGTGGGGAGGGATATAATGGTTTTACCCCTCTCATAGATGGATCATTACCTCCTCCAGACCAATCTCGTGGCACATGTCTGTCCCCAGAAGGGTGCAGGATCAATTTGTTGGGTCCGCTGCCGGAGACTTATGGAACCAGAGAGGTTCCGGAATGCTCTAGGGGAAATGCCTCCTGATCTTGATGGTTGGTCACTCAGTGAACTCATTGCCTTCTGGGACAGCTTGTTAGCTGAGGATATCAACTGAATGGCTCCCAAGCATCCACGTCCAGAAAGCCGATGACAGAGGTCACCATAGTTTATGGAGGACCTCCGCCAAATGAAGCAGGATGGACAGCAGTTGGAGTGATGGTGGCATCGAACTCATGCTGAAACTGACTGATTGCAGCATAAAGACAGTTTAAGAGCTTATGCTGGTGCAATATGGGCAGCAAAGAAAGAGTTCTTTGCTACCCTTATTGTGCCTGTGAAGTCACGTCCAGTGGAGCTTTCCCATGTGGGGCAGAGGCTGGTCAGTCCAGCCTCTCTCTGCCTAGAACTGGAGTTCTCCAGTGCCCACTGTGACATGTGTGCTGACTTTTTCGCAGATAAAATCGCTCAGATTCACCACGATCTCGAAGCTACATTAATGACAGTGGACGAATCAGAGGTACAGGAGGCCCCTTCATGTCTGTGGCTGTGGGATCAGTTTCAGTGGGTGTCACCTGCTGATGTAGCAGATGTTCTTGGAACAGTCCAGGCCACCTGTTGTGAATTAGATACGTGCCCATCCTGGCTGGTGAAAGCCAGCCAGGAGACATTAGAGCCATTGCTGGCGGGGGTGATCAATGCCTCCCTTAGGGAGGGAAGGGTGCCAAGCCATCTCAAAGAGGCGGTGGTACGGCCTCTACTCAAAAAGCCATCTATTGAGCGTTGACTCCCCAGCCAGCTATCGGCCAGTCTCTATATAGGGGTGGGACTACCGGATCATCTGGTATCAGATACTGCTGGTATTTGGTGTACCGGCAGTATCGGATTAAACCTGGTAATCCCGCCCGTTTACCGGATTACCCCGTACCAGATTTTTTACATTGCGGCCATTCAAATGAATGGCTGCAATGTAAAAAAAAACACCAAAAAAACCCCCACTTTACTTTCCCTCCCCAGTCCAGGCTGCGTGGGTGGAAGGGGGGACACCCCTCACCCACCCTGCCCAGCCTGGCTTTTTTTTAAAAAAAAATTCCCCCAAAGTCCCTGCTAGTGCGGGCTCCGGGCTGCCGCCAGCAACCCGGAGCCTGCACCAGCAAGTACAATCCCTGGGGTGGGGGGGTTTAACACACACCCCACCCCAGGGATAAGATCACCCTAGTCCTACCTCCCCACCCAGGGATCTCCTACGTTGTGCTCCAGGCGGCGGCAGTGGTCCGATCCGGTGGCTTCAGCGCTGGCTGTGGCTGCCAGCTTCAGCGCTACTAGGCCTTCCGGTGAACTTCCGGGTTTCACCAGAAGGCCTAGTAGCGCTGAAGCCGGCAGCCACAGCCAGCGCTGAAGC
>QEPC01014991.1:415610-425999 GCA_003113815.1 Sphenodon punctatus | reverse complement strand
AATCGGAAAGTTGTTTCCCTAAAAATCTTCCCTTTACCAAATGGCTTTTTTCCAAGTTGGGCTACTAAAGTCCTTATATCAAAACATCTTACTAATATTTTACAGGTAAATATCTGCCTGGTATACACATCTAGATGTGTATAAGAGACAGGGGTGGGGGGGTGCACCCCTTCCACCCTCACAGTCACAGTCTGGGAGGGGGAGGTTTTTTGTGTTTTTTTCTATTGATTTCAATGGGGACAGTTCCCCATTGAAATCAATGGAATAAATCCAGTACCAGTAAACTGGTCACAGATCCGGCAATCTGTTTTTTTAAAATCCGGTAACCGGTAAATCCGGTAGCCGGTATTTGCCCCGATGTCCCACCCCTAGTCTCTAACCTTCCCTTTTTAGGGAAGGTTATTAAACGGGTGGTGGCACAACAGTTACAGGGGCATCTGGACTGGGTCAGTTTTCTTGATCCCTCGCAGTCTGGCTTTTGCCCCGGGTTTGACACGGAGACTGCACTTGTGGCCTAGGTTGATGACCTGCACCATGAATTAAATCAGAGCAGATCATCAATTTTGATTTTACTGGATCTACTGTCGGCATTTGAAACTGTTGATCACGAGTTGTTGGTGGCGAGGCTGCAGGACCGGGCCGGGGTGAGGGGAATTGTTCTTTAATGGTTCCACTCATTCTTGGCCAGGCGAACTCAGCGGGTGGTTCTTGGGGAATGTACATCATCTCCCCGGAATCTCACATGTGGAGTCCCACAGGGTTCTATTCTGACCCGTCTCTTGTTCAATGTGTATACGCAACCCTTATAAGAAAATATAAGAGTAACTTTTAACCAATGGGCATCTCTGTTCCCACACACAGTCCAAGCACAGTGACCTTCACTGCTGTGCAGTTCCTCCCACCTGCCCATTTCTTAACATTCAGTAGTTTCCCTGCCACCCTGAATTAAAAAATTCCATGCTTCTGTGGTGCTAACATCAGTAATATTTTCCGATGAGTTGGCCTGTGCACTCATGTGCTTGTGACAGAAAGGTCTATACAGTTTAATAGCCACCTGCATGGATTCTTCCTAAACACTGCATCTATGTTATACACTGGGTCCCCCACAGGCATAAAATGCAGATGAATACTGGAGCAGAGTACTCCAGCAGGGGGCCCATTCCATCTTCTGCACCAAGGGCCCAACTCCACCTAACTACATCCTTGGTTGCACACTCCAGCCACTCGCTGGTGGTCACTAATATGCAAACATGTAGGAGAGACTGTTCTCTCCCACCTGAAAGTTGTAGGGGATAAGTACTCACTTACTCTCCCCTCCCCCAACAAAGTTATGCCAGGGATGGCGCACAGCGTATGCCTTTCCATGAAAAACACAGTCCCTCTTGGGAGAAAATAAGGGATTCTCCTTCCCTGAGCACCACCTGGGCAGGATGAATGCCATACACAGTGCCACTAGCCCTTCATGGTCATCACTACTTTTAGATGCCAGCATGGAATTACTCCAATACCAGCTATGGCTTGGAATTAAGCCCTTTAAAAATACAGTTGGAAAAGAAAAAGAAGCATTAAACTTGGAGTGTTTTTAGATGCGCCCTCACGCTTTAATCCTGCCCGGGGTGAGGCCCTCACTCCGCGCAGGATTCAGCCCAGGCACCAAACAAGAGTGACTGCAGCCTGGGCCAAGGAGGGGGTGGGAAGGGGGGTGGGGTGAAGCACGGACATGTGCCTACACAGCCCTGCCTCCATGCTGCTTGGAGTGGCCTGCCCCCCCCTCCCCGATGGGTGGCCACGGCAGCCTTGAGCACTGCAGACCCAGACCATGGTAAGTGTGAGCAGGCCATCAAGCGTGGCTGCCTGATTTACCCCAGTCTGGCATCGATTGTACAGGTCACAACGGTGCTTAGCCTGAGCTGTTCCTCAGGGATGGTCTTGAGTAACAGCCTGTGCTAAGCACCGCCACAGCCCGTGCCAACCTGCGTTCTGGCCCAGGCCAAAATCTGGCAGCTACGTTCAGCCATGAAGAGAGCAAAGAACATGCTATTGTCACATCTGAAAACACCCTTTGATTCAGCTTGTTACAATACATTGCTTTTATTCAGTTTATAGCATTTTAATAGAGTTGATAATTCCTGGGGGATTTGTAGTGAGTTCTGGAGAAGGGGGGGGGGAGAAGGTTTCTATTTCATTTGCACAAATGAGATGAAAAGGGGGGGGGGATAAAACAGAAAATGACAAGAGTAAAAAAACAGGCAGTGCATTCCCGCCCCACTCCAATCTAAATATGGAAACTGATAGAAGTTTGTGCAAGAGAGTTAAAACACTGGTGCTTTCAATGTGGGCTCCCTTTCTTTTGTGTTAGCTGTAGCCTGCAGTTTTTTAAACTAATGATTAAACAGTACAACTGGTGGTAATTGGGCAAATAATGCTAACTGCTCCTTTTGATGCCATTTCATAAGACTTCTACAATCAGCCATAGAAAAAGAGATCAAGTAATCACAATGTGGGGTCAGAAGAATCCATAGAGTTGAATGAAACCAAAATAATAAATACCTAACAAATTCAAAAGTAAAGAAAGCTAAGATAAAACCTGAAATCCTTAGTTTTTGGCAATTTATGTCCAAACATTGTTTTGAGCTGAAGTTTTGTGTCTCTTGCTTATGAGATGGTTTATCTCTTATTATCTTCTTCAGTTCAAAGGATATTTCCAAAGCAGTTGCTGTGGAATCCAAGATACACAGCTTTGTTTACAGACTGAGCTGGCTCTAATAGACTGCTTCCCTATCACCACCTCGCTCTCCTTTGGGTAATTAGCATTCTTAACATTTGCCTTGGCAGCAGCATTTAAAAAGGGGCCTGCCTATACCATTGCTTTTGATTGGGGGTAGGGGGGGAATTATCATGAGGACCACAGAAATGCAGCAGGGTTTTTTCTTGCTCAGAAAAACTAAGCTGATTTCAGGGTTGTTTTTTTTTTAATTTCGCTCCTGAAAATGTTTATTTCATGCTAGATCCAAGAATTCCAGCATACTTTCCCCACTCTCTTTTTTTCTGTACAATACCCACACAAACAGTCCACCTTTCTCAAATATGTTAACTCCTCTTCCAAAATAAAAGTACAAATAGTAATACCAATCCCTTCTGTTTGTCGATAACATGTATTCCTCTAAAACATCTTGAGTAACATGCTTCTAATAATATACATATTAGGAATGTGTGTGTGTGTGTGTGTGTACATGTATATCCACAGATCTAATATTCATCAGTCTGGTGTTGCATGGAGTTGAAAGGCAAATATTTACTTGGGCTACAGCCACACCAGAACAACAGCTAACTGAATTACTTTATTCATGACCATTGCTACTACTAGTGTTACTTACATTTAGACAAAGCAAATCAAACACATGACAACATAATGAGTCATGGTGTGTGCGTGTGTGCGTGTGTGCTTGAGAGCTACTAGGATACTGTGAGAGTTTGGGATTTCATCAGTTACTATACACAGGCATGGGCTACTTTCTGTTGTGACAGGAGTCTAGAACTTTTGTTTATCTGGGGGACTAGAGAGTGCCCTTTAAATAAGGCAAGATGAATGAAATTCACTTCCTAACTCAGTGTCTTCTTTATTAATTAATAAAATCTTGAAATTTGGAGATTGGGACAGACTGGCAGCCTTCTGGGGGATGGGGGCAATAAGGGGTCTGTGGTCCACTGGAGCATCTGAGGGTTCCACAGGGTCCCGAAGGACTCCTAGTTTCTTCCCTTCCAACCCCCATGTCTCCTGAAGACCAGGCCAATCAGCTGGATTTTTTGTGTGTGTATGTCCAGAGTTGCTGAAAAGTTAGGCCTACTCTTGACAGGGCAAGGGAGGGATAAAGCTCCCAGTTGACTGATCTTATGTGCATTCTCCACTGTCTCTGCATCACATTATATGACTGATGTGTCAGTTATCTCATGATTGCATTACTTGACTTCTTACACCTAACTTTGAAACATCTAAGCATCTGTGAAGATGGAACAATGGAATGCTTGGTCTGTTCTGGTAATCTCTGTATCCTGTTACTGGATACAGCAACATTTACCCATGTTCAAGTGCTTTGAGATCTGTTTAGAAGAAAGTACTATAGATATGTGAATTCTATAATCATTCCTAATACATAAATAGAAAGAATTAATCAGAAACTGAGACCACTTACTTCAGAGTAATCCCACTGATTTAAATAGGATGATTTTGGAATAAGAAACTTCACTGTAGTCAGAGGAAAATAAGAGACTTATTTTGGAAGCAGTGGATTAGACATGTTGGAGGGATATTATTCAGAAGAAATGAATTCTAATCCTGCTTCTGATCAGTTGCTGCATGCCAAAACAAATTATCTGATTTTGAGTACAAAACTTAAGGGTTGCCATCCCTCATGGTTTCACCTGAGACTCCCATGGACCAAAACAGGAGTTTCAGGGTGAAACTGTGAGAGGCAGCAACCCTACAAGTTGGAACACAGCTCTCAGAGATGCTGTGCGCCCCAAAAGCTCTCAAACTTCAACTGAGCATTGCAAAACTGGAATTTGAACATCAGTTCCAACATTTAACAGCTTTCCCAAGGTCACAAGCTAGTCAAAGAATTCTTAAGTTATACTTTCCGTTTTCCACATCAGTGAGAAAAATCTTTTAAATCCACAGACTTAATACTTTCCCTTTGTGTTAAAAACGAAAGACTGTTAGCCAAACCTCAATATTCTTCACTACACATTCACCATGGTAGCAGAGCATCCGTTACACAGGCAATTATTTGCATCCGGAAGAAGAATCTTTCTACTTGAATTCAATTCTACTAGAAGAGAACAGATGTTGCTTAGGATTCCCCAATCCAGATGTGGAAAAGAGTTTATTTAGAACTCAACCACAGCCCTTCAAATTATGAGCCTCTACTATTATTTTATCTTATTAGAAATTACACATTATTTCTATTTCATTTCATGTATGTGTCTATAGAAACTATATATAACTGCTTAAACCTCTCATCGACAGCACGGCAGCTGTGGCACTTGGCGGCGGCAGCGGTGGCGGCAGCAGCACGAGGCAGGCTGGAGTCAGGAGGAGAGAGGCGGCTGTTGGTGCTAGAGCAGGTGGTGCGGTGAAAAGTAAGTTGAGCAAGCAAGGCTGATGCCGGAGAAGGGAACTGGAGCTGGATGCAAAACAGAGGTTCAAGGGTGAACGCCGCGCAGGACTGCTTACACCTGCAGGAGGACAACGGTTCCAGAATGGACTCTGGTGTTCGTTTTCTAGTCATTCGCTGTATGGTCTTACATACATACAATGGCTCCCAGTGTCACTTCTGAGGAGAAGGAGAAGCATGGACAAGCTTCAAAGTGAAAATTATTACTACCAGAAGCGAGCAACAGAAAGTGAGCGGCAGCGGTGGTGGCGGTGGCGGCAGCAGCAGTAGCAGCAACTGTGGCTGCACCAGCACCTCACTTTTGCAGAGGTAACTTTGACAGGGGTGGGGCCTTTTGGGCATCAGCCCTTTTAGTGAAACCCAAAGGGTGTCGGCCGTTGACTGGGCCGTTTGCTGGGCCATAGTGTTTGGGGCCCCTTTCTCCATCCTGTAGACTCTGCGTGCACCAGGGAGAAGGAGAGCAGTTCAGAGAGGAAGGACTTGGCCACAGTGAAGACCGCCTGCTTTTTTTTTCCCCCTCAAGCTTCCGCCCTGTGTATGGGTAGGACCCTCTGCTGTATCTGACTTTACAGGGGTCAAGCTTCCGCCGCAAGCCCCGAGAAGGGGTAGGACTCCTTGATTTATTTGGCCTTATAGGGGTCAAATTTTTATCGAACCCCCAGAAGGGGTAGGACTCTTTTAGATCTGCTGCTGCTGGGTCAGGTGTTAAACTTGTCGCAGTAAGCCCCAAGAAGGCGTAGGATTCCTTTTAAATTTGCTCCTGCTGGGTCAGGGGTTAAGCTCTCCATTGCAAGTCCCCAGAAGGGGTTGGATTATTGCTTTAGATTTGTTGCTGCTGGGAATTAGGGTTGTCTTTGTCAAGTAGATAGTAATCATGAGTCAAATTTAAGTGTAAGCAAACCCAAGCTGGGGTAATAGAATCTTAATTAGCGAACAAACAAACAAAATTAGATTCCTTTTTTGTTATGCCAGGGCAGGAGACAAGGATGGACCCCTGTGGGGTAGGTACCATGCAACAGAAAATTAATATAGAGGATACAGGAGGGAATTTTGCTTGTGTATCGGGGGAGGAGGATTTCTTGGCTGGTGATTTAAAGTCAGCCAATTTTTACGAGCTGATGGGAACCCAGTGTTTCATAATTGGCCATTTAATCAAGAAACTTATCTCACAGCTTGCTAGGATTACTGCTTTACTGGAATCGCAAAAAAGTCAATTTAAGGAGGTTACAGATTTGATGAAGGATATATGGAGTGAGGCTATGCAACCTACAACAGTGTATAATATACAGAAACCTCATCCAGTAGGACAAAAGCAAATTCTGCCAATACAGGTTCCAATAGTACAACAAGAAAAATCAGATAGGAAGAGGCCAGTATCTAACGTACCTACCAGAGAGGGGGGGCCTTGGCATGCAAAGGGAGAATAGGAAGGTTCAATTCAAATCCCCGGGGGCCTTTGGATGGTTTGCATTAAATCGGAAAGTTGTTTCCCTAAAAATCTTCCCTTTACCAAATGGCTTTTTTCCAAGTTGGGCTACTAAAGTCCTTATATCAAAACATCTTACTAATATTTTACAGGTAAATATCTGCCTGGCATATTACATATTTTCAGAAATTATCCTCCTTTGGGATAATGCAAAGGCTGTTAGTTCATTTTAATACTGTGACTATGGCTGATAGGATTTGGGGCCATTTTGATTTACTCCAATCTTGGGGTGTTATAGTGGGTGAAGTTTTCACCAATCCCAGTGCTACCCCTTTAAGGTTGTCTAATCAAGCTCCCACTTCGCTTAGTGATAGAGGTAAAACTTTTTATAGGCAGCCAACTGATCTAAATAAACAATCAGACGTCAAATTGGGGGCTAGAAGTAAAAACTGTGTGCATAATACCATTAATCATAGATTGATGGACATGGCAATGAATCGGAATAGATAAAGTACACCTAATTTGCCAGTTTCTAGACATCCTCTAATGAAACCTTTTAGGCTGTCAGATGGGCTGGATAGTTCTGGTTTAGAATTGTCCTCTATTTTGGTGAGGGGGGCTTCCTTTCTATCTGTTGAATCTTTAACTCAACAAATTGTAAGGGATGGTGTCTCACCCCAACCAGTTAGCTCATTGGAAAATGGAGATCGGTTAGGGAATACCCAGGAACTTGTAACAGTTGACCAATATGAGGACTTGGAAGAGGTAGGAAGGGCTAATTCATTGGAGAGGGTGAGCTGATATGAGGCCATAGATGAGTCATTTTTCAATATATGTTCTTGGAATATCACTGGCTGGAATAATTTAAAGTTAGATGAGGATGCTTTGGCATATTTGTCAGATTTTCTCTTTTTCTCCTACAAGAAACTTGGTCTAAAGAGGAAATTTTTGTCAGGGGTTACAGTTCTTTCTCAGTTCCAGCAGTAGTGATTAAAGCCAGGAGGTTGCCCAGTGGGGGATTGACATTTTGTATATCAGATACCTTGGATGTGGAGATATTAGGGGAGGAGGTATATCTTCCCTTTGCACATGGGATAATTATCAAAATTAGCAAGTTTCTTTTGATTATTGTTTCAGTTTATATTCCCCCATTAAAAGCTAGATTTTTGTGTCGCCTCAGTTTGGATCAACTTAGAAAATTATATAATAGGGCTCATAGAGCGGTATCCAACTGCACTGTTAATTATAGCTGGTGATTTTTATGCCAGAACTGGGAGGGATGATGAAGCCCTGTGCTTTTATTGTGATCTCCCAAGTAGTATTCACTCGGTGCATCACCTTGTTAGGAAATCTAAAGATCTCCAAATTAATAATAATGGAATCCACTTGGCCAAGTTTTAACGAATTTTAGGCTTCAGGTTCTAAATGGGGCTTTCCCCAGTAGTACGGGTGACAATTTTACCTTTGTTGGCCACCAGGGGGTCAGTGTGGTGGATTATGCGATTGTAGCACCAGAAGTGATCCCCTTATTGAGGAGTTTTACAGTGGGCCCCTGTTTTTATAGCGATCATTTGCTGCTTGAACTAGCACTGTCATTGGAAAATTTTCAGATTGCGTCTCTGAGAAGGGAGTCCTTGAACGATCCTGTTGACAAATATTGTAGACTGAGATGGAACGAGCCCATATCCTTGTCCTTTGATTTAGTTCTGAAATCCGCAAAGTGTGATCAATTAAAAAAGCAGGTACTTGAATTAAATGTAACTGAGTCTGGTTTAGGGGTGTTTGAGCAGCTATGTGCATATATATCTTCCTGTCTTATTGAAAATCAATCCAAGAAGTTGAACCAGGGATTTCTGTTTAAAGGAAATCCCTGGTTTGATAAGGAATGTAGGATTCTGAAGGGAAAAGTTTGTAGAAAGTTTGATTAATATCGAAATAGGAATGATAATTATCCATCTCCTGAGTTTTTTGTGCTAAAGAAGCAGTATAAATTCCTTATTCGATCCAAAAAAAGGTTATATACAGATAGGAAATGGAAGAAGTTGGCTTTAGCGTCATCATCCAAGGATTCTAAAGTTTTTTGGAGGATCATAAATGGATCACTTGGAACAGCAAGAAGTGGTATACCATTTCCTATTCCAAAAAAATCTTGGGAAGAGCATTTTGCTAAATTATTCCCTTTTAATCCAGAGCTGTATGAAGTAAAATTACCTCCCTCAGAGCTGCCTGAATGGCCAGATCTCACAAATGAAGATATTGCAGGGCTAATAGATTCCTTCAAAAATAACAAGGCCCCTGGCCCAGATCTTATTCAAATTGAGTGTATTAAGAAGTTCAGAGACTGGTGGATCCCTGTTTTGATGGCTCTTTTTACATATATTAACAGAACAGGGTTGATGCCAGGAATATGGGGTCAGGCTATTGCTATCCCAGTTTCTAAGGCTGGCGTGTTATCAAATCCTTCCAATTATAGAGTCTACTAAGTGTTATCAGCAAAATATATGCTAAATTCTTGATGCAACGGCTCTCTATATGGATTAGGGAGCAGAGTGTAATATTCCCTGAACAGGGTTTCAAGAGGGGCACTCGACGATAGAGCATGCGTTAGTGCTGGTGCAATTAACACAGAAATATAGATCAGCCAATCAGAGGTTTTTTGCTGTATTTGTGGACTTGAAGTCAGCTTTTGACCTGGTTGACAGGTCCTTATTATGGGAGAAATTAAAAAATCTCACCACTGAGCCTCGTCTACTCACTTTAATTAGATTATTATATGTTAAGTTGTCCCTGCGCGTTAAGTTCAATAACAAGGGGGACTTAAAAAACAAAATACCAATATCATCAGGAGTAAGGCAGGGATGTGTTTTGGCATCTATATTGTTCAATTTGTTTTTTAATGATCTCATTCCTAAGATGGCGGCTGTAGAATCCACCCCCCCACCCCCAAACTGGCTTCTTGTTATATTGGGTGTTTTTTATATACGGATGATGCGGTGATTATACTTTATAGGGCTGCAGTTTGGGCCATGGCTTATGCAAACAAATTGAATGTAGTTCAAGGAAGCTTTTTACGGGCTCTGATAAATGCCCCTTGTTGTATACTGATGGCTGTTCTTAGGCTTGAATTTGGTCACTATGTCTAGAATGCGAGATTTGGAAGCACATCTTCCAACTTTGGTTAAAGATTATTTTCCCCAACTGTTGGGGTTTGCTGAATTATTTGCAGACGGATTCTTTTCAAGGCAAATGGGACAAATCCATTAATATCAAGCTAAAGCAAATAGGTTTCTCTGAAGAATACATTTTGACAAAAAATCGCAAAGCAGCTCTACCAGAGATTGTAGGGCGGCTTGTGGATTTGGACAGGCAGGGGGATCTGTCTCGGGTATTTAAATCTGTGGCCTTAGAAGGTTATGGATATTTAGCCCCTCACCAGAAGGAAATAGCAAAATATTTGATTTGGATTACTTCTCCTCGAGGCAGATACTTGTATTTTTGCGCAAGGGTAAATGCGCTTCCCTCAAGGGTGTTGGAAGGGAGACTAAAGCAGACTCCTTTTGCATCGCGGGTATGTCCCTTGGATGCGATTGAGACAGGCTACAGCCTGGGGGGGTGCGAGGTGGGAAACAACCTTGGGGGTGTGGGAGGAGGATTCCCACCCCACACACCCCCAAGGCTGTTTCCCACTCAGCACCTCCCCCAAGCTGTTTCCCAGTGGAAAACAGCCTGGGGGGTGTGTGCGGGGTAGGAAACAGCCTTGGGGGTGTGTGGGGTGCCTTGGGGTGGGGT
>QEPC01014991.1:336480-397813 GCA_003113815.1 Sphenodon punctatus | reverse complement strand
AGGGATGCCGAGGTTTAGGAATGGAATCGCGGAGCGGTAACAGCTGATTTCGCATCAGCCCTAGCCATAGCTACTGGCACCTATTGCAATGGCTGTGGACTTGAAATGATCACAAATGGGGATGAGGTAAATAAATGATTTAGATACATGAAAACATATTCCTGTGCTTTCCCCCCCCTTTTAAACAGTTTACAAGTGTCATCGCTTTCCAACAGCAGCTTAGATATGAAGCTACCTACCTCAGGACTTTAGCACAGAGGAACTGCCAAATTCTTAGCGGGTCTCATGTTACATGACTTCAACATTTTCTGGATCTGCCCAGTCACCTCTTTATTAGTTGAAAGCTCTAAGAACAGATTTGAAAAGAAGAGCGTAGCTATAGCAGGGGCAGACGGTGTACCTGTACCAGGGCCCATGAGTCGGGGGGAGTTTCCTGGTGCAGCTGTGTCCCTTGCTGCTGGGAAGGGCATCTTGGGTGGGTGGCATTCCATCTTCTTCACCAGGGCTCATTGCAACCTAGGCCATTTTAACATTTTCACACATGTGCGGGTGGGGGGACACCCATGTAAATGTTGTGTCAGGTGCAGGGGGGTGCATGGGCACCCATGGGAATGCCACAGGCAGTGGGTGGGGGTGCGTGCACACTCCTGCACTCCATCCACCTCCACCCATCACCCACACATGGAGCAACGGGGGCCAATACCCAATGCTCTATGCGTGGAGGTGGGGGGGTGTCTGTGGGAATGCCCCCAACACACCACACACACACTGTGCCACCCCCATCCCCCCCACACCCACTAGAAAAGGGTTCTAGCTACACCCTGTTTGTAAACCCATGCAATCGTCTTTAGCTTTAGCCCAGCAGACTCGGCAGTTATCATCAAGATGAGTTTTAACTCCGTTACATTCTTAGATTTCCCAGACACTAAAATGTCATCCATATGAGTTTCTCCTCCTTCCAGAATCTGTCACGTTCTCTGGAAGATTTCTAGATGCTTGTGGTGTCAAAAGCAACATCTTGCAAAAGGCATTAGTTGTCAACTTCATAGTGTAACTGTAGAGTGGAATTTGTCAAAATTCCCTAGACGCCTGTAAGCCAGGGGTGGGGAACCTGTTCCCTCCCAGGGGCCGTCCAAACTCCAAGGGCCACAAAGAAGTTGGAGGTGGGGATGCTCAGGAAGGGGAGGGTGCTGCTTATGGATCTGTGCCATGAATCTGTCCCCTATCCTTGTGTGCACGCCCTCATCTCTGCTCCCTTACCCTGAGCTCAGGCTTTCAATGCTTGAGGGTAGGAACTGGCTCTAGGCAGGGCATAGCTAGGTTGGAAAGGGCCCTGGTGCAGAAGATGGAATGGACCCCCTGCTTCCCCTCCCACTGGCAGGGGACACAGCTACACCAGGAAATATGAGGGGGGCAGCTTGTGGGCCCCAGTGCAACTGCACTGCCTGTCCTATTATGGCTATGCCCTTGGCTCTGGGGACAGATCAAAGCACTAGAGAGGGTCCAAATAAAAACCAGCTGCAGACCACATTTGGCCCATGGGCCTGAGATTTCCCACCCCTGCTGTAGGCCTTACCACCATTACAGTATGTAGTGAAGTAATGCATGAGAATGTTTACACCTAAGACATGTATTTCCCTTCTCTGTGCTGCTTTGAAGCTTTGTCTATAAATGTAATAAATTTTATTTATTTATTTATTATATTTTTTCCCCGCCCCTCTTGCCTAGGTGACTTGGAGTAGCTTACATCTTTTAAAAAAACACACCAAAAACCCCAACATAAATACAATTGCCATAACAACATAAATAAATCATATTACAATTTTATAAAATGTATAAAACCCCAGCTAATGCATGAAAGAAAAAACAAAAAAACAAAGAACATTCCCTCCCACCAACCCATCTTACCCATCCCACCTTCCCCCGCCAAATGCCTGGCAGAAGAGCCAGGTCTTACAGTTCCGCTGGAAGGCAAGAAGTGAGGAGGTGACCCTCCACCAGGAGGGAATTCCAGAGCGATGGCACAGTTGCCGAGAATACCCTCCTGTCCGTTTGAACCCAACAATAATGCAGGAGGTCCAGGAGGGTGCCCCCAGACAACTGCAGGGACCACTCAGGGGCCCAGGGGGTGAGGCGATAACTCAAATAAGCAGGGCCCAGGCCATGAAGGGCTTTATAGGCCAAAACCAGCACACTGAATTGGGCTCAGAAGACAGTAGGCAGCCAGTGCAGTGCTCGGAGAACAGGTGTTATGTGCTCCCTGTGGCCTGTTCCAGTTAGGCAGCAGGCTGCCGCATTCTGCACTAGCTGCAGTTTCCAAATCATCGCCAAGAGCAGCCCCACATAGAGCGCATTGCAATAGTCTAGCCTCGTGGTGACAAATGCATGGACGATAGTGGCAAGATCAGAGTCTGAGACATATGGGCGGAACCTCTTCACCAGATGTAATTGACAAAAGGCACCCCTGGCCACAGCCAACACCTGGGAAACCAGGTGTAGCTGCGGATCCAGGAGCACCCCCAGGTTCCACACAGATAGAGCCAAAGGAGGACGAATACCCACAATAACAGGGGAAATCTCCTCACCCAGAACCCCAGTCCCACCTACTAACATCACCTTGAGCCTCAATCGGCTCAACCTCATCCAATCCCCCATGGCGGCCAAGCACTGGGAAGAGACAGAAGGGCCTTGGTCGGATGAAAAACCCAACTAATACATAAAAACAAAACAAAGAACATTCCCACCCCCAACCCATCTAACCCATCCCACCCTCCCCCGCTGTATGATAAATACAGCTGGGTGTCATCTGTATACTGACAGCAGCGAACCCCCAAGCTGCACACGATCTACGCAGTTTCATATACACATTAAACAAGAGAGGGGACAAAATAGAACCCATAAATACATGACTAATCTTTTTATAACTGTCACTGGGATAAGGGGAATAGGGATCCCAGGGAAGGGTTTACCTGGCCAGGAACGTGCACGCTCCCCCACACACACACGCTGGCCCCGGTTCTGAGGAGTGCTCTCTGGGAAAACGTGCCCGTCAGGATAGTGGTTGGGTCTTGTGGTCTCAATGAGGCCAGACCCCTATCATCAAAGGGTGCCGAGAGCATAAGGAAGTGTAGGCCCCACACCTGACACCCTCTAATTATAACCCACACCACGGAGAGATACGGGTTAGGGCAGACGGAGGAGTGTGAGAGTGTGAGGGTTCGCGGAGTCAGGACCCGAGGAACAGGGGAGCAGGGCAGGGCTTGCACACTAATTCAATCCAGGAAGGGAAGACAACCAGGGTGAGGCTAGGGCTCCGTTCATGCACAGCACTCCACTCACTATTCTCTCTCTCTCCACTCCATCACACAGGGATGGTTATGGGAAGGGAACAAGGTACCACACACACACACACAGCCTCCAAGGGACACACACACAAGAACTTAAGGACAATTGCACACAACTCAATAGAGACTTAACTTCAGACAAGCGGCCAGTTTCCTCCTCCACGATCACCAGCATTGGGTGCCTCCCGACGCTGACTTTTAAGCTATTGCCCCTGCCCCTGCACGCGCCCGCAAACGTGCAGAGTGATGCACTGGGGGGGCGGTGCCTCTGCTGCACAAGGCAGGGGCAGCCCCGCCTCCCCAGCGTCCCCCTGCGTTGATAGATTACCCAGGACGTGGGCCGGTGGCAGGGACGCTGCCACTGCCCCCCCAGGCAGTGGAATCCCCAGATCCACAGGGTCAGAGCGGGCCTGTCCCCGACCTGAGCCCTGGGTTTGTCGCCGCCTCCGCGACTGCCCCCAGTGCAGGGGTTTGACAATAATGGGCATAACAGGGGGATGGGGGAGGTGAATTGCTGGGGAAATTTTGTTGCTGGGCCACTTGTGTGCTGAGCCGCCACTTGAGTGCTGATTGGTGCTTCCTCCATCTCTCCCAGGTAGATGAAGGCTCTAGGAGCTGCGGGCGGCTGCCTGTGGGTGGCTGCCAAATGGAAGCATCTACAGGTGCTGACTGTTGGGTGGCTATTTGGGAGCAATTAAGGTGTGGGCCAAACATCTTGGAACTTTCAGCTACACTGGAGACTATTTGATTTTGTTCATGCTTTTAAGGGGTGGGGAGGAAGTGTGGAGGATGGAGTGTGTCTAGACTAGGGTTGCCACCTATGCAAATCTTTAAGGAACACTTATGAAAAATACATATTGCAGGCCCTTCAACATGTATTTTTCATAAGTGTTCCTTAAACATTTGCATAGGTGGCAACCCTAGTCTAGATCCTTTGTGAGGAGGGTATTTGGTTTTGGTGGGAAGAGGGAACGGTTATGTGCCAACCCCTCTGGGAGAGGAAGGGGTTGGGGACCATGGGGGGCGGGGGGGAAGGGTTATGCCCTGATCTCTCTGTGAGAGGGGAAGGCTGGGGAGAGGGGGACTGGAGGGAAAGGATATGCCCTCTCCCCTCTATGAGAGGGTGGAAGGGACAATGATTGTAATTTTAATTGGGTTTTTAAATTTGTGTTATTTTTAATTGGTTTTTGTATTTCTATGCGTGATGAAATGTGTTTCAATGTGTTTATGTTTCGTTCGCCGTTCTGAGTCCCTTGGGAGAAGACCGGGATATAAATCCAAAATAATAGCAGGCATGTACCATTCTGCTGGTTCGATAATACAATGTATTGTGCCATCCATGTCTATTTTTCCTTGATTTGGGGTTACAGACTGATAACTCTTTGAGTTCCAAGCACAATGCTCCTTCTTTCAATAAAATTTATGCTGGTTCTCCTTTAAATTGACTATTTTCACCAAACACTGTTCCAAATTCCACTGTCTGTTTTATGAGATGCATCTGTGGTGCTGAGTGTTTAGTTGGCCAGTAGTGGTTGCTCCACTAGCAACAGATGTTGAATGCCATGGCCAAGTTTTTGGTTGGTGTAAATTAGCAAAACTGCACAGAAGTCAGTGGGGCTCCACTGGTTTACATCATCTGGGAACTTGGTCTGTAAGCTTTGCCATTTTGACACCAGCTGTGAATACACTCAGGGCTATTCTTATTCCCTGTTTCTAGCAAAGGAAAAGAACTTCTAAATATTTTTAATTTCACTCCCCACAGGATAAATAAATGAGCTGACTTGTACATTGATGCTCACTGTGTTAAGTATTACTGTAATTCAGAATTTTGTCAAGTGCTACACACAGATCAGTGTGTGGGCTAATCTAAGGAACAACCATGTGGGAGGCTCACTTCTAGCATTTTCTTTTCATCTCACGTCGGTTTATAAATATAACTTGGTCCCTTTGCTCCACCTCTTTCCCAACATGGCCATGCCTCTTCTGTCATGGCCTTGAAGAGCATCCCCCAAGGCATAGCTAGGTTGGAATGGGTCTCAGTGCAAGAAATGGACTTGGACCCCTCATCACCATCCTCTCCCCTGCCCCACCCCTCCCCTTCTTTCTCCCCCCAGCGTCCTTATTGCAGAAAACTATCAACCTACATGGTAAAGAAAGGAAACGTTCACTCAACTACTGCAACTACTCCCTGCCCCCACGCTGGGCTCCCCGCCCAGACCTCCCAGGATGCCTACCCCCACACATCCTCCTGCCCCTCAGACCTCCCCAGCCTTCCTGCTCCCATACTGACTCCCTCCCAGCCTCCCCAGCCCCCCTGTCCCCACCCAGCCTGCCCACACGCAGCCCTACCCCCAGCCCAGACTCCAGGAAACACAGTGTAGCTATAGGATGGTGGGCTCCACCCTTCACTCTCATCTTTCCAATCCAAGGGCATGGCACTGCCATCCCTGATCACCCTCACTGCTCTCAAAGTCCTCCTGGGGCTGGCACCAGACTGCTGCCACTCTCCCCTCTGCTCTAACCACCTCCAGTCCTGACAGCATGGCATCGTCCTCTCCCTCCCTCCCTCCGCTCGCTATGTGTGAGCCCCGGAAGCTCTCTGCCTCGAGGATCATTATACTTGACACTGTACAGGGCTGTACAAACATACAAGAATGACTTCACCCCAAAGGGTTTAGCACAGCCCTGCACATGCCTCCATGTGTGTAGTCCCAATTGATTTCAGTAAGAGCGTGCATGCAAAATCAGCCCGTCCAGGACAAAACAAGACAGCCAAGGGGAGGGCAAATGGAACAGGGAAAGCACAAGGAAACAATCCTGATCGGTATGATGGGCAGCGATCGCAACATACCAGCTACCTGCATCTCATCAAGCTTTTCATGGGCATCACAATAAAGGGGAGTTTTAGGACAGTGAAGTGGACTTGCAGGGAGCCTCTTCAGTGTAGAAGCCAGGGGCAACATCAGAGAAGACATAAGGGTCTTCACCTGTATGTTTACAAGGCAGGCTCTAAAGGCTGGCTCGGTTTGGATGCTAGGCCTGAGTAAAGGACTGGATTGAAGATAATCCTAGAGTTTGGGTCTGTATTCCAGGGGGATGGTGTGGTTCTCTGTGGTGACTGGGAAAGTAGAGAGGGGTGAGGTCTTAGGGTAAGACTAGGAGCTCAGTTTTAACAATAGTAATAAACAAGAAGCATGTGAAAACAGCCTAGATTTGGTGAGAGATCATCCAGCTGGATAGTCACGGTGCTAGACGCTAATGAGGGTGTATGTAAGGGCCATATTAAATCCCTGCAGAGGTGCAGCCCCTAAGGAAGCAAGCTGGGCTCCAGCAAGCACCTGGCCCTTTAAGTGGCCAAGGCACCCAAAAATCTTTAGGTGGAACCGGGGCCTGCATCAACAGGAACCCTTGAGTGTGAACTGTTGGGGAAGTGGACTATGGGTGATTTCAGAAGTGACGTGGTGAATGTCCACCACAGTCAACCTCAGTCAAACGCGGGTGGTGGTGAAAGCGCCGTGCATGTCTGTTTGCTCGCATCCAGATGTTCACCACAGTCAAACGCGGCCCGGGGTGAAGCTAACCACGCTTCGTGAGGTCGGGGTGGGAGGAAGTCCAGAAGTGTGGTGAATGGTCACCACGGCAGGGGTGAATGAAAAGTAACTTCTGAATGGAAACCCGCAGCCATGGTGGAAGGAATTGACCCCAGCCGCGGTGCATTCTGGGGCTCGAACCGCGGTCCACTGCATGTCTGTTGTATTCCCCCGGCCCATGTTCTCTCTGATTGCCCCCGGGCGGTGGTCATGATCCTGTCACTTCTGTTGGGGCCGCACGTGTCACCACAGCCCGCGGTGAATCCGTTCACACCAGGGTGGGATTCACTGTGGTGAATTGGAACGCATCACTTCTGAAATCCCCCTATGTTGATGGAATGAGGATTTTTTCCACTGTAAATGGACTAAGGATTTTTTCATCCTTAAATGAACTGTACTTGGGGAAGATAGTACTGTTTGAACTGTTTGTGGGTCTGGAACCTGAAACTACTTATGGCCCAGGACCATCTGTTACAATGTCAGATCCATAGAAGTGAACAGGGCTCACCCTGGAAAAGATAGTGCTTAGAACTCACCTAAAGCAATATGCTTTTGTACTTAGTTTCAGAGGCCATTGCTTTCTTCTCCCTAAGAATTCCTCACAAACACAGCTAAAACTGGCACTGGATTGGGATGGGAGAAACCTTCTTGGTCTCTTAGAGTAATAAAAAAGTACTGGGTTAGTTTGTCAAAAGTTACGTTCCTCTAATTTTATAAAGGCTTTTCTGTGTCCATTTCATAGCATGCACTTGATTGATACTGAAAATCCTCTCTCGGAAAGTGTGCTCTTACCCAGAAGCTCAGCATGTTAACACAGCACAAAGATATACTGTACTCTGAGGGGCAAACCTACCAGACAAGCTGGAATCCAATCTGGAAACACTTAATGGCTTTAGCAGTGACAGTGCCAGCTACCGTATTTCATTAAATGGGAGGAGACTTTAAGCTAACTGGGACAATTTTTGTAAAATGTGCATGTCAAAATTTACATTGAAAACAAATTAAAGTCCTCTCAGCCACTTGGGTAAAGTCATTATTAGGAAAAGGAACAGTTCTTAATTTATGTTGGGTCAGAAGCAATTTGTCTCCTGAGAAAGCTCTGAGATCCGTTCTCTCTGGTTGCCATTTTTGTTTTTTAAAGAATCAAATTATGTTCGCTTTTCCTAATTTAAACCAAAATCCAAGAAAAACACTGGGAAGTTTAGTCATTATTTTAATTATCATTTCCCTTCATATATTTTTTTCCTGGGCTATATACTGGAGGATGCTCCATCTTAGTTAGGACATCAGCATAACAGTTGCAAAGCCTGCAGATATTCGAGGGTGAAACAGATATACAGAAACACTGATTCTAGGCAAAAATCCCCATTAACTTTAGTGGACCAAGAATTTCACTCTGAATCACAGAGATGACCTTAGCCATATTAAAAAGGAAAGAATTTCTGTTGCTAGCTATTTAGGATTAGAATTAAAGCCTTCAAGAAATTGCCAAGATGGCACCACCCATTGCCTTGCACCTACACCAGGATCCAACTCAAAATGGTGGAATCTTAATTTATATTCATTCTACGTTGTTATAAATGACTACATGATGCAAAGCAATGGAGAACTGAGTTATGCCCATGGCCAGTATATATATGTGTGTGCTTACAACTGTATTCACAAAGACTGCATCTGCCAATATAGACTAGGAAAGGACAAATTCTCTAGGCTGCATTTAGAAAGTTGCATGCCAGGGTCTCCTTCCCCAGTGCCTTGCAGTGCACTTCATGTAATCAATTTTTCTCCAAGGTGCAGCATAAATGTAAAATGTTACTGTCATGAAAAGCAATTAGCTTGTGTTCCTTTAAATAGCCCATGTATCTATGCAGAATGCAGCAAGAGTAGCAGCATGCATGGAGTTTGTCCTCACATGTTCTTAACATTTGATAACCCAGTCATTTGGACCCAATTCTGTTGGAGGTTTTTAACAGGTTGTTGTGTAGCAAACAAATACACAACTGCCATTTTTATTTGACAGCAGTCTATCCTAACTCTGCCTACTGCCTCGGTGTTATGACTATAGAAGGTGAAAGATAATCAAGTCAAAACAGTTCAAGATGATGTAAGACAAATATGAAGAGTGAAAGAATAACACAGTTTTGTTTGTGTGTAGGGGGAGGGAAGGGGTATTTAAATACTCACTGTGGCTATGTCAGCTCTGCCCTGCAGAGTAAGTGTCAGAGCCCTGCTCTTGAACCCAGAGCCACCTGCTGACTGCTGTGTGACTTAGGCTGTGCTACTCCATTCCAGGCTCCCTGTGTTGGCTTGGCCAACCCCTGGTCTTCTGATAGACTTCTAGCCTCCAGCTTTGCTCCAGGCCCCCAGCTTCCTGGATGGCTGCCAGCCTGTATTTAAGGCTGGCCTGGAGCCACAGGAAGCTGCGTAGATCATCCGTCCAATTACTGTCTGAATCTTGACTTACTCCACTGCCTGAGCTCCTTTCCTCTGTTCTGTTTTCCCATCCCCTGCTGATTTTGTTTATAGCTCTGACCCTTCTGTCCTGCTTTGAAACTTGGACACTCCTGCCTTGGATCCTTGAGTCTGCCCACACCCTGGCCCCTTACAGTCAGCTTGACTTACTCTGGCTCAAGCTGAACTGCCAGGTTTGTATGTTCACACCAGCAATACTAATCCTAGTTTTAGGGTCACACTGGAACTTGCCATGTTGACTGTTGTGAGAGCCTGCTAAGTTCATGGATTTTACCATCCCTAGTGGCAACTAGAGACACAAAGAATAGATCCCAAGTTAACTTCTCTGTGCATCTATACAGTCCTTAGCTTTTTCAATGAAGGGACATGTTAAGGTAAATTTCTATACAGGGCTGGCCTTAGGATTTGTGGGGCCCAGGGCGAAGATAATATGTGAGGCCTGGTGGCCTCTCCCCCTTGGGGGCAACCTCTGTTGTGCCCTGAAGGGTGATCATGCTTGGGGTCCCACTGAGAGGGAGTGGTGCCCCCACAACCTCTCCTGGGGAAAATAGAGGCCACTGCAGGGCCCTCCGAAAGAGCAGGGCCCAGGGCAGCTGCCCCAGGTCGTCCTGTGGTAAGGCCAGCCCTGCTTCTATGGGTAGGAGTGAGTTTGCAAGGTCTGTCGTCGGTATCACCTAAGCTTGAGTTTAGGCATCTCATGAGTAGACAAGTGGTACATTCTTACCTCTCTGGATTGATCAGTTCATCTCTATGCAGAGCTCTGACTATATCTTTGCTATGCAGTATTGCATTGCTATGTAGTGTGTGGTATGATGGGCAGTTCAGACCCCAGAAGTGTTCAATGCCAACTGTTGAGATAAAATGTAATTAGGGGATATTTTTAGTCATTTGCAAGTTGATTTTTATTGAATACAAATACAGTAAAAAATTACAGAAGTCCTCTGTGGTAGCCAGAATGATGTCTGATAACTAAGGGATGCATATTAATAGTGGTGGGAAATGGTTTGCTACTTCAAACGTAGCAAAGGTTCATACCCTGGTACATTCTACTTTTAAGTCCATATTAATTTCCCATTTTACATTGTGTCCATGTTTTCAAAGCAAAAAAGAAATTTGATCCTAAAGAGAAGAGTTGTATGATGATAATTATATGTGTTGAAATACAATAAAGGATTCACTTTCATTGGTGCAATCTTGGTGCAACTCCATTGACTTTGGCAGTCACTGCAGATTTGCATCCATGAAAGTGGATCTGACCCAGAACTCATTTGTTTGAACTCTTGTCTCACTTTTATTTCTATTGTAGATTTATATGTCATCCATCCTTCTCCTAAACAGGTCTCAAGGGAACTTACAAAGAATAAAAATACAAACAAATCTACAAATAGCATTTCCATCCTCCCCTCGTAAACGTCCCAAAATTTGTATGGTGGATAAAAGACATTAAAATAACTCCAATACGATTAAAATACAATTGAACAACCACAAAATCCCCTTGTCCCAACCCTCCAACCACAAATGACCAGGTAGTTTGGCATATACTCGATCTCTCATACTTTTCAACCCTCCCTACGCTTCCCCACCCCATAAAAATCCCTCCCGTTTGCATACCCATTTATACCTTACTTCTTCAAGAATCATGAAATGTATATGTGTTATACTTGTGACTTTTCTATTTTTCAAACGTAGTCACATCTTTCATATTGGAACATCTATTTTCATGCAAATTGTTGCAACGGTATTATTATTCACCTCTATGTAGTCACAGCCAACACTGGGCACAGTCCTCTGGATGGATAGTACACTTGCTAGTACTCTAACTTGCAGAGTTAGCATGGGTGCAAGTCCCATTCAAGTGAATTGTACTTGTGCTATTAGTCTACATGCATGCTCTCCACTATGATGATAGCTCCCTGGAGTCCAGGTTTGGTCTATGCAGCCCCATATCACATGTTTAGTGTGTAGAGACTAATAAAAACAGGCAGCCCCATACATGCATTTCTTGTGCATGCAGGCAGCTCCTACTCAATCCCCAATCACAAGTTGAGCATGACAAACCTATTACATGGGCAGGCGTTCTTCCCCACTGCGCACCACCCATCAATATCCTATCCTCCCATGATGCTTCCGAGCCGCAGCGAACCATGAGAAGAAAAAACTGCGCCAGCTGTTTTTCTTCCAGGGTACAACTTTGGTAGGTGGCCCAGCGCCTGCTATCCCCGCCCACCCACAGCGGTTCATACTGGGGTTTATACCTGCCAGCAGGTAGCTGAACATAACCTTTTGCTATGCACATAATGCTGAGTTTATTGAGCGAACTGCACACTTTATCGAGCGCCTACAGTAAAAACTGAAAGTGAAAGTAAACATTGAAATTGAAAGCAATTAGCCTTTGCATGTTGTCACCACCTGGTTTCTCACATCCGCAGTCCACAGCAATGTACTGGCTGGTAACAGTGCACACTTTCATTGGGGTCTCACTCACTGTAGTGTTGGAAATCCCTCTCTGTGTTCACATAAAACCTGCAGTCAAACATGAGCCTCTTGTACCTCCTTCTCTAGCATCTTCTGCATTACCATGCAGTGGGGGCAGAAAACATCTCCGCTCGCGAGGGTACTTTGCACTTCTCTGAGTGTCCAAACCTCGTATAGGGCAACAAGCTCTCCTTCAGTCAGTTCACTTCCCTGTACCCCAAGTCACTTGTTTGCCCAAAGAGATTCATCTCTGCCATCCGATCAAGGCACTCCCAGTGGCCCCACGGGTATCCTCGCACTGTCATCAGGGTCCTGATGAGAAAAAGTGTTGAGTTGGGTCCAGAGTAGACTTCAGTATTGACTGTCTTACATCTAGCAGGTCACACACATCAAGAAAATTATTTTTCTCATTTGGATCCCAACCTCTCATCTCATCTGAGGTTGACACTCTTCCATTTTGCTGCACTTGGAAATGCAGCAAGGTTGCATGGTGTCTGCCTGCACTCCATCATGCATATGTGGTACCCCATGGGTGTGTGCCACCCTATGCACATATAGGCTGCCTCAGAGGACAGGTCTGCCAGTTCTCTCTGTACATCAGGCCTCATCCAAATGTTAGCAAACGCCAGGGTATCAATCACCCCCAACTTCTATGAGGCCCATACCCCGGGCAGCCACAGCACCCACAGACAAAAGCCAAAGCCATTGGGCTTTCCCTGGCAAACAACCCACAGCAAGGAACCCACAGCACAGTGTTGGAAATGCAAGGACTGTGAGATCATTGCATCCATTTGCCCAATGCAGAGTTTACAGAGCAGTGTCAGTAGCTAATCATCAATAAGCAGGCAGGAAGCATACTTAAGCTTAAGTAGCTTTATTAGGAAATACATGTAGGATAGGAAAGACCTACATCTATGCTAAGTCCTAAGACTAGGTGTGTTCAAGAGGGAGGAAGGAAGCTCTCTGAGACACAAAGAGATGAGAAATCTCCTGGGGGAGGAGATTGACCAATCAGGTCCTGACAGGAGTAGGACAGATAGGATGGGGGAAGGGTTCCCTGATCTGTCTGTCTACTCCTGGTGTTTCTAGCAAACAAACAGGATGAGGTGCTTAGGGGGGATGCAACCAAAGGAATGTATTTCCAACACCCCTTCTCATCGTCCCGTGCACCGAATCATTTATGTGCACTGCTGACAATTCCCAATGCTTCTCGTAGCCTCTGGAAATTGTCTCTGGGTAGCGGTTTGGTCAGCACATCCGCTATCATTTCCTCTGTAGGACAATAAATCAGTTCAACAAGTCCTTTTTCTTGCGCTTCTCTCACATAGTGACGCTTGGTGTTGATGTGCTTCGACCTTGGCTTTATCTTTTCCATTTTCGTAAGCTGAATGCAGCTTTGATTGTCCTCATACATCTCAGTTGGCTTTGGTTCGTCTATTCCAAAGTCCTTTAGTAGTCTGTGTAGCCATACTACCTCTTGACATGCTTGAGTGGCTGAAATAAATTCTGCTTCTGTGGATGAAAGGGCAATTAATGACTGCTTCTGGCTAGTCCAACTGATTGCTCCGCCTCCATACAGAAATACATTTCCACTCACAGATTTGCAGTCAGTCTTGTCTCCGGCCCAGTCCGCATCCATATATCCCATCAATCTGGGGTTCTCGCTTGCTGGTAGTTTTAAGTTTAAATGCATTGTGCCCTTCAGGTACCGTGCTATTCTCTTGACTGCTATCCAGTCCCTTTGGGTTGGTGCACTTACTTTTCTGCTTAGTATTCCTACAGCAGCGGCAATGTCTGGCCTTGTGACGGTGGCTACATACAACATTTTGCCAATTGCAGTTCTGTACTGGTTGTCCTGTGGTAGGGGCTCGTCGTTGCCTTCCTGGCTTAGGAAATTTGTTTCCATAGGTGTCCCCACTTCATTAGCCTCTGTCATGCCTAGGCATTCTAAAATGTCCTTTATCTTTTGTTTTTGATTGAGAAGGAAACTTCCATCTTTTTCTCGTTCTATTTGTATTCCAAGATAGTAAGTGATACCTCCCAAGTCTTTCACCTCTATTTCTTTGTTCAGATTCCTGACGATTTCATCACAATCTCGTTTGTTTTCATGGCATACAATCAGATCATCCACATAAGTTAGAATGTATGTCCTCCTTTTATTTCTGAACCTTGAGTATAGGCAGGGGTCAGCTTCTCCCTGTATGAACCCCTCCTTAAGGAGCAATTGATTCAATTTTTCGTTCCAGGCTTTCGCTGCTTGCTTTAAACCATAGATACTCTTTTGAAGTTTGCACACAAGTTCCTCCTTCCCAGGTTCTTTAAATCCCGGCGGCTGCTGCATGTAGATATCCTCTTTGATATCACCATGTAGGAATGCAGTCTTCACGTCTAAGTGCTGCACTTCCATTTTTCTTGCAGCTGCTATGCTGAGGAGTGTTCTTATTGTGGTGTGCCTTACTACTGGAGCAAAGGTTTCGTCGTAGTCTTCGCCGTATTTTTGGGAATATCCCTTGGCCACTAATCTCGCTTTGTGGCGCGTGATTTCCCCTTCTGCATTATGCTTGGTCTTGAAGACCCATTTGCATCCAATGGCCTTTTTGTTTTCAGGTAGCTTTGTGAGTGTCCATGTTTTATTTTCATTAAGAGACTCAATTTCTTCCTTGGCAGCATCTCTCCATTTGCGCGCCTCACTGGTTTGCATTTTTTGAATGTCTTGCCATGTTGAGGGCTCCTGTGGTTCCTCCACTTTTGCCGCATAGGAGAATCTCGCTGCTGGCACTCCTTTGTTGTGTCTTTCAGAACGTCTCACTTCTGGTTCTGGTTCTGCTTCGGCTTCAGTTTCAGTATCAGCATCAGTGTTATCTTCTGGTTCCAGTTCTGGTTCTGCTTCAGTTTCAGCATCAGCATCAGTGTTGGTGTCAGTGCCCCCTTCTGGTTCAGGTTGATTGAACATGGTCAAATCAAATGAAACTTCAGCTTCCTCTTTTATCTGCAGTTCTGCAGTCTTTTTCTGTCTTGATGAACTTGGCCTCATTAGGTCTGGCATTTGATCAGTGCTTCCCTTTTCATTTTCATCAAAATAGACCACACTGCTTATCTTCACATTTCCAGTGTCAGTGTCCATTACTCTGTATCCCTTGCATCCTTGTGCATAGCCAACAAGTATCCCTTCTTCACATCTGGTGTTAAGTTTGGTCCTTTTGGCCTTTGGGATATAAGCATAGGCTTTAGAGCCAAACACTCTAATGTGCCCCACACTGGGCTTGTTCCCATGCCATAGTTCATAAGGTGTTGCTTTTGCACCTTTGGTTGGGAGCCTGTTCTGCAGGTATGTGGCAGTCATTACTGCTTCCCCCCAGTATTTGTTTGGCAGATTCGCATCCAAAAGCATACATCTCGCCATCTCTATGAGAGAGCGATTTTTTCTTTCTGCTACTCCATTTTGTTCTGGTGTATGCGGGATGGTTGTCTGGTGTTCAATTCCTTTTTGCTTCAAAAATTCTTTCATCTGTTTTGAAACATATTCACCTCCATTATCTGACCTTAGGATCTGAGGTGATCTTCCAAACTTATTGCTGGCTCTTGCAACATATTCCTTAAATTTCTCCAGCACCTGACTTTTCTCTTTAATCAAGTAAGTGAACGTGAACTTGGAAAAATCATCTATGAAAGTCAATGCATACTGGTTTCCTGCAATTGTTTTTGTCTTCATAGGACCACAGATATCACTATGAATGAGCTGTAGGGGGTGCTGTGTGGCTTCCTCCTTGCTCTGATGAAAGGAGGGCCTAGTTCCCTTTCCTTTTACACAGCAAACACATCTCTCATCTTTAGTTGCACATGAGTTCATTTTAAAATGTTTAACTAGGTCTGGAAGTGCATGCAACACATCTGCATTTCTATGGCCCATCCTTCTGTGCCATTTGCTTTCACAGTTCTTATGTCTGCAATCTTTTGCAGCATTTGCATACTGATCCTGTTGCAAGCAATCTACCTTGAATAGGCCATTTGAATCCAGCATTCCTCGCATAAAAAGCTCCTTTTCCTTTGAAATTCTGCAATATTTCCCTTCAAAATGCACTGCAAAACCTTTCTGTACAGCATACTTGACACTTATAAAATTATGATCCAATTCTGGGACATATAGAGCTTCTTCAATGGTAACTTTCATTTCCTCACCATTTCCCAGATGACATATGAGTTTAGCCCTGCCTCTTCCTTGACAATAAACTTTCTCTCCATTAGCCAATCTTATAGGAGTTCTATAAGTCCTATCCAGATCAATAAATCTGTCTTTGTCCTTTATAAGATTTTTAGTTGCTCCAGAATCAACAAAGAAATCATGTGAAGCAGTCTCACATTCTATTCCTTCCACATTTTTAAGTTGAGATGCTTTTTCCTCAACCAGGCTGAAAGCCCTATCATGGCTCCCTTTGTTCTTTGCAGAGGAGCTGGGAACTTGCTTAACTGGTTTCTCTGCAGTATCTTGCTTCCTGCATTGATATGCAAGATGGGTGATTTCCCCACAATTGAAGCAACGCTTAACTCTCGCAGATTTTGCAAAAACCTCTTTATTTCCAGCTGCCTTGCAAGCAAACTCTGAAGGGATGTTTGGCTGTTCATTAGTTTGAGCCATATTAAATTCCTCAAGTTTCTGAATAACGACATCCAAAGATTGGTTATCCTGCATTTCTATTATCTGACATATTGTTTGAAAAGTTGGTGGTAAAGAGTTCAGCAGAAATGCCACTATCAATTCATCTGGTAAATTCAGCTTTTGATTTTCCAGTCTCCTGACTAGTTCAAGCAGGCCATTAACATGAGCTGAGAAATCTTCACTCTCATCCATTCTCATATTACAAAGTCTTTTAAGCATTTGTATCTTTGATATATTTGACTTCCCTTGATACAGTCTCTCTAAAATTTCCCACATATCTTTTGCAGTTAACTTGTCACGTATGTGCACATGTAAACGCTGACTCACCGACATTGAGATGATTGCCATAGCTTTGTCATTTTTCTCATCCCAGAGTTCTTGTGCTGCCCCTGCATCTGTAGGTCTGTTGGACTCCAGCATTTTCCTTAGGCCTTGTCCTCCCAGTGCCATCCTTGCATTATGACTCCAAGCTTCATAGTTTGTTGCTCCAGTGAGCCTCTCTGGAATGGAGACCTTCAGCATAGAATCCATGGTCACAGAGACTAAAATCTTTCTTTTCTTTTCTGCCTTTAAGATTAATGCTAGCACTCAATTTTACTCACTCTGCGCTGCCTTTTGGGTGTCTGGGCCCATAACCCTGTTGGAAATGCAAGGACTGTGAGATCATTGCATCCATTTGCCCAATGCAGAGTTTACAGAGGAGTGTGAGTAGCTAATCATCAATAAGCAGGCAGGAAGCATACTTAAGCTTAAGTAGCTTTATTAGGAAATACATATAGGATAGGAAAGACCTACATCTATGCTAAGTCCTAAGACTAGGTGTGTTCAAGAGGGAGGAAGGAAGCTCTCTGAGACACAAAGAGATGAGCAATCTCTTGGGGGAGGAGATTGACCAATCAGGTCCTGACAGAAGTAGGACAGATAGGATGGGGGAAGGGTTTCCTGATCTGTCTGTCTACTCCTGGTGTTTCTAGCAAACAAACAGGATGAGGTGCTTAGGGGGGGATGCAACCAAAGGAATGTATTTTCAACAGGAAGGAGGTCAGCTGTTTGGGTCAGCTGAGTGGCTCCAGCTGTGTAGGGAGCCTCATCTGGGGTAGAGCCAGACAACACATACATAGAAGAGACTAACAGGGAGAGGAAGGGGCTCAGGAGTTAAAGTCAGCCCAGCAGCAGAGGGCTGTTGCTGGGAGCCAGCTGGCTGGTGGAGGCCAGTCTGGGAAGACCCCCTGATGCCTAGGCTAGGGAATATAGGCCAGCCCAGGGAGGAACCTGCTAACCAGGTGCCTGGGAATTGGGATCTGTAAAGCAAAGGACTGGAGAACTGCAGTGAATGAAGGACTGCAATAAATGTGAGTGGACTGTGCTATCACTGTAAATATAGAACACTGTGGTGGATAAATACAGTGTGGACTGAGTGCTTGGGAAGCCGGATCCTGCAAAGAATTCCCCACGGGAACCAAACCTGCTACAGAGTAACTTTTAATGAACTAACAATAGCGTCCCAACTCTGCTCCCACATACATTCCTAGCACAGTAACCGTCACTGCCTTGCAGGTCCCACCACCTGATCAGGGACATAGCAACACTGGGGAGGGTCCAGGCTCAGCCCGCAATTATGCCCCTCCCAAGGGTGACTCAGAAGTAAAATAAATAAATAAACAAGCCACAGGGTACAGAATAACTAGAAATTCACAACCTGATGTTAACTTGCTGAGGGTGGAGTTGGGGCTGCTAGTACTAGCTCCTACCAAATTGTTTCTGGCTGTGCTGAACCCACTGCTCAGACTCCTCATGGTCCGGACTCTGTCCATCACCTCCTCTCGCTGTCTCCTGCCCCAGTCAGGCTCCTCCAAAGAAAAATCCCAGTAAAAGTGGGGAGGGGAGCAATTTTAGCTTCCCAGCCAGGGAGCAGGGAGGGTGGGGAAATAAATAAATGGGGGAGGCTGTCTCTGGGTGACCTTGGTGTATGTACTTTTCTGTAAAGTACAAATGCAGAGAGGGACGGGGGTGGGGGGCACAGGAGGACTTGCTTGCATGGTTACTGATGCTGGGGGTGCAAGAGTATTGGCTGGTGGGAGTTGGGAATGTGGGGTGCAGGTAGGTGGGAGGGGCTGGGGGAGTTGGAGTGGGGTGCATGTGGGAGGGACTAGGGGTGCAGATGGGTGGAAGGGATTGGGGCAGTTGGAGTGAAGGGTGCAGGTGGGGGGGGATGGGGATGGGGGAGTTGAAGTGGGGGGATTTAGGTGGAAGGGGCTCAGAGATGAAGTGGGGGACTGCAGTGGGAGTGGGGTACAGGAGGGTTGGATGGTGGGAACAGGGTTGCAGGTGAGGTTAGCCTCTTGGGAGGGGCTGGGTGAAGGAGGGTTAAGTGGAGGGAGATGGGGGTGCAGGTGAGTTACGTGGGAGGGCCTGGGGGAGATGAGGTGGGAGAGTGCATATGAGCGGGACTGGGGTGAAGGAGGGTTGGGTTGGGTGCAGGAGGAGATGGGGTTGCAGGTGGGATTAGGTGGGAGGGGTTGGGGAGATGGGGTGGAGTCTGCATGGGGTGCAGGCAGCAGGAGGGTGGGTGGGGCAAGGTGGTGCCAGCTGGAGTGGGACATGGTGAGCAGCCGTGCACCCAGGTCGCATGGAGAGGTGCCAGGCAGGGTTGTGTGCCCCTGCTGGTCAAGCACACCCTTTGCAAGCGTGTCTGTTTGTGGAGCATCTCCTTATCCCTGCTCCACTGTGTCCAGGCAGTGCTCTTCCACCCCAAGCACTGGCTGCACAGAGCTCACTGGGCAGCATAGCCAGGCAGAGGTGAAGGCAATGCTCTCCCCACTCCTCTCTCCTACCTCAGCTTGGTGTGGCTTGGACTCATCGCTCAGAGTCAGAGGTTCTGACTATGAGTGACGAGCCCAAGCCACCACCAAGCTGAGACAGGAGAGAGGAGCTGGCCTGGGCAGACTTGTTATCTTCCAGTGCTCTGGGCCCCATTGCTCCAGGCCCGGGTGCAACCGCATCCACCCCCACACCCTGATAGCTATGCCAGTGCTCCTACCCATTTCTTAACATGCAGTGGTTCCCCCACCACAACATTTCATGCTGCTAACATCTGTAAGATATTTAGATGAGTTGGCATGTGCACTGATGTGCTTGTGACAGAAATGGCCATGCGTGGGGTTTAATAGCGAACTGGATTGGCAGTGCAGGTGAAGCAACATACACACACACACACACCATAAGCTTTGAAAAAACTTTTCCAGCCAACAGTTAACCTATGGACTATGCTGTGGTGGTGGGCAAAGAAAGCTTTCTTCATGGCCACCATAGTATCTGCAAAGTGCCGTCTGGCAGAGCTCTTCCAGGTGATGAAGAGCTTATTAAATCCTGTCTGTCTCCACCTAGAGTTAGTCATTGTCTGCGCACTGGAAAAAGTTTGCCACCTACTTTGTGGATAAAGCCACTTGTATTTGACTCGAATTGGGCACTGCCACTTTGGGTGCAGAGTCAGTTTGGGGTTGAGGAGGCTTGGTCTTGTCCAGTTTACTTGGATCAGCTTCAATTAATCTCGCCCACTGATGCAGAGGATGTGCTTGGTTGGGTGCGGACAACCAATTGTGAATTAGATCCATGCCCGTCCTAGCTTGTGAAAGCCATCCAGGAGACACTGGGAGCGTTTCTGCCTGGGGTTGTCAGTGTCTCCCTTCGGGAGGTCAGGGTGCCTAACAGCCTCAAAATGACAGTAATCTGTCCCCCGATCATGAAACCATCTCTTGTTGTTGACTCTCCTGCCAGTTATTGTCCTGTCTCTAACCTTCCCTTTTTAGGGAAGCTTATTGAACAGGTGGTTGTCTTGCAGCTCTAGGCACATCTCGATGCTATTGGATTCCTGGAGCCATGTCAGTCAGGTTTTCATCCTGGGCATGTCACGAAGATTGCGCTTGTGACCTTAGTTGACGATATATGCATGGAAATCGACAGGGGAGATTGTACCCTGTTGATTCTTGTACATCTTTCAGCGGCCTTTGATACGGTTGATCATGGGGTGTTGTTAACATGGCTGCAGGACCTGGCCGGGGTGCTTGGGACCACCCTTGAGTGGTTCTGCTCATTCCTGGCTGGGAGAACCCAAAGGACGGTGGCTCGGTGTCCTCTCAGGAGCTCCCTTGTGGGGTCCCACAGGGTTCCATCTTGTCCCTGCTCCTGTTCAATGTGTATATGAGGCCGCTGGGCGAGATCATTCAAAGATTTAGTGTGAAGTGCCACCAATATGCTGATGATGCCCCAGCTCTCTCTCTCCTTTGCATCTGACCCAGGTCCTGCAGTCTTGGTGCTTATCCAGTGCCGAGCTGCCATTGGGGACTGGATGCAGGCAAGCCAACTGAGACTGAATCCAGACAAGATCGAGATGATGATGGTTGGCTGGCCGTGTAACCTCATGGACGTCGGAACCTTTGTCATTGATGGGGTCCAGCCTCCCTTAGTCACTCAGGTTCACAGCCTTGGGAGGGATGCTCTTGGATTCATTGCAGCTCCTAGATTGTCAGATTGTGGCAGTGGCCAGGAGCACTTTTTACCAACTATCTGGTGAGAAGGCTGTGACCTTTTTTATCAGATCTGGATCTGGCCACCATCGTCCATGTCTTTCTAACCGCGAGGCTAGCCTACTGCAATGCGCTCTTCATGGGGCTGCCCCTGAAGACTTCTCAGAGACTGCAATTGGTACAGAATGTGGTGGCCCACCTTCTGTCAGGGGCGAGTCACCAATAGCACATTACACCAGTGCTCCAGAGTCTGCACTGGCTGCCAAAAGCATTCTGGGCACAATTCAAGGTGCAACCTATAAACCCCTCACAGTCTGACTTTCATCTGGGTTTTGGCACTGATACTGCACTTGTGGCATTGGTCGATTACTTTTACTGTGAGTTGGAACAGGGTCAAAATCGACCCTGTTGATCCTGTTAGATCTCTTGGCTGCTTTTGATACCATTGACCATGAGATGTTGGTGACCCACTTGCGGGACCAAGCCGGAATGGGCAGGACTGTTCTTAAATGGTTCTGTTCCTTCCTGGCCGGGAGAACCCAACGTGTGGTCCTGGGTGATTGTTCATCTTCTACCCAAGACCTCACATGTGAGTCCCTCAAGGTTCAATTTTGTCCCCTCTCCTGTTCAACATGTACATGAAACCCTTGGGTGAAGTCATCAGAGGGTTTGGTGTGCAGTGTGCGGTGTCATCAGTATGTTGATGACACCCAACTTTACCTCTCTTTTTCAGCTGAACCAGGCCTAACAGTCTCGATGCTTACGTGGTGTCTGATGGCTGTGGGGGACTGGTGAGCCGCCTGAAGCTGAATACTGACAAGGCAGAGGTGATGCTGGTGGGAGGGGCTGAGGGAGTGGTGGCACCTGTCATTGATGGGGTCTGCCCTCTTTTGGTACCTCAAGTTAGTCGTCTGGGGGTGTTACTTGACTCACAGCTCCGCCTGGATGTCCAGGTGGCAGCTGTGATGAAGGGAGAATTTTGCCAATTACATCTGGTGCAACAGCTTCGGCCGTATGTCTCGGACATGGATCTAGCCACCATAATCCATGTCTTCATTTTCTCAAGACTGGACTTCTGCAGTGTGCTCTATGTGGGGCTACCTTTGGTGACAGTCCAGAGACTGCAGCTGGTGCAGAACGCAGCAGCCCACCTCCTCACAGGGATGGGTCACCAATAAGCATATTACACCAGTGCTTAGTTCTTTGCACTGGCTGGCTATAGTCTGGCTGGCTATAGTCTTTGTAGTTGACCTATAAACTCCTAAATAGCCATGGGCCTGCTTAGCTGAAGGATCGCCTCATCCCCCGGGTCCTGGACCAGCCCGTGCGATCAGCCGGGGGCACCTTCCTCAGAGTCCCCCGGGTATCCTGGGTGGCAACAAGGAGGAGGGCATCTTCGGTGACCACACCACAGCTGTGGAACTCCTTCCCGCCAGAGGTCCGTCTAGCCCCGAACCTCCCCTCTTTCTGAAGACAGTCCAAGACCTGGCTGTTCCGCCACGCTTTTGGTGAGGGAGACGGGTGATGGGTGGCGGGTTGGGAGGGGGGAAGGGTATTTTTAAAACTCTGCCTGGGGTATGTTTTATTGTTGGTTTCATTGTTATTTTGTATTTATTTTTTTTATATGTTATTTATGCTTATATTGTATTGTTATATTTTTAAATGTTTTTAATGTGTTGTGAGCTGCCGTGAGCTGCTGTAGCAGAAGCGGGCAGCTAAGAAATCAAAAGAAAAATAAAGAAAGAAAGAATAAACAGCTCGGGCCACAGGTATCCGAAGGACCACCTCTTCCCCTATGTTCCATCACAACCTCTGAGGTCAGGTGAGGGCACCCTCTTGTGGGTATCAACTACCCACAAAGGTTTACCACAAGGGCATGCAGAGAGGCATTCTCAGTGGCTACCCCATTGTTATGGAACTGCCTTCCTGTGGAGGTCCGCCTGAGCCCGAGCCTGCTCATTTTCTGGAGGAGATGTAAGACATTACCTGTTTGTCTAGGCATTTGGCAGGCAAGGATAGGGCAGTAGGGTTTAGGGAGGAAGATTAGAGGTCAAGGGCTTTGGGGATGGGTGGGAATAGAGATTAGGTGGCAGGTTGTTGGGGAGGGTTGGTGTGGGTAGGGGTTTTTTGTTGGGTAAATCATATTTTAATGTTTTTAAATTGTATTTTATGTTTTTTGTAAGTCACCCTGAGCCTTTGGGGAAGGGCAGGGTAAAATGTTAATAAATAAATATAGCCAATAGCAAGTCACAATCAGCATGCAGCCAGTCCTATAAGGACACATGGCATGACCAATAGCTACTCATGTGCAGCACACGACCAATTCTAGCTAGACAGCTGTTGAAGCTGTTCAAAACATTTGGCGCGTGTTCTTCAGATTTCACAGATGCTGAAACCGCAGCCATGGAGACGCATGCCAAGAACTTCCTTGTTCTTGGTATCTTGCTCCAGGTCTTCCGTTCTGCTGCTAAGCAGAGTCTGTGAGCAACTTATACGTACAAAAAAGAGATGGATGTAAATTCTTTGCTGCGTTATAGTAGTAACCATCCTAGGCATTTGAGGGACAACCTACCATTTAGTCAACTAATTAGAATAAGGAGGAACTGCAGTAGAAATAGGCTTTTTATGCAACAGGCTAATGAGTGTCTGTCAGACTTTAGAGCAAGGGGTTACCCTGAAAAGATATTCAGAAAAAGCTTTTTTTGAGCATTGGGATATGCTAGGGAACCACTCCTTATACCAAAGGCCAGGGTCCCTGTGGACAGGATGGTCTCTCCCTTAACTTTCAATCCAGGAGTAGGGGAGATTAAAAGAGCCATCCTGAAGAATTGGCACCTGGTGGCTAATATACCGGGGTGTGATAAGAGACCCCTGTTTGCATTCAGAAAGACCAGGTCAATCAAGAATATACTGGTGCATACTAGAACCAGTACTGACCAAGCTGATTGTGGTATATTACCAGGCGCTCCACCTCCTAAAGGACATTTCAAATGCAGTAATTGTGGGGCTTGTAGGTTCAGTATATCAACTAAGGTATTTGTGCACCCCAGCATAGGAGAAAAAAATCCCAATTTACATTTTTCCACACGTTCTACCAAATCTGTTTTTTACGTCATTGTATGCCTATGCAGCCTGATGTATGTAGGTTATACATCCAGGAAAGTCAAAGTGAGAATCTTGGAACATGTGGGCAACGTTAGACGGATGGTCCTTAAAGAACCCGTGGTACAACATTTTATAGATATGCAGCATGATATATCAGAGTTAAAATTCATAGTTTTGGAAGTAATCCCTGAGGACAGGAGTGATCATATGAAAGCATTACAGAGGAGAGAGACCTTTTGGATTTTCAAACTGGGCACACAAGTTCCAACTGGGTTGAATGATGCAATTTCATGGACTGCGTTTTTGTAATAGAAGCATACAGTCCTTGTAAGACCTTCATTGTTAGCCTTGGTATTTTTGGTGTTGTGGCCGATTATCATCACATTAATATGAAGCCCTTAATATATGGCCTGTTATATGTTATATTGCATTTACAGCTATCATTTAATTATATAATACAATATTGATCTGTGAACTAGTGCATGGATTATGTGGTCACAACCTGTCATTGGCCCCTATGGATAATGTTTTTGGCAAAACTACAGAATTTCTAAACATCCATTGGTAATTGCAGTTTTTGCAGATCTTATGAGACAAGAGCCCATAACCAGGCAGTTTGGATAAGTATTTAAGCCTGGGCATACTCTAGTAATTTGTGGGGACACCTGTGGGCTGCAATTCCAGTGGCACTTAATGATTGGTTGCCCTTCATCACACGGTTTATGAGTGGTTTGCATTTCAGTGCTGAATGAATGCAGCTTTTAACAGCTGGGCACTCAGAAACCAGTCAGAAGATTTTTTGCCTGACAGAAAATTGCAGGGTAACACTGAAGATGCAGGTTGGGTACATATATCTTATCATGCAGTATTTAGGGGCTTTCCAGATGTGAAAATGCTTATACACACACACATGTATACGAACTCAAGCAACACAATCTAATGTGAAAGCAATTGGATTGGCTGGGAGAAATCTTATGTGGACATGTATTTCAGGCTGAATGGACACCTAAAGGGGTCCCATACTTCTGGAAGAACTGCAAGACTGATGCAGCATGGATGTGTAAATATTTTCCCTGAAGTTCAGGAGGTAAATGCATGCTTCAGAGGGGCCAAGTTTTATTTTTGGTGCTATGTGGCATGTACGCATGAGTAATGCTGTATAGGATTCATTGCTCAGTAAAGCTTTGTAACATCATTGTTTGCCTGGGAATATGTTTTCCCCAGTTTTTTCACAGTGCCAATCAAGCCACTGAGGAAGGGGATGCTCCCCTGAAACGCATTTGGCTGGCAGGCCACTGAAGGTGGATGCAGTGCAAGTCAACATTGGGAGGAAGCTGCAAATAACAGTGCCTTGGCAAGAACCTCCTCCGACTGCACCTTGGCTGGGAGGCAGCTGAAGGTTGTTGCAGTGCAAATCCACATTGAGAGGAAATTGTCCATCATAGTTTCCCCCCCCATTTATCTGCAGTCTGTAGGGGTCATATCCCTTGGGGTTAGAACTCAGCTCTTTTTTTGTCTGTGAGCAACCCAACAGATCCAATCCTATTGCTGTTGTTGGCACGATGTGATGGCAAGGCACAGAAAGGCTCTCACTCAATCTCTGGCTAGGACAGTGGGACACACCACACTGCAGGAGTAACTCCTGCTTTGGAACTGTGCACTTGCCTACCTCTGGTGACAACAGAACACTCTGGGAAGAGTTGAAGCGGTGCAAGGGCAGCTGATGTGTACAGAAAGGTACCTGTCACGTGATGCAGCTTCAGACACCGATACCATGCGCAGGGCTTTACCCACCAAAAGGTTGGTGGGAGAACAGGCTGTGCTCATGGGGAGACGCTGAGTGGGTCTCAGACTTCATCTTGCAGATAGCTGAGGTCCTCAGGCCATGAATGGTGAAACAAAGCACAACGATGAGGTCATCCATCCCCATGGAGAAGCGTGTTGCCATCGCCATCTGGAAGGTCACCACTCCAGACTCCTGTCGCTCCATTGCCCAGCAATTTATCATTGGAACCTCCACAATGGACACCATACTAGTGGAGATTTGCACAGCAATTGTAGAAGTGCTGCTGGACTGGGTGGTACAGAGTTGGCTGACCCCATAGAGGTATCAGAGGGTTTTCGGCAGGAGATGTTCCTGAACTGCATATGGGCAATCAATGGGAGCCATATTGCCATCATCTGTCTGCCCCATAGCAAGGACAACAACCTGAACCAGAAAGGGTTCTTGTCTGTGGATCTTTAGGGCGTAGTGGATCATCATGCCTGATTCATGGATGGGTGGTCCAGGAAGAACCACAACACCTGCATCTTCCATCAGGTTCCCTTCTGCGGCCGCATGTACACCAGAGTCTTTGGACCCTCCACTGAAACATGCAGTGAGGGGGTGCTCATGAGGCCTGTTGTTCTCGGGGACCATGCCTACCCCCTGAAGCCCTGGCTCATGAAGGTATATGGTGTTGCCTGCACCCTGGAGCAAAGATACTTTAACGGGCAGCTCAGTGCCACCTCCTCTGTTTTGGAGAGAGATTTCAAGCTATTAAAGCAGCACTGGAGATCAGCTGCAGCCAGAATTGATTTCTAGCTATAGACTGCTCCACTTCGATCTCCTGCCACCTGTGTTCTCCATAATATCTGCGAGCTCAGCAGGACTGTGTTGGAGAACTGTCCCTGTTTGCTCCGGTGAGCCAGTGCCCCTGTTCTGGAACCAGCTGAATCAAGAAAACCAGTGTTGTAACAGCGTGAAGGCTTCCCGGGGTTGAGTTCCAGCAGGGGGCTGTCCAATAAGTCATTCTATTTGGTGAATCCACAATCTCTTTACTTATAGTCCATATACAAAGTCTCTCTCAAATATATACAAGTCCCAGTTTACTCACAGACTCTCTGTGTACTACAGTCTCAGGTAACTCACAGGTTTCTCTGAGTCTCTGGGCCAGGTGCACTCCTTCGGGACCCCAGAAGACCCTCCCAGCTGAGGCACACTCCTTCTGAGCTTTTGGCTTCTAACTCCTACCCTCACAACAGCCTCCTCTACACTGAGCTGCCCTCAGACTTGGCTCCCCAGGGCTGGCTTATGCCACACACACGTGTGCAGGTGTAGATGCAATTAAGCACAGTCCTTCCTCTACTGGATCACCTGCAGCCCTGCTCATACTGCCTACATTCTGGCCCTAACCCTCTTAAAGGGTCAGTGGCCCTAAAGCACTCTGGCCTGCCACAAGTGCATAGCCAGAGAGATCCAGGAGACCTTGTGCTGACATATCAACTGCAATGCTAGCCCCAGCACCCACTATCACTGACAGTTTGATGTGCACCAGTGAACTGTTTTAAATGCTCTTTTTGTGATAATAATAAAGCCCTTAAAAATATTTCCTGTTTCACAGAGCAGGTCCAGTGTCTTTCCTCCCATGATCACTGTAGAGTGAAAAATCATTCCCGTCCTGTGGAGCTGATTCCTAGCGATTTTCCTGCCACTCCTCCATGTTCTCCTGGCCACCAGTCAACAAAGTAAACAATAAAAAAACATAATTAGATAACAATAAGCAGAAGTCTGTATCATGCAGCTGTGTAAATGCAAACATTTCCCTTCACCAGGTGCATTAACTTATCATTCTCCTCCTCCTCCTCCTCTACAAAGGTGGCATCCAGGTCCTCCATACCCTTGATCAGAACTGCAGGTGGCTCCTCGAACAAGGGCTGGCTCTTGAGTTGAAGGAATTATACCATGAGAGTCTGTGTCCGTGTTGATCTGTGCTGGCTTCGGGGCAGGGATGGGTATGGAGGAATGTCTGCTGGCAATCACGGCTAAGGTGGTCGGAGTGGGAGCAGTTGCAGTGGGGGAGCCATATCCATCCACTTCTGACCCCTGGTGAAGGCACAGCCATACAGGAAGGATGCAACGATGTTTCCAGCCACACAGAGGAACTGGTCTGTGAGGTTGGGGGAATACCTCACAAGGGAAAGGGAGGAAGGTAGGGGGGGTAGGCATACAGAGCCGCCCGTTTGCGGGATCCGGAACACAAGGCAGTGCCTGGAAAACTACCCTCAGGGTCTTATAGGGCCTTATGGATCGAAAAGATACCAGGCCTAGATCATCATCGGGTATCTGGGTATAGCGCAAGCCTTGGTCCGTTCCTCGGGCCACAGTCGCTCGGGGTCCCAGGAAGGGGGTACAATGGGGGAGGAAGGTTGGTGCGGAACAGGGAGTGTGAACCCTGGGGAGAGAGGGGCAGGTAGGGATAGGGCTTCCGCTCCCCAGGCCCAGGGGCACCCGCAGTGGGGCAATAAGGAGGCACTCACCTGCTCCAGTCGGTTCTCTTCCACACGCACACACTCAGTCACCAAGCAATCATGCTCTCTCTCTCACTCCCACAATGCTAAACTCCAAGTCACAATCCTTCAAACAGGGTAAGGACAAAGAGGGGGGCCGGTCTCACAGGCAGAGCACCGTTCACCAGCATGGAGGCCCTGCTGGGGCGTGCTTAAATAGCCTGGAGTGGAGGGCGGAGGCGCAGACGTGCCGATCGACGGAGCCCCGCTGCAGGGGGCGTGTCCGGCTCGGCGGGCGTCGGCGTCTCTGGACGCCTGTTCTCTGTAGTGCCGGGGGCAGGCGGGGGCGTGGCTACTCTCTCTCCCGCCGGGCTCCTCACTGGACTTCCGGGTTTTGGCGGCGCTGCCGCTGGCTGTCGGCTGAGCCGCAGAACGGGTGAGGGAATTGCTGCGGGGCTCCCCCCACCTATCGGGGCTCGGGGGGCCGGTCCTTTATGCCCTCCAGGCGGCTGCCTGACATGGTCAAGGAATTCATAATAGGACGATGTTTGCCTCTCATGACCAGAGGTGAAGTTGTTGTTCCCGATCTCCTTGTACCCGTGTCTCAAGTCTTTGGTCCACTGCCGGCACAGGTTCATGTCCTGGTTATAGCCCTGCAGTGCCATTTGTGCCGAGATCTCCTGGAACACCGCCTCATTCTTGCAGCACTTCACCAGGGCATATTGGACCTTCTGCTACCCCCAAAGAGTGATGAAGGCCTTGGCTTCTTCCTCTGCCCAGTTAATGTGCCTTAGCTGTTAGGATTACATGGCCGAAGAGCTATTCTTAGATTTTTGTAAATGTATATATACCACCTCCTTCAAAAAAGGGTCCTTTTGATAACTGGGAGTTATTATCATTCTATATAGAGAATCTCATGAGTGAATATCCTATGGACAAGATTCCTTTAGCCGGGGACTTTAACGTCTGGATGGGGGGGGCTATACTGGGATGGAGAAAATGTTACGGTTATTAACGAGATATGTGGGGTTGGTTCCATCTCTATGTTTTTTAGATTTAGCTGTAAATGATTATGGCAATTGCTTATATGACCTATTGATGACCCTGAATTTTAGTTTTGTGAATAATGCTTTTAGGTCTCAATCTTCCAACATATCAGGCAACTAGGGGAATCTAGCGTGATAGACTATTTTTTGACTGAACCTAGTTCATGGCTCACTGTGATTAATGTAATGGTGTTAGAGAGGCTTGAGAGCGATCATGCTCCACTTCACCTGGAATTAGGTTGGGATTGGTTTGATTCTTGCCCGCTCCCAGGGTTGCAAGCCGGAAATGAGACAGTGAGGGATGTTGCTAAATTCCCCCTTACTGTAGTTAATAAGCAATTGAGATGGGATCCAATCCTTGCTGAAGAGCTGGATAAAGCTTTTAACTCAGATTTGCTGGGTCAAAGGAGACAGTTATTTGAATCAACTAATCCAAATGATATTCTGAGTGGCATGCAGATCATAATGGAAGCACTGAACCCTCTATTTTTCAGGGAAGTAAATATATACTTGAACAACAAGCCAACTAAGGGAGCCCCATGGTTTTATGGTGAATGTAGGGAGTTGAAAAAAGATCTACTCAAGGAAACTAAGAAATTAAGGGCAAATGGTTCATCCTCCATTGGAGAGATTGTGAAGCTTAGAAAGATGTATAAATTAATGGTTAAAGAAAAGAAAAGAGTATATGCAGGGAGACAATGGGAAAAGTTACAAATTGCTATCTCCTCGGGAGATAACAAAGCCTTTTGTGGTATGGTAGTGAAGGAGACATCTTATCATAGTACTGCATTAGAATCCCACATTTCCGCCGATGAGTGGGTAAAATGTTATAGAAAGCAATATACAGCTCCAGAAGGTATTCCGAATGGAAGTATTTGCGGACCAAATGTTCAGTCAATAAGTGATGTCTTTCAGTATGGTGCGACGGCCATATGTTTTGGACTCAGACCCCGGACTACTGTTACAGATTAGACTACTGTAACGCGCTCTACATGAGGCTACCCATGGTGATGGCTTGGAAGCTGCAGCTGGTGCAGAATGCAGCAGTTTGCCTCTTGGTAGGCTTGAGTCGTAGGAGCACATTACACCAGTGCTCCGCTCTCTGCACTGGCTGCCAGTAGTTTTTCGGGCCCGGTTCAAGGTGTTGGGTTTGGCCTATAAAGCCCTAAATGGCCTAGGTCCTACCTATCTGCGGGATTGCCTCACCCCCGAGTGCTGGAGCGACCCCTGTGGTCATCTGGGGACGCCCTGCTCAAGATCCCCCGAGTCTTCCAGGGGGCCCACACGGGCGGGCGTTCTTGGTGGCCACACTGCGGCTGTGGAACTCCCTTCTGGGTGGGTCCTGTTTGGCTCCAGACCTTCCCTCTTTTCTGAGAAGTTATAAGACCTGGCTGTTCCTCCAGGTGTTTGGTAAGTGAGATGGGTGATGAGGCGGGGAATGGGTTGGAGTGGATGTTTCTCCTCCTTTATATGTTGTTTTATAGATGCTTTTATGGATTGTAAGCCACCCTGAGCTACCTGTGGCAGGAAAGTGGAGTAGAAATTTAATAAATAAATAAATAAATAAATAGATAGTGAGTTGGAGATGTTGATAAAGGCCCAAAAGAAGGGTTAATCGTCTGGTCTTGACAGGCTCCTGGCAGAACTTTTTCAGGCCCATCTAGATTGGTGGGTGCCAATTTTAACAATATGATTTAACTACTATTATTACTTCTGGATCTATTCCAGATTAATGGAAGGGAAACTTAATAGTACCTATCTATAATAAAGGGACACAGAATGATCCTGGGTCTTACAGGCCTATTTCTCTAATAAATATAGTTACCAAGTTATTTGGTACATACTTGTTATGGCAACTTATGGACTGGGTGAAGAAAAATGACCTATTAAGAGAGGAACAGACAGGGTTTAAGTTGGGCACACTACCTTAGACCATGTATACATGCTACAGTATATTATTCATAAATATACTACAGTCATGAAGACTAGACTGTGTTGTCTAGTTTTTACTGACTTGTCAGCATTCGACACTGTTGACAGGGAGTGGTTCTGGAGTAAATTACAGATGTTGTGAATGAATCCCCATTTGTTGAAATTTTTGATTTCATATTATGAAGGGACATGGGCATGTGTCCGGTATGGGGAACCAGGGGAAATGTCCTCAATTTTCAGAACAGAGGGGTATGCCAAGGTTGTATCCTGGCACCCCTATTATTTAATCTATATGTGAATGATCTTATTTGTGAAATGTATTCATTTTCATCCCCCTAAGATTCTGGCCTCACACATTAGCATGTTACTATACACTGACAACGCTATCATAATATCAAGAACTCCAATAGGTCTCCAGAGGACTATGAATAAATTTGCTCAATTCTGTGAAGTGAATAGATTAACAATTAACTCATAAAACTAAGATTGTAAAGTGGGATAAGTGACTAAAGGAACACTCTTAGTTTATCTGGAGTCATAAAATGTATGTGGTTAAATATTTTAAATATTTTGGGGTGGTTTTTTCATTGAACCATGGGTGGAGAGAACAGTTGGCTGCAGTTAAACTAAAATTGATACAAATTTCCTTTGCTATTAAGAAATGTCACGATATGCATGCTGGTAGATCAGTTCCAGTAGCAATTAGGGCATTTAAGTCATTTAAGGTGATTTCCCAGATTGTTGATGGGATAGAAGTGTGGGGATATGCGGTTAATGATAATATCGAAATCCCCAAAAATAGATTTTTGAGGACTCTCCTTGGTCTTCTGTGCTCTTCACCAGCAGCTTTGTTGAGAGCAGAAACTGAGATGGAGGCAATGAGGACTATAGTTATTAATTAATTATTATTATTATTATTATTAACATTTATATGCCACCCCCTCCTACTACAAGTATCTCGGGCGGCTAACAACATTTAAAAAACACGTAACAATGAAAACAATTAAAATAACCTAAAAACCGCAGATTAAAATAACCCATACCCAAACCCTCCCTAACCCAACCCAACCCCCTGCTCACTACCCATCTCCCCACCCCTACACACTCCCTTCCTTGAAGGCCTGGATGAACAGCCAGGTCTTACAGGCACGGCGGAAGGCCAGCAGACTTGGGGCCAGCCAAGCTTCCTCCAAGAACACCCTCTCCATTATGGCTCCCTGACTAACCCGGGGGACCTCAGAAAAGGCACCCCCGGTGGACCGCAAGCATTCACCAGGACCCGAGGAGTGAGGCAGTCTCTCAGATAGGAGGGGCCCAAGCCATATAGGGCTTTAAAGGTTAAAGCCAGCACCTTGAATCCGGTTCAGAATGCTACAGGCAACCAGTGCAGAGCTTGGAGCACTGGTGTTATGTGTTCCCTATGGCCCGTCCCTGTCAAAAGACGGGCCTCCGCATTCTGCACCAGTTGCAGCTTCTGAACCATCACCAGGGGCAGCCCCACGTAGAGCGCTTTGCAGTAATCCAGATTCCAGGTGATGAACGCATGGATGAGGGTGGCCAGGTCGGAGTCCAAAACATGGCCAGAGCCTCTGTGCAAGATGTAACTGGTGAAAGACTCCCTTCGCCACCACCTCTACCTGGCAATCCAGCTGAAGGCTGGGCTCTGGGGGGCCAGCGGGGGGTGGACTGCTCAATGAGAGGAGCCATCACCCCCGCTGCTCGACCCACCAACATCATCTCTGTCTTATTGGGATTCAGCCTCGGTCTGCTCCGCCACATCCAATCAGCCACTGCCTCCAGGCACTGGGAAAGCACAGAGACTGCAGGGCCTGGGTCAGTTGAAAACGAGAGGTTTAGCTGGGTGTCATCAGCATACTGGTGGCAACGCACATCAAACCATCTCACAACCTCTCCCAGGGGTTGCATATAGATGTTAAAAAATCATGGAGACAAAATAGAACCTTGCAGTATGTCACAAGAGAGGTCCCAGGGCTAGATGTTTCAGCCCCTAACACCACCCACTGGCTCCTTCCTGAGAGGAACAAGTGGAACCATCCAAGGACCATCCCGTCCACACACCCCAGGGACCGCAATTGTCTCGGCAATAACCCGTGGTCCACTGTATCAAAAGCAGCTGAGAGATCTAACAGGATGAGTAATGTTGAGTGCCCTGAATCCATCTCTCACCAGAGGTCATCCACCAAGGCCACCAACGCAGTCTTGGTGCCATGTCCTGGGCAAAACCCTGATTGAAAGGGGTCTAGAAAACTGATGCCATCCAAGTGACCCCGGAGCTGCTGTGCCACAACCTATACAATAACCTTCCCTAAAAAGGGAAGGTTAAAGACAGGCTGGTAACTGGCCAGTGCACCAACGTCCAAAGATGGTTTCTTTAACAGGGGCTGCACCACCGCCTCCTTGAGACAGTCCGGTACCCTACCCTCCCAGAGGGAGGCGTTTATAACTCCCAACAGCACCGGCCCCAAGGTCTCCCTGGAGGCTTTCACCAACCAGGATGGGCATGGATCTAATTCGCAAAAGGTCACTTCCTGAAATTGATCCCACAAAGATGGACCAGATGGGGGATCTGTAACCCCAAGCTCTCCTTCCTCTGTATCAATCCCAGCTCCAAAATTGCGCTGAATCCGAGCAATTTTCTCTGCAAAGTAGGTGACAAACTCCTCACAGCAGGCCTGGGATATCTCCCCCTCCAGGCAGAGGGAGGCCAGACTGACCAGCCTCCTCACCACCTGGAAGAGCTCCACTGGATGTGACTTTGCAGCAACTATGAAGGCGGCAAAGAATTCTTTCTTTGCCATCCTCACAGCCACAGCGTAGGACCGCAAATGGGCCCGATGCTGTAGCCGATTGGATTGAGCGCAAGAATTATGCCAGCATCGCTCTAACCACTGTCTCCTCCCCCCGCCTCGCTTAATATACCGCAGCTCCTCAGTAAACCAAGGAGCCCTAAGACAAAGCAGTGGCAGTGGATGGCCACCGACCACTCGGTCGATGACCCCCCCCCCAGCAAGATGTTCCATGCTTGGATGAGATCATCAGCCAAGCAGCCATCAAGGTCCAAGGACACCTCCCCCAGTGCCTCTTGGAACCATTACGGTTCCATCAACCTCCGGGGGCGGACCATTCTAATGGGTCCCACTCCTTTCTGGGTACAGATAAATATTGGATTTATCGGATTAAGCCGATACACCAAAATATCGGATCTCGGGAGAACTGGTATTCCTACCCCTAGTAGGCAAAGAGCAACCAAGATTGTGCAATGGTTGTAAAGGGGGTTGTTGTTGCCTGGCTGTCAGTTTGAACCATGGCCCCAGCAATGGTAATCCTCCGCAAGTCGTTATGAAGAATGCAACGGCTGGGAAAGAACAAGCATTGGGGATGTACTGCCAACCAGGAAGAGCTGGGAGAATGCATTTTGAAATTAGCCTGATGAGTTTTAAAGGTAGATGTTGCATGCACACCAGTGAGAGCAAGAGTGGAGAGGGGGCCAGAAGTACTCACTCCTTGGAACGCTCTCAGCTTTTCACCTGCAACTCTATGGTGCTGGCAGACCTGTACGTGCAGAGGCTGCCATGCAACCCAATTGATGGAGCATGGACACGGGCTCAAATTAGTCTGCATTCAACTCCACGGCAGGCTCCGTGTGCTCTGGGACCCCACCATGAGTGGGAGCTGTGTGTCCGGTGGGTGGTGGCCACATGGCCAGTGGGGGATGAACACTAAAGAGCAGGCAGGTGGACACCCACCTGATGTGGGCTACCGTCTCAGTTGTTAATGCTCATAGACCAGACATGTTAAACATGTGTAGGGGTGAGGACCAGGTCACCCTTGCAAATAAAGGGCTGTGAGTTGAGAACAAAAACTTAACTCCTAAGAGACAGATTTTACAATCTTCTTCAACTTCAGTGTGTACCTTGTTAACCAATAATAATAAAACCTAAAAACAACTAAGGACCTTTTTGAATACAAAATAAAACTGTGAAATGTCCCTTACCATCTATTTACCTCCCTGAGAGCAACTTAGGAAAAACTCTTTCCCCGCCACCCACCTCTCTCTGCCTGGGAGTGTAGTGTAGAATAGAATTGAGAGGCTCAATGTGATAGCAGGGAAGGCCAGTAAGAAGTGGGTTACAGTAGTCAAGATGAGAGATGACTAAAGCATGGACTAGAGTCTTGGCAGTGGAAGCGGTAAGGATGGGTTGAATATTAGCAAATCCTGTTCAGGGAAAATAGGCCCTAGCAACAGTGTGGATAGGAGAGGGAGGAGTCAAAGAGGAATCCCAGACTTCATGCCTGGGGGATGAGCTGGATGGTGACAATGTCAACGGAGATGGAGAGCGAAGAGGGAAAGGATGGCTTAGGGAGGAAGATGCTAAGCTTGAGTTGCTGGTGAGAAATAGAAGAGGAGATGTCCCCCTCTCATCAAGCAGGTCCCACAGCCTTGCAGTGCTTCTGGACCCCTTGCTGTGCCTGAATTTTCAGGTTGCGGCGGTGGCAAGGAGCACTTTTCACCAACTCCATCTGATGAGGAGGCTGAAGCCTTTTCTCTCTGATTTGGATCTGGTCACTGTCATCCATGCTTTCATCACCTGGAGGCTAGATTACTGCAACGCACTACGTGGGGCTGCCTTTGATGACTGTTCGTAAACTGTAGCTGGTGCAGAATGCAGCAGCTCCCCTTCTTTTGGGGATGGGGCACCAGGAGCACATTACACCGGTGCTCCAAAGACTACGCTGGCTGTCAATAACTTTTTGGAGACAATTCAAGGTGCTGAATTTGACCTCTAGAGCCTTAAATGGTCTGGGCCCCACATATCTGAGAGACCGCCTGTCCTTCCATGCCCCATTGCTTGTGACCCCTGTGATCAGTCAGGAGCGCCTCCTTGTGAGTACTATCTGTTAATCTTGTTTGTACAACAAGAGCTTGCAGGGAGGCGTTCTCGGTGGCTGTCCCAATTCTATGGAACTCCCTTCCCCCCGAAGGTTCATTTGAGCCCAGGCCTGAGTGTCTTCCAAAGGTGACGCAAGACCACTTTCGTGTTTATAAAGACATTTGGTGAGGCAAGGATGGGGGTTTTGGTGAGGGAGTTTGGGGTAGGCGTGTGAGGGGGATTTGGATGTGGGGAATGGGGACATGGTATTGGGTGGGTTGTGGTGGGGGTTGTGGGAAGATTTGAGGGTTTTGTGGGGTCGTTTTTGTATTTTACAGTTCTTTTATGGTTTGTGAGCCACCCTGAGCCTACGGGAAGAGTGGCATAAAAATCTGATTAAATAAATAAAATATTTACAAATCACGCAGAACCTGCATGGGGGCTCTATGGAGCGACCCTGGACTCCAACAGGCTAATTTATTGTCTGTTAACACCCACTCAGCCACCAAACACACATTCATCCATTATGCTTAGTTGCACAAACACACTTTGTGCTGCCTGCTTAACACAGCGTGTGCATCTGGAAAGAATCCTGGTGCATAAACTGGATGGCCCTTCCATGTAACCACTGTTAACCTTGTAACAGTGACTATGGGTCAGACACTGGTGAGGTCATTGGAAGTGAGAGCAGGGCTTGCCTGGAGCCCAGGAGAGGAAGTGGAGGGAGCAGTGGCTGTGGCAGGTCCCAACAAGCATCAGCAGAGCAGTGGAGGTGGGAGAAGCAGCCGCAGATCCCACACAGTAGAGATGATGGCTGCAGTGGATTCCTGTGATGTCAGTGGAGGTAGCAGCGGGCTCCCAGTGGTGGTGGTGTCAGCAGAGCTGGTCCTCGATCTGGCACTGCTGCTGCTGCTAGAGACCCACTGTTGTTGCTCCCAAGCACCCATTGCCAACGTCGGCTCTGCTGCTGAGATATGCTGCTGTTGTTCCTGCCACTGCCACCTCTCTTGGGGCCCTACTGAGCTCAAGGTAAGCCCACCTCCACCAGTCCTATAGGGTAGGACCATGTCTAGGCTTCAAAGAAGCATCTGGACTGAGTGAGATCTTCCGAAGTGCCAAGAGTGAGTCAGGAGCACAAATCCTACGCCATGGAGGTTCCAACTCGACAAAAACCTACGTGCTCAGTCTTAGCATGTCGTCATGAGCAGATACATAAGGCCTTGACCTTTTAAAAAATGTGTTTGAAAATTCCACTGTGGAGCGGACGGCCCTCACCCCAGGTTCACTTTTGCCCAGCTCCCCTCTTACACAGCTCTGTTGCACCTCTGCCATGGTCCCATGCAGCCTCTGCTCAGTTATCGCTCTCTGGCTCCATCACCTGCTTATGTTTATGCTGGTTCCGAACAAACTGCTCGCTCTCTCGCTCTCTCGCTCGCTGTGTTAACTTTAATCTGTGGTGGCTTTAATGCTCTTTATTTACAGGATCTCTATTTACAAGCTCACCTAGGCACTCCCAGGTCCCCGCCGGCTCTTATAAGTCCATTAGAAGTCTCTTTATATGTCTCTTGGACTCTCAGTCCTCTCACACTCTTCTCCGGCTTCCTGCCATTTGCAGTACAGGACTCCCCACGCTTAGGCTTCAACTTCAGTCTCTTTACTCTCCTGCTTCCTGGCTACCTCCGCTTACACCGCCAGGTCCCACCAACACTGATGTTTCTGGGTTCCAGCCCCCAGATCCTTTGTTCCACTTCTGGTTCCTTTCTGTATTCTCCGGGGCAGCCCTTGGCAACTCTGCTCCTCCTCGGCTTGCTATCGGCTTTACACCTTGGAGCCCCACTTCAGCTGATTACACTCTCTCTCTCTCTCTCTCTAGCTGGGCCAGCTCATCCCAGCCCCTCAACACAGGTGCACCACAGTCCTTATCACTGATGCCACCTCTTCTAGCAAGCGGCTGGGATTTAAACTTCCACCAGCTCTCAGAGGTCCAATCAGGTGTTTAAAGGGCCCTCGCCCATTTAAACACCTTGTAACTGGATGGACTCTATCCACCCTGTCACATCCACCCTTTTCTCTTTTTTAAATGGTGGATCACATGCTACTACTTAGTAGAGAAGGGAGCGTGGCTCATGCATTGGTCTCAAAAGTAATAGATGGAGACAAAGTAGTTCAGATGGTATCTTTTATTGGACCAACTTCTGTCGGTGAGAGTAAGCAAGCTTTCAGACCACACAGGGCCCTTCCTCAGGAACATAACAAGTCTGAGGAATCTTGTCATCTGGAGGAAGAATTTCAGTAGATCAGGGATAGTGAAGTGGAGAAAGGGTCAGAGAACAATCATAAGCCACTTTCACACGTTACTGGGGAGGCAGAGAAACTTCTGTGATGGCAATCACGGCTCTATTCTCATGGGAGCTAATGCATGTGGGAATGTGCTATTCTGCTTTTATCCCACGAGAACACCCGTCATTGTAAAAGCTACATTGGGGGGCCCGGTCATGCACGAGTGTTCTCATGGGGAAAAGGAAGAATGGCAGATTCCCACATGTGCTAATTCCCATGAGAATAGAGCCACAATTGCCATCACAGACGTTTCCCTGCCTCCCCAGTAATGTGTGAAAGTGGCCTTCATTCTTGCTAACTATTTTAAACATGAAACCATACAGAAATGGGATTGACATCCCAATAGATGGAGTAGCTGTGTTGGCACTTCCCCATGTCAAACATTTTCCAGAACAAAACAAAATTATAGCAATTGCTAGGCTGTGCAGATATTAGTAAACTGGTCAATTCAGAGAAACTCAAGAACAGATGTGAAATCTAAGAACATAATACAACTGTACAGCAATTTAGAGCAAACATCCATTCCTTACCCCTCAAACTGGTGTGTCTGAAAGCAATTCAATATGAAATGAGACTAGTCTGGTCTACTATCACAATCCCTACATTTCAGACATACTTAGGGGGCCAACTTACTGAACTAGGAATGGATGTATGGTGAAACAAATAGCTATCGAGTCCATTCTTGCTGTAGATCAAAACCAGATATTGTTAGGCATTCTCGGGCACTTTAACAGCCCAATGCTCAAAGCACTTCACCAGCACAAACACCACTTACTTCAGTGGGCTTGTGATGAAAGAGGACTCTGAGGATCAAAGCCTAAGTTTCTTCTGATGATAACTTGGGGCCTGTTTCAGAAACCATTGAAGTTAATGGAAGAATTCTCAGTGACCTCAATAGGCTTTGGATCTGAGGCTTTGGGTTGGCTCTTAACAGCTAAACTCAAAGATTCTCAGTCCTCTTTCCACTACAAGGATTTAGATATTTTAAACAATTATAAACCACCACCACCAGAGCTCTGCTTCCTGTTGACTTCCCCTTTTTGCTCTCACATTTTAAAATCTCCCTAGAACTTATCTTTAGAGCTGAGAAGAATATTTATGAAACAGTTACAACAACATACCAGTTGCTTTCTTCCCAAATAGTCCAGATGGAGGCTGTGAGCCGTAAACCACTTACTCCAGAGAAGTCCTACTGAAGGCTTCTCCAGAATAAGTGGTTTGTGGCTCATGGCCTGAGTTATTTAAAACAGAGGGGAGTCAGAACTAAAACCCCAAATCCAGTCATCCCATGGATTTTTTCAGAGTTGACCTACTCAGGCCCCATGGTAAATGATCACTTATCTTACAGTTGTCACTTCTGTTCTACCTGTTCTCATCTCAGAGTTCTCGAAATACAGTTGGCCAGCAGATAGCATTCGACAACGTGTAGCTCCCCTTCGAGAAGTGTGCTTTGTTTATGCAGCTGACTCAGTCAATCAGGACATTGATAATAAGGAATCTACACAAGTACCACCACACATTCTGTAGCCTTTTGGGCAGGAAGACAACAGCTGGGGCCTCGTACATAGGGCTACTCCACTGTAAAGAAGATAAAATCAACTTCTCTACAAAGTTAAGCGAGTCAACATTAATCACGGTCTGGGAAAGGTGTGTCAAACATGTGTGCGCCTTTACAGTTCATCCCTTGGCAAACTCATCGAATCTTATGAATTCCAGCATCACATGTATACCGACAACACCTACCCAACTCTATCTTCCAATCTTACCCTCTCCCTAGCTCCATCCAGGGTAATTTCAGACATGCCACAGCAGCTCCCTGCCACGGCACAGAATCGTGAAATCACCCCCCTCCGTAACCACGCCAGCTGGTCAACAGACGTGCCGACGGATTCTGGAGGGGAATCCAGGGGAGGGGTGGGGCCATGTGGCGCAATGTGCGGCCACACAGCCCCGCCCCCCATGCTCCCCAGGCCACCCACCCTCCGGGAGACGGGTGGGCGCAGCGGCCAATCCGGCCGCTGAGCCCGCCCACCTCCCGGGGTCTGGACCACGGCCCGGAATCGGTGGCGGTAACATCCACTGATTCTGGGCCATGGGGCGGTAATAGACGTGACGTTACCACGGTCAATCATGGTGAATCCCCCTGTGATTGACCATGGTAATGTAACGTCTGTTGGGCCAAAAAGAGATTCCCGCTGGGTGTTCACCCTGGCAGGAATCACTTTGACCATGCTTCCGGAGCTCTGGGCAGCTGGAGGGCTGGAAGCGTGGTCAAAGTGTTACTGTCAGGGGTGAATATCTGGCAGGAATCTCTTTTTGGCCCAACAGACGTTACGCCACCACGATCACCATGCGGGGATTCACCGTGATGGCGTAACATCTGAAATTACCCCCAGTCTCATATCACTACTCCATCAATAAGAAGAGTCCCAATCCCCTCCAGGTCACAAGGTCTGATGAACTGGACAGACAGGCAGGCGTTCCTCCCTGCTTCGCTCCACCCTCCCTCCACCACCAAGATGCAGTCACTCCCCAGACCACTCTAGGCAGTCTGCCTGGGACTCTATGGTCCTGGTGGACCTGCATGCACACAGAGGCTGCATGCACCCTAACAGATGGGAGGTGGCCACATGGGCACACATTCCCCTGCATCAGCCAGCATTCACCTGCACAGCAAACTCCACATTCACTGGGACAATTCCATGAGTGGGGGGCTGCGGGGTGGGCAGGTAACCATCTGGTGGCCACCTAACAGGCAGGCAGGTGACCACCCATCTGGAGCAGGCTAATCTGAGCTACTGTCTTGGTTGTTTTCACCCAATGGGTGGTTAGCATTATGTCTGCTAATATAGGCCCTTTTCAGATGGGCTGCAGTGCGGGTGGGTGGGTGTGCGCCGGCCGCAGTGGGTGTGCACTGTGTGAGTGGCCATTACACGGATGCACACTCATCTCCAACTACCTCCATGGATGGAGCCATCACCATTTTGGCCGATGGCTCCGTGCATGGGTGATGGGTGGAGCACAGGAGCATGCACCCACCCCACCCACCCGCCCGCTACAGCAGTCACATGGGCACGCCAACCCATTCCCACACGTGGGCATGGGGAGGGGGTCTCGTGAGAAATGAGCCATAGTTTTAAAATGTGCTTATAATATTTTAATTGGTGAAAACCATCCTATTAATGACTGTGACTAGCTATTTTAACTACTTGTGTAGACCCGAGACCCCAAAACCTCTTCAGAAAAAGACATGGTGGTTTATCAATTACTGCATTTTGGGGTCAAATGTGGGTGTTTTTAGACAAGATGCTATCCCACATGGCCACCTAAGAGCCACGGAGCCCACTGCCCATCTGAAGGTGGAGTAGGGGATGCTCGCGTCCATGAACCACGGAGCACCCACTCATGGCCACGCATGGAGTACTGCCGGGAAATCTGGGGTGCTCCGTGTAGGGCAATCCAAATTGCTCTGTGGCAGCAGGCCACCACAGAGCCCTTACCCGTATGAACTGGGCTGGCCAGCCACACCAACAGACCAATCCACTGCTCAGAGGCCCTGTGGGAGGAGGACACGGCATTTGCAAGTCACAAGAACTGACTGGGAGTGTTGGGGAACCCATGTTTCATGCCAGGGACGTGGCAATTGTAAAGGCCAACCTGGCGCACTTCTCCTTCACCCACAGTCTGTGGCAGAGGGAGTGCATATCAGCTTTTGTCTCTGTGGCTGGAGTAGTCGTGCTGGGAGCTCCACCTGAGTGGGTTTTCCGTGGCAGTACCACACAGTGGCCACTGTCTCCCCCCCCCTCCACACATTGCCTTGCTCATTTAAAAACACCCTGTGTCTGCTAAATATTTAGGAACCTAAAGACTCAGCACAAAATGGCACCTCCTATAATGTTAAGGAAGAGAATATACCGGGAATCTGGACTGAAAAGTCAGAGGAACACGATGGACAAAAATGTAAATAATGACTCCTGCATGATAAGTATGAGGTGAAATAGGTAGATCTGGGAATCCCAGCAGCAACAGGATCTATCAACAAACATATCTACACACAAGGAATAGAGCAGTATATGTTATGTATCAATACACAACTTTTTCAAACTGATTTTTCTTTTAGAAAAAAATTAAAAATTCCGAGACAGACATCTTAAGCTACAAAAAATGCATGTCTGGATATAAATTCTGTGCAGAGAAAGCTGCATTCCGCTCCTACATTAAATTAAATGAAAATTAGATGTCCTCAGGGTATAACCCATAGCGGTGAATCACTTAAGGTAAATTCCTAAGACAGTCAGGGGAAAAAAAAATCTATCAATTCAAACAGAGCTATAATCGAGCCTTAGAAAAATGAATCCTTCTTCCTGTGAGAGAACATACTTTCAGTAACTTCGTAGTTTTCCTTGGACTGTTACTTGATGTTTTGCAATAATCTAAGGTCTTTTTTATTTGTAGTTTTTAGCACTGCTTATAAAATTACATAAAGCTTAACAAAATTATATTTGTCTGATCATCTTGACACAAATCAAGCTAAAATGGATGGACTCAAAACTAGAGAGCTAGACCCAAAGATTTTAACTTAATTTCAAAGGGCCATATGTTTTGTTGCTAGCATGCTTCAAAGGGAAGGATCTTGTCACCAAAAAACTATCAAAAGTGCCAAAAAATCACTAGTCATAAGTTAAATGCCTAAGGGTCTGTGCATCCATTAATGCTCTAAACTCTAGAAGGCTGAATTGGGATGTGCTCAAGTAAAAGGCAAAGGTTCTCCTCCAGAACATGATACAGTGACAGTGCATAACCTAGGTAGACTTTAAAGGCAAGAAATTTGAAAGGGGGAGGAAAGAGGGCACTTACCTATAGAGAGCAGTTGCAACAACCAAACCTCCAACCACTTTCTGCAAATACTCCAGAATAGACACTTTGTGGTGTTTGTTGGTTACTTAGTGAGTAACCAGTCAAACAGACATACAATTGTCACCTTTCCTGTGAGGCAAATCTCCACTCTGAGGCCAGCCAACTTGTGGCTTTGCAGCTTAGCTAGCTCCTCCTTCCAACTCCATCCCAAGCATTCCCTGGTAGCCTAGCTTGTCTGAGCATCCAGCTCAGTTTAGACCTCATCTACATTACAGAGAGCTGACTGGATGAGGCATCAGGGCCAATTTTGTACCAGATGGTGCCAACCGGGTACTCTGTGCAGCTTCAGCCTAGGATCAGGGGCCGGGGGGGGTGTGGGGGTGTGGAGTGGCTGTGTTCTAAAGACACCTTGATCTTTCTAAGGTATCTGGTGCCTGACTTGCCCAATATGGAGTGTGTCCACCTCGTGTTGGATTTGGCTGGGGATAGATTAGGGATTCTGCTTGTGTGTACCAACTACCCCACTGCACAGCTGATTCCCTGACTGCTCTAGTGGAGCTGGTCTTGGAGGTGGTGTTGGAATCGCCCAGACTTATTGTCTTGAGTGATTTCAACATACACGCTGAGGCCAGCCTTTCAAGGGTGGAGCAGGAGTTCATGGCTGCCATAACAACCATGGGCCTATCCCAGGTAATATCTAGCCCAACACATGAGGTGGGACGCACATTGGACTTGATGTTTTGTACTAGCCTGGAAACGGGGGTTCCGATCATCAGGTGTGTTGTTATAACACCTTTGTCGTGGTCTGAGGATTACCTTCTGAAGGCATAAATCTCTGCACTTCTATGTCCTCGTCAGGGTGGAAGACCTATTAGGATGGTTCACCCTCAGAGACTAATGGATCCAATTGGTTTCCAGAACTCAGATTGTAAGCCCTAGGGCAGGGACCGTTTCTATTCAATTACTTTGTAAAACGCCAGGTACATTGCTGGCGCTATATAAATGTTTGCTAATAATAATAATTAATAATAACTCTTTGGGGAATTTAGCTACTGACCTTAGTGGCTACTCTGTCGATGGCCTTAATGACATCTTGACCATGGCCATCAACACAGTTGCACCCAGAATCCACTTCCTCCACTGTGGCGGCACAGGTCCCCCTGGTATATGGAGGACCTGAGGTGGCTGAAGTGGGAGGGTAGGTAGTTAGGTGCTCGACTCATGCTGAGGCCGACCAATTGCAGCATAGATAGTTTTTAAAAGGACTATGTCATGACTGTGATGGTGGCAAAGAAAGCTTTCTTCTCCGCTATCATAGCATCTGCAATGTCTCATTCAGTGGAGCTGTTCTGGGTGGTGAGGAGCCTGGTTAATCCGGTCTGCCTCTGCCTGGAAATGGAGGCATCTAATGTCTGCTGTAACATTTTTATTAATTACATCACAGACAAAATTGTTCGTATTCACCACGACTTGGCTGTGGCCGTTTTACTTGCAGAATCAAGAGTTTGAAGTTCTGGAAGCTCAGTCTTGTCCTGTTTATTTGGATCAGTTTCAAATTGGTATCCCCCACAATTTTGGGGGTGGTGGTGGTGTTGCGCTTAGAGAGGTGAGAGCAACAAGTTGTGAACTAGATCCTTCTCCAGGAGACACTGGGGCTGTTGCTGCCTGGGGTTACCAATGCCTCCCTTCAGTAGGGTAGGGTGAAAACTGTAGTTGTCTGGTCCCTGCTTAAAAAGTCATCTTTAGATGCTGACTCCCCAGCCAGCTGTTGGCCTGTCTCTAACCTTCCCTTATAGGGAAGGTTATTGAATGGGTGGTTGCCCGACAGGTCCAGGCTCATCTCGATATCATCCGATTCCTGGACCCATTTCAGTCGGGCTTTCACCCTGGGTATGGCACCGAGACTGCATTTGTGGCCTTGGTCAATAACCTGCATCTGGAGATTGACAAGGAGAATTCTACCCTGTTGATCCTGTTAGATCTTTTGGTGGCCTTTGATATGGTTGCTCACAAGACGTCGTTGACACGACCGCAGGACCTGACGGGGGTGCGCGGGACCGCTTTTGAGTGGTTCCGCTCCATCCTGTCAGGGAGGTCTCAGAGAGTGGTGATGGGTGATTGCTCATCATCCTCTCGGAACCTCACCTCTGAGTTCTCACGGGGTCCTATTCTGTCTCCCCTCTTTGTTCAACATGTATGAGGCCGCTGGACGAGGTCATTCAGAGGTTTGAGGTGAAATGCCATCAGTATGCTGATGACACCCAGCTCTCTCTTTCTTCCAACCCAGGCCCTGCAGTCTTTGTGCTTACGTGATGCCTAGCTGCTGTTGGGGACTGAATGAGGGTGACCCGATTGAACGTGAATCCAGGTGATGATGGTTGGCTGACCTTGTGGCCTGGAGGAGATTGGGACTCCTCTTATTGATAGAGTCTGGCCCCCTCTCATCAAGCAGGTCCACAGCCTTGGAGTGCTTCTGGACCCCTTGCTGTGCCTGGATTGTCAGGTTGCGGCAGTGGCCAGGAGCACTTTTCACCAACTCCATCTGGTGAGTAGGCTGCGGCCTTTTCTTTCTGATTCAGATATGGCCACTGTCATCCATACTTTTATCACTTCAAGGCTAGATTACTGCAATTCACTCTATGTGGGGCTGCTCTTGATGACTGTTTGGAAGCTGCAGCTGGTGCAGAATGTGGTGGCTCACCTTCTTTCAGGGGTGAGGCACTGGGAGCCCATTACAACAGTGCTCCGTAGTCTGCACTGGCTCCCTATAACTTTCCAGGCACAATTCAAGGTGCTGGTTTTGACCTTTAAAGCCCTAAACCATCTGAGCCCCACATATCTGAGAGACCGCCTGTCCTTTCATGCAGCTCCTGCGATCCCTGCAGCGGCTTGTTGCAGCCCCTGAGATCAGTCGGAAGAACCTCCATGTGGGCGCCATCTGTTAGTCTTGTTCATACAATGAGGGCTTACAGGGAGGCATTCTTGGTTGCTGCGCCAATATTATGGAAATTCCTTCTCCCCAGAGGTTCGTTCGAGCCTGAGCATCTTCTGGAGGGGGTGCAAGACCTTTTTGTTTGTACAAGTATTTGGCAGACAGGGATAGGGGATGGGGTAGGGATGTAAAGGGGGTTGGATGTAGGCCATGGGGAAGTGGTATTGGGTGGGTTTTGTGGGGGGTTGTGGAAGGGTTGAGAGATTTGGGTTTTTTTGTCTTTTACTGTTTTTATGGATTTTTTAAATATGCATTTATATATGTTGTATATGTTCTGTTCATATTTTATTTGTAAGCTGCTCTAAGCTTTTTTAGGGAAGGGCAGGATAACAAATTTAAATAAATAAATGAATCCATGCATAACTCTGTTTCAGGTGGAGCCAATTAGGCTCAGGGCAGGTGCAGCCAGTGCCAGCAGGAAGGAGGGCGTTTATCCCTGCCTTTGCATCTTGCCAGCTCAATGGTGCAGTATGTGCTTAGAGTTTCCCCAACAAGCAACGGGGTGTGTGAGCTGCTTCTCTCCTTTCCCCAGGTTTGGTGACCTCAAACAGTGGATGCGGTTTTATTTTTTCTCCAAAAAATCTCTCCAATACCTTCATCAATGAAGCCAAGTCTTATGTACAACCTTTAAAAAAGTAACAGTATATGAATACAAAGCCCTTCATGGCCCCCTTCCCCCATCTTTTTGCATGTGTTTCCCCTACATTCCTGCTTGGGAGCTTCACTCCTCTTCTGCTGCCACCCTCACCTGCCCCCAAGTCTCCTGCTTCTTAAGTCATCTTTGCCCCTTTTCTCCTGCTGCCCCACCCCCCCAAATGCCTGGAACTCCCTCCTTGAACACCTTTGTTCTGACCACTCCTTCCCAATCTTCAACATCCTCTTAAAAGCCTACCTTTCCCATCAGGTTTTCCCTAGCTCCTCACCCCCACAGACTGCTTGCTGATTCTCCCTCTACTATCTTCATTTAGGGTCCCCTTCTCCTCTGTAACTAAGGCTGTTTGCTGCCCACGTTACAGAGTGATATTTTGAAACTTGTGCATGCACCTGTAAACAGGCTCCTATATATGTCCCAAACAGAGCTACCACCCCCTGGTGGCTGGGAAGGGCCACTGCTCTGTTACTCTCAGGCCGCTTTTAGACGAGACAAATTTGCACATCATTAGTGAAAAATGCGCGTGTTTTCATGCTCATTTAAACACCTAAACCCTTTTAAATGCGCATTTGCCATGATCGTGTAAAAGCCCAAACCATTTTTGAATGTGTTTTTTTAATAATGCGCATTTTTAAAAACCAGTTTTGGCATCCCCCGATCATCAAAGGGGTTCAAAACCGGTTTTATAAAGTGCGCATTATTTAAAAACCACATTCAAAACGGTTTTGGTTTTTACATGATCATGGCAAATGCACATTTAAAACGGTTTAGGTGTTTAAACAAGCATTAAAACATGCGCATTTTTCACCAATCATGTGCAAATTTGTCTCGTCTAAAAGCGGCCTTAGGCGTGACACAGTGGGGCTGAGGGGAAATAACCCTAGTTCCTTGCTGAGTTCACCTTCCCCAGGCCACAGCCTGCCACTAAAGCCCTTCAAACCTTCTCTATGGTCCCCAAGTCCCAGTAGAGAGTCCCCGGGGGAGGCCCTGTTACTTCACAGGGCTCCCCGACCTCACAGTTGGGCACCCCAGACGGGGTCAGTTGCGGACCAGTCTGGTTCTCCTTGCTGGTCATCATGCCATGCTGGCGAGGGGGTGGGGAGTCCTTCCCCGTCACAGCCTGAGAGAGGCTCCTTCCTCTCTTCCTCCTCCCTCTGGCTGTGTCCGGGAGCCTCTTGAAGGACTCGCTGCAGCACTCCCTGATGACATCATCAGGATGACGGCTGGTGGGGAGGCCCCGCTACAGCGGGGCTCCGGGGCTGGCATTTCCTCGTGCTGGGATCTGGGCAGTGAGTCGGGATTTGGACATCACAGCACCTTTACTCATTTGGCAGGGAATTAACGTGAGTTTCATCACAGATGTCAGGGCAAGGAAATCCAGCTCTGACACTTATGTGAGATTTGAATGTGTGCATGTGGGATGAGTTCTGTATTATGGGAGATTAGAATGTGTGCATGGGGTGAATTAAACGTGAATTTAACTTTTGCCAAAATTACAATGTGTGCATGGATCTTCTAATGAATCCCTTAAGGTCATGTGGCTTTGTGAGGGGGAGGAAAAACAGAAAGAAAAAAACATGGGCATGCAGCCCAGCAGGAATCTTACATTATTGCTGATTTCGCATGGGATAAAATCCCATGTGAAAATCAGCACGTGGGCAAGCAGCCTAAGCCAAGCCAAGCAACCTCTCAACTTTTTGAATGTATCCTTGCCTATCCCTATGTTCCCCTCTCCCTTGTCTCCCCTAGACTCTAAGCCCCGCAAGGATCTGCCTACAATTAATGATTGTTCAGTGCCAGGTACCCTGCTGATGCTATACAGCTACTTAATAAGTGCAGGAGATAGATGCACAGTTCAGCTTTATCTCTTTCTTCATGCTAGTTCTGCAGTTCAGACTTGCTCCAGAGCTCAGCCCCAGTCTGCATCTTTCCCACCGTCTTTCCTATATCTCCGTGCATGCATTTTTATTACGTGAGTAGGCAGTGTGTGGGTGCGGTGCGCCTCGTCTTAAAACGGCCAGAGAACCTACAGCCTCTCTAGCCAGCATGTTCCATTGCTGAACCGCTCTTGCTATTAGGAATCTTTTCCTGATAGTTAACCAAAATCTACCATCCTGTATAATTCTGGTCCTGCCATCTGTAGCAATGAAAAACAGTTCCTTTCCATCTTCTCTGTGGCATCCCGTTAGATATTTGAAGACTGCTATCATGTTTCCCCTTAGTGTTGTCTTCACTATGCTAAACATTCACTTCCCATATGCCTCTCTTTTACTCTAGAGGACAGGTATGAAATACAGTACTGAGAAAGTGGCCTACCAAGAATTTTTCTTTAGGATTCTCCTCCCGTAACAAAAGTTGATCTCTACATGCTGGTGTAGCCTTTTTAGCTAAATCCTGTAAAGAGATTCAGTTTTAGGAGGAACCACCAGGGCAATTGCCTCAGGTCACGGATGGTCCTGTTACAGTAGAGTAATGAAAAACATAAATTCATCATACAAATTCATCCATTGTGATGGGGAAGCCTTGACCCCTGCCCAGTGCTCCACAAGCCTAACACTGACTGCCTATAGAACAAACAGAAAACTTAAGCTCTTTAGAGACAAAAATATATAAAATTTGACATAAATAAAATTTCCTTGTTTACCTTTTTAATGAAATCTAGATGTGTTTAACTGCTGAAAACCCAGTGTATGTCTTCCATCAAAGAACGTCAGCTTGAAAACTACTCAAGTTTTCCCCGCCATGAGGCAGGGGGTCTAGTAGTGGGGGAGGTTAGGGCTGTGCCCTTGTCATGGATGGACCATTATCTCCTTCAGGCCAATCTCTCAGTGCACCCCCTCCAGAAGGGGGAATGGGCCAGTTAGGATGGTTCACCCTCGGAGGCTGATGGAACCTCAGCGGTTCCAAGAGGTCCTGAGGGAGTTAACCTTGGACCTGGAACGGTCACTCGGTTGATGAGCTGGTCCAGCATTGGAACAGCTTGCTGGAGGAGGCCATTGATTGGGTGGCTCCGAAACTCCCTCCCAGAGGAAGCTCGCCTGGCCCCAAGCCTTTTAACATTCCTGCGAATTTGTTCGCCTGTTCGCCCAGGCCTTTGGGGAGGGGGGGAAAGGGGGGGGTTAGTGTTTTTTTTTATCCCCCCCCACCACCCTTATTTATTGTATTATTTATTTTTATGTTCCCTGGTCCTGTTTTAATTGTTGTAATTTTATGAGTGTTTTTCAAATATTTGATAGTTGCATTTATATATATAAATGTTAATATATATATATATATATATTTGAGACTGTAAGCCACCCCGAGCTGTTTCAGGACGGGCGGGGTATAAATGTGAACAAATAAATCTACACATCTAAACTGCCAAGGAGTCACTCATCTCTGCTGCAAACCATAACTGGCTTTGAACTTTTCCAGTCTTTAAAAAAAACCAAAATGAATAGCACTGATAATTCATACCTTTTGTGTGCATTCTCTGAAGTGCTCCCCAAGAAATTCTCTCAGCCAGGAAGAAGCAGTTCAATATCTGGCTGGCTGACAGCATGAGAGAGCTTTATCTACCTCTTGGCCAATGAAGATCCTAGGGAAGGATGGGAACAGGGCGAGGAGAACATTTTTGGCAGCTTTAGAGATGGTGTTCTGTTCAGATTGGTAGTGCAAGGAGAAAAAGATAAATAAGCTATAGAAGCTAGTTACATAATCACTGTATTCCTTTCTCTAGCCAGTGCTGTAGGCTGCACAGTCTGGACTTGGCTGAATTGCCCTTCTTTCAGAGAGAAACCATTCTGTGTTTAATAAGAATTCTTAGAATATTTCATGCTCCTATATTAATCTGGCACATCAAGGCTGAGAAAGGCACAGCTCAAGCTGTAATGTGGAATCCCAGTAAGCACTTCCAGCTTTGCAAAGCAGCTGAATCAACACATTAGCACTTTAATGCAATGAATCATCAATTCTGCTTCAGATCATCTCCCATATTAATGAAAACATCAGTCTTTCCAGGTCCAGTTTTCAGCCTTTTATCTAGAATCACATGACTTACTGGAGGGGAGAAAGAGCCCTTTCTGTGATCATATGGGGCAGGGGGAGAATGTTTTAAGGACACAAACTGCTAGGAGATAGTTTTACCCTTATAAGAACTTGACTTTCTCAGCTGTATTTGTTATGGGCCTAAACCTGTCTCTGAGGATCTCTGAAACAAAAAAGACCAAGTTCCATTCTTGGTAGGTAAATCCATAGAAAGATTATTAGATTTACACTTGTGTAATTTAGAACCAAATCTGGCCACATAATTAAAGAGCAAACGGGAATTGCACTTATACTATGATGCAGAGCTGTTAGTCTTGAATCTACAAGTTGTTCTTCATGCTGAATTGAACTCTCTCTACACACTAAACAGGAAATGTCATGCCCAAATACACTATATTCATTTTGAATTCCTTTGGGCCTGATGTCTCTGTTACACCAGCATAACTTCATTGTGAGAGTGGTGGTTGTTTGGAGAGTTTTCAGACATCACAATTACAAGTGGTTATGCTGGCCAAAAAGCCACCAAAAAATCCTTATGCTAAATTACCACGCAGTCTGCGAACAAGGGTAAATCTGCAGTGATCCGTGGACAGGCTTTCTAGAGATTTTCTGGGGGACTTCTATAACAGATCACCATAGATTAACCGCATGGCAGAAGTGTTCATAAGAACATAAGTCGTGCCATACTGGGTCAGAACAATGGTCCACCAAACTCAGCACCTGTCTCCAACAGTAATCAATCTTGGTTGCTTGGAAGAAGTACCCAACAGGTCACAATGGGGCAATCTGTTCCCTGTTGTTCACTCCCAGCTCCTGATAGAGGTCACATTCCCCCAAACCTACCCAGCTAATAGCTACTAATGGACCTATCCTCCAGAAACTTGTCCAATCGTTTTTTAAACCCAGTTATACTACTGGCCTTGACAACATCTTCTGGCAACAAATTCCACAACTGTGTTGAGTGAAAAAATAGTTTCATGGAGTGTCCTCTAGTTCTAGTACTATCAGAGAGTATAAATAACTGATCCCTATTAATGTGTTCCACACCACTCATGATTGTATGAACTTCTATCATATCCCCTCTCAGTCATCTCTTATCTCCAAGCTGAAGAGCCCTAACATTCATATGAGAGCTGTTCCATACCCTTTTTCATTTTTGTTGCCCTTCTCTGCACCTTTTCTATTTCTACTATATCTTTTTTGAGATGGGGCGACCAGAACTGCACACAGTACTCAAGGTGCGGTCGCACCATACATTTGTATAGAGGCATGATGATATTTTCAGTTTTATTCTCTATCCCTTTACGAATAACTCCTAACATTCGGTTTGCTTTTTTGGCTGCTGCCGCGCACTGAGTCGAGGATTTCAATGTATTGTCCACAATGACTATAAGGTCCTTTCCCTGAGTGGTAACTCCTCGTGCATCATTATAATCACATGGCAATTCTCCGTATATTTTTAATGAGATTTACCACTGGGACTAAAGTCATGATGTCTGATAGTACTTTATAGATGTTTTCTTAAGTCCCAGCTATAGAAATTGGGAGCACCTCAGTTTTAATTTCTCCACATTCATTTATATTGTAAAGCACTCAAGCAGTAAAATTATTACTATTATTATTTTGAAAAAAAAATGTTTTGCAGTGAACCCTAAGGTCTCAAAATCCAGACAGGATATTTATTTATTTATAGTTTCATTTGTATGCCTCCCCCTCCTGCTACAAGCATCTCAGGGTGGCTAACAACATTTTAAAACATATAATAAAATTTATTAAAATCAACATTACCCAGTATTAAAAAACCCCAAAACAATAAAACCCCACCCTAACCCAACAGAGAAATCCCACCCTATTAACAAAAAATACAGATTGATTGATTGATTGATTGATTTTTTGTTTAAATCATGACTTGTGGGGCTTTTACTCCTGATGTTGGAATGTATGGAGCCAGAAACTTTATAAAGAAGCTACTCCTAATTTTACAGCCTCCTAAAGCTTATCATAATTATTAGTATCAGATCATTTACCTGATTCTACTTTACAGCAAAGTCACTACACTACCCTGGCCATGTAGAGGGACACTGGAATAGACATAAAGACATAAGCTAAATGGAATCATTTGCACTGCTAGAGAGGTGCTAAATATCCTTCATGCAAAAAAGAATTGGGTCTCACTAAATTTATCAGATTTTAGGCCTAGTCCTACATCCTATATTTACATTTCAAGTTAAAAAATAAATAAATATGGGAAACTACAGCTTTTCTTTTTAAAAGATTTATTTTATTTATTTAATAAATTTATACCCCGCCCCTCCTGCTAAAGCAGCCCGGGGCAGCTTCCAACAATAAAAACAATATAAAAACAATTTAAAACATCAATACAATAATATTATATTGTAATATTTAGCCCTGTTTTAAGGGCTAAATATAATAAATACATAATAAATAATAGGTAAGGTGGGGGAGCTAAAAACCCCTCACGCTACCCTCCCACCCTCCCCTCAGACCTCGGGCTTGCCGCCCCGCCCCCCGACGCCGGCTGCCAGCAGAAGGCCCCGCCCCCTGCAGCCCAGACTTCGGGCTGTTGCCTGGAGCCCCGCCGCCGCCGCTTGCGACCTCCCCAGGTCCTGATGATACGTGGCAGGCGGGGCCTCCTGTTGACGCTGCGGAGCCCCACCCCCGCCGCGCCGCTCTGAATGTCTGTGGGTGCGTGCTGGGGGAGGAGCTAGCCCTTCATCTACCAGCAGTTTACAGAGCTCTGTGCCGGTGAACAGAGTGTGTGTGTCTGTGGAGACTGGCCCCCTTGCCTGACAGCTAAGTACCTCAGTAACTTTTATTGTCTTGTGTTGTTGCCTTGCCTTGTGTTCCCTAGTATGTGTTCCCTTTACCCCCGCCCCCCCTTGTGCTTGCCCCAGTTGGATAATAGAGAGTGTGGATCCTGGTACAAGTGGTATTTGGAAGAACCCTCCCCCCCTCATTCCTGGTGAGAATGAACGGGCTGCAAGGGCCTGCGGGCCAGGGTGCATTTCCCCTCCCCCCTCCTGGGCTGGTTTCCTTGTTTCCCTCCCTCCTCTGAGTGCAAGCCCTTGGCTCCTGTCCCTCAGACCCTCGGGTCCCTCGCCCCGCTGACCTTCACCATCCCTCACCAGAGTACCCCCCCTGTGGCAGTTGAAAGTAGCGATTGTGTGAAATCCCTTCCCTTGATTAGCTCTGTGCCGTATGATGATAGGGGCCTAAGTGTTCTTGGTGCGAAAGCACACTGAGCAGCCCACACACTATCCTGACGGGCAACTGGGAGCGGCGTCTACCCCAACAGAGCTGTTTGAGTGAACCAGGTGCATGCGGGTGAAAGATCCCCCCCCTCCTCCTCGTATTCCCTACCCCCACTGACAGATTCACCAGCCCAAAGTCCCACGTCCTGGGTTATCAAGATGAATATGGCCCATGATATGGAGGAGCTGGTCCACGCAGTACAATCCCTGGCAATGCAAGTAAAAGAGTTACAGGAGCAACACACGGAGCTTGCAGCCGCTGTGACACAGTGACAGCCTGCAGCCCCTCAAGCTTCTATGCTGTTGGCTGCCCCCGGTAGCGGGAGCCGCGGACGTAGGAGGAGTAGCGTAGGAGTAGTAGTAGATTTGGATATCATCTAAATAGGCGATGACGAATAGGCCCCCTCTTGTCGGATTATCAAGGCTTCCTGCGCGAATTTCGTTTTTTGTTCGATCATCCCCATCGTCTCCAGGATGCTGAAACAGCCATACTGAGTCTCCGACAAGGGCGAGCGCCCCTTATGGAATACATCACGCAGTTCCAGCAGCTGGCTCTGGAGTTACGGTGGTCAGAAGACACTCTCAGAGTGCATTTCCGAAGGGGGCTCGCAGATGACCTTAAGGATCAACTAGCCTATGTTCCGCTCCCAGACACTTGGACTAGCACCGCTGCCCTGGCCCTCCAAATAGACGCCTGCCTTATGGAGAGACGCAGAGAAAGACGACAGGAGGGAAGGAGTCTCCCTCTAAGAAGTCTCCCTATTGCCTCCCCCTGCGGAGAGGGGGCTGAGCCGGCCCTTCCGGAGCCCGAACCTATGCAGCTGGGCACTTCCCGGGCCCCGCTTACAGCCGAAGAACGAGAGCATAGGTGGCGAACACGAGCGTGTTTCTATTGTGGGGACATGGGGCACTTTATACAGGAATGCCCCGCCTTGCCCCCCCTTCGGCGACAGGCGGGAAACGCCAGGGGTCGAGACGGGCAGGGGACGTCTTGACCATGAAGATCATTCCATCCCTCATGTCCAGGACTCCGCTTCATTTGCGAGTGCCGGTCACGGTGAGCATACCGCCCCATAGATCGCTGATAGTTTGGACCCTGGTAGATTCTGAGGCGTCAGCGAACTTCATCGATGAGAACTTGGTATGGACTTCTCAAATTCCCCTCCAGCGCAAGAGAAGCCCCGAAGCTGTGCAAAGTATTGACGGGTCCCCTCTGATTTTGGGTGCCATCACTCACCAGACCCTTCCTTCTCCCTGTACCATAGGGACACATCAAGAGCTGCTCTCCTTCGATGTGGTTTGTACCCCCCTCTTCCCCGTAGTTTTGGGACTCCCTTGACTCATGCTTCATGAGCCTCACATCCAATGGGCTCGGTGCCAACTCTACCTTACCTCTCCATATTGTAAGCGACACTGTCTGCTACCGGCACCTCCTCATCCTTCTCGGGTCGCCACTAGCAGTTTATCCCAAGGCTTGATGGGGGACCTTCCACCTGAATATCTAGACTTTATGGATGTCTTTAGTAAACATCAGGCGGCCTAACTCCCGCCACACCACCCCTATGATTGTCCCATTGATTTGATGCCAGGTGCGGAGCCCCCGTTTGGGCGCATCTATGCTCTATCCGCCCCCGAATTGGTAGAGCTACGGGGATACCTAGACGAAGCCCTTAAAAATGGGCACATCCGTCATTCAACCTCACCAGCAGGAGCCCCCATCTTTTTTGTATCTAAAAAAGATGGGGGTCTGCGCCCTTGTATCAATTACCGGGGCCTTAATAGCGTGACCATTAAAAACCGTTAACCCCTGCCGCTTATCCCTGAACTGTTAAATCGCCTACAAGGGGCACAGATCTTTACAAAGTTAGACCTCCGCAGAGCCTACAATTTACTCCGAGTACGCCAGGGAGACAAATGGAAGACAGCTTTCCGCACCCGATACGGGCACTTTGAGTACCTTGTTATGCCATTCGGGTTGGCCAATGCCGCAGTTGCCTTCCAGCACTTCATTAATGATATATTTCGAGACATTTTGGATACCTTCGTCATCGCCTATTTAGATGATATCCTTATCTACTACTACTCCTATGCTCAGCACGTGCAGCATGTAAAAAAAATACTCCAGCGGCTATGGACTCAAAAACTTTATTGCTAGCAAGAAAAATGTGCTTTCCACCTCACCACAGTGGACTTCTTGGGCTTTGTCCTCAGCCCTGAAGGAATTCAAATGGACCCCAAGAAGGTGCTCATGATCCAGCAGTGGCCCCCACCCAAGTCGGCCAAGGCCCTCCAGCGGTTTTTGGGCAGTATCAATTATTACCGCCAATATGTGCCCCACTATGCAGACATCACCAGTCCCCTTACCCGATTGCTAAAAAAAGATCAGCCTTACCTTTGGACCCGGGAACAAGAGCATAGCTTCCAGTTTCTGAAGGAAGCCTTCATGCAAGTCCCCCTGCTTCAACATCCGGACTTTGAAAACCCTTTCTATGTTGAGGCGAACGCCTCAAGTGTAGCCCTGGGAGCTGTATTACTCCAACCAAGCCCCGAGAATTGGTGCCTCCCTTGTGCCTATTACTCCCGTCAGCTGTCCCCTGCAGAAAGGAATTACACGGTCTTCGATCGAGAGCTCCTAGCCATTAAGGCAGCTTTTGAAACATGGCGGCACTATCTGGAAGGGGCGCAGCACCCCATAACCATAACTACAGACCATAAAAACCTCACCTTTCTCCAAACGGCCCAGATATCCAATCCCCGGCACACACACTGGGCGCTTTTTTTTGCACATTTTACTTTTACCATCCAGTACCATCCAGGCAAAATGAATCTCTTGGCAGACGCCTTATCACGATATCAGGAGGGAAAGGAAACTGATGCACGGCCAAAAGGTCTGATCCTCGAACGCCAAGTATTTGCCACCACAATTCCATTCCTCGAAAAGTTACAACAGGCATCCGCCAGAGAGATCCACCCCTCCGAGGACAACCCCTTTGCCTTGGAAGGGGGACTTTACAAAAGGGGGCAACAGATCGTGGTGCCACCCTCCTGCCAGGCACAGTTGTTGTGGGCTCACCACGATGCCCCCTTGGCTGGGCACCCTGGGGCAGAACGTACTTTAGCCCTCCTCCAACGCCAATTTTGGTGGCCTATGGCAGCTGCCGACGTACATCGATACGTTCAAGCCTGCACCACCTGTGCCCACACTAAGGTGCTAAGGAAGGCACCAGTGGGCCTGCTCCAACTTACAATCCTGCCTTCGGGGCCCTGGCAACGGCTTGGACTTGACTTTATAGTAGAACTTCCCCCCTCGCAGGGATACAACACTGTCCTGGTAGTGGTGGACCACTTTACAAAAATGGCCCACTTCATTGCCTGCAAGGGTCTCCCCACCGCTCAATGCACGGCCCTTTTATTCATCTGACATATAATGAAACTCCATGGATGGCTGGCAGAGATTATCAGCGATCGAGGAACACAGTTTGTATCCCGCTTCTGGTCAACTCTGTTTAAGGCACTCCAAATCCAATTAAAACCCACGACAGCATACCACCCCCAAGCTAATGGGCAGGTGGAGTGGGTCAACCAGAACTTTGAGCAATACTTGAGATGCTACATTGATTACCTCCAGGATGACTGGTATGCGTGGATTCCAGTGCCTCTCTGGGAGGCACTGGAATCCCAGTGCCTCTCTGGGAAATTCCCCTTTCTTTGTTTCCTACGGTTATCACCCCCAGATGACTGCACCCAATCTCCCTTCAGTGACCGTCCCCACAGCAGGAGCATTGGCTTAGCAGCTTCAACAAGTCCACGCGCTCGCTAGGACGTCATTAGAGAAGGCGCGTCAAGCGTATAAGCAATATGCTGACAGTCGCCGACGCATGGCCCCAACACTCCAGCCAGGTGACATGGTATGGTTGGATCATCGGCATTATCCCTCCCGCCGACCTTCATCTAAACTGGACCATCGATACCTCGGACCCTTCCCTGTGCTAAAGCAGGTGAACAAGGTTACCTACACCCTCCAATTGCCCTCCACGCTACGCATCCACCCTACCTTTCATATTTCCTTGCTTAAACCTGCTAAAGGTCTGAAGGCACCCCTCCAGACAGAGACTAGCACCGAACCTATGGTGCTAGGCCCGGATCCCGTTTATGAGGTCCGCGCCATTTTGGATGCGAAACTACGCCGGGGACGACTCCACTATCTTATCGATTGGCGGGGGTTTGGACCAAGCGAACGTTCCTGGGAACCTGCCTCCCATGTCTCCACCCCCCGACATCTCCGTCTTTTTCATCGCCGACACCTGGAGAAACCTGGACCACCAGGACGTCTGGGGGGGGGGCCTCGAGGAAGGGTACTGTCAGACCTCGGACTTGCCGCCCCGCCCCCTGATGCCGGCTGCTGGCAGAAGGCCCTGCCCCCTGCAGCCCAGACTTTGGGCTGTTGCCTGGAGCCCCGCCACTGCCACTTGTGACCTCCCCAGGTCCTGATGATACGCGGCAGGTGGGGCCTCCTGTTGACGCTGCAGAGCCCCGCCCCCCGCCGTGCCGCTCTGAACGCCTGCGGGCGCGTTCTGGGGGTGGAGCTAGCCCTTCATCTACTGGCAGTTTACAGAGCTCTGTGCCGGTGAACAGAGCATGTGTGTCTGTGGAGACTGGCCCCCTTGCCTAACACCTAAGTACCTCAGTAACTTTTATTGTCTTGTGTTGTTGCCTTGCCTTGTGTTCCCTAGTACGTGTTCCCTTTACCCCCCCCCCCCCCCTTGTGCTTGCCCCAGTTGGATAATAGAGAGCGTGGATCCTGGTACAAGTGGTGTTTGGAAGAACCCTCGCCTCCTCATTCCTGGTGAGAATGAACGGGCTGCAAGGGCCTGCGGGCCAGGGTGCATTTCCCCTCCCCCCTCCTGGGCTGGTTTCCTTGTTTCCCTCCCTCCTCTGAGTGCAAGCCCTTGGCTCCTGTCCCTCAGACCCTTGGGTCCCTCGCCCCGCTGACCTTCACCATCCCTCACCAGAGTACCCCCCCTGTGGCAGTTGAAAGTAGTGATTGTGTGAAATCCCTTCCCTTGATTAGCTCTGTGCCCTATGATGATAGGGGCCTAAGCTCTTGGTGCAAAAGCATGCTGAGCAGCCCACACACTATCCTGACGGGCAACTGGGAGCAGCGTCTACCCCAACAGAGCTGTTTGAGTGAACCAGGTGCGTGCGGGCGAAAGATCCCCCCTCCTCCTCGTATTCCCTACCCACTGACAGGGACCTCCAAGAAGGCACCCCCAGAAGACCGAAGGAGCCGCTCTGGGGCACGGAGGGTGAGGCGGTCCCTGAGGTATGAGGGGCCCAGACCATGTAGGGCTTTATAGATCAACACCAAAACCTTGAACCTGGCTCAGCACGCTATCAGCAGCCAGTGCAGAGCTCAGAGCACAGGTGTAATATGCTCCCGACGGCCCGTCCCCATAAGGAGACGAGCCGCCACATTCTGCACTAGCTGCAGCCTCTGGACCAGGAACAAGGGAAACCGCACATAGAGCGCGTTACAGTAGTCTAGCCTCGAGGTGACAAAGACATGGATGAGGCCAGGTCTGTACCGGAGACGAACGGACACAGCCTGCGCATCAGATACAGCTGGCGGAAGGCAGCCTTAGCAACTACCTCCATCTGCCGCTCCAGGCAGAGGTCTGCGTCCAGTATCACCCCCAGACTCCGAACCTGCTGAGCTATAGGAGGGCGAACCCCCCCCCAACCAGGGGGGCCACTACCTCCCTCGCTCTCCCCACCAACATCACCTCCATCTTATCGGGGTTGAGTTTCAGTCTGCTCAGCCGCATCCATTCCACCATGGCCTCCAAACATTGGGATAGCAACGAGACAGCAGGGTCTGGGTCAGTTGAAAAAGAGAGGTACAGCTGAGTATCACCAGCATACTGGTGACACCGCTCCCCGAACCCTCTCACGACCTCCCCCAAGGACTGCATATATACGTTAAACAATAACGGAGACAGAATAGAGCCCTGCGGAACGCCACACGATAAAGCGCAGGGGCGCAATGTTTCCTCCACCAGCACCACCCGCTGGCTCCTCCCCAAGAGGAATGACCAGAACCATTCAAGAACAGTCCCGTCCAGACCCCCCAGGTCACGCAGCCATCTCATAGCAGCCCATGGTCCACGGTATCAAAAACAGCCGAGAGATCTAGCAGGATGAGAAATGTTGAACATCCTGCGTCCAACTCCTGGCGGAGGTCGTCTACCAAGGCCACCAACGCTGTCTCAGTGCCATAGCTGGGGCGGAACCCAGATTGAAAAGGGTCTAGAAAACCGATGCTATCCAGATGCACCTGGAGCTGGAGTGCCACCGCCCGCTCAATAACCTTCCCTAAAAAGGGGAGGTTAGAGACAGGTCGGTAACTGGCGAGCGCATCCACGTCCAAAGATGGTTTTTGCAGCAGGGGGCACACCACAGCCTCTTTGAGGCAGGGTGACAACCTCCCCTGCTGCAAGGACACGTTCACTACCCTTGCCAGCACCGTCCCCAACATCTCCCTGGAAGCTTTTACTAACCCCAAGGACATCCGCCGCATCAGCCGGCGTCACTTCCTGAAACTCCCCCACAAACCTGGACCGGACGGGGCCTCCGTTCCCTCATGCTCTTCCCCTACTGCCCCTAATTCAGCATCAAAGTCAGTCTGAATTCGAGCAATCTTGTCTACGAAGTAGTTGACAAACTCCTCACAGCGGGCTTGGGACAAGTCCCCATCCAGGTGGAGGGAGGCCAGACTAACCAACCCTCGCACCACCCGGAACAACTCGCTTGAGGACACCACGACTCTCCTGGGGCTGGCCTTCCTGCCACCCCAAGCTCCACCGACCAGCGGGCCAAAAGGCGCGCG